>JAOPHQ010004835.1:637500-695000 GCA_030340625.1 Merluccius polli
TTTGTTCTTCTCAAACCATAACCTTAACAGGGTTGTACAAGAACTGCAAAACCTTTGGTTAATTGTTGATCGTTGTGGTAAAGTACGACAGTTTATTGTTATCAACTTATTATTTTATTTTGACAGAACTTATAAGAGCTCATCCTTTCAGACTTACTGTATAGCCTATGGTGCAAAAAGTGAAACCTGTAAACTTGTTTAACAAGTTCTATATACTTTTCTATATACTATTTACATAATCATAACCATTTTAGTAATTAGTATTTACTTTTAGTGTTTGCATTGTTTTGTTTAATTTTGTATTTTGTTTCAGTTTTTGTGAATCAATTTCTTATCTTATTTCTAAGTTGTATACTATAGACTACAATTTGCACCTGTTTTACAATGTAGATAAAATGAAGGGAACCTTGTTTGGAGTATTTACCCCTATTTGAATATTTATTCGAACAATAAAACAAACTGTGTTTATTTATTTAGTTAGTTTATTTATATTCTCAGAAAACACATTAAGCTTGCTTCATTTTCATTTTTTTAAACATGCATGATGTAACTTTTTTCACTTAATTTTATTATGTAATTTCAGACCGCAGTAAAATACAGTTTAGAAATGACCGCCACTTTTGTCTGACTACTGTCCATACAAGATTCTATTAATATTTCAACTGTTTTCAACCAGATACAAGGGCAAAGTTGCTCTGAAACATGATCAACATGAACAATCCTCTTACATTAATCATTACGCAGACACTGATTTTGGTCAGTAAAAAAGAGTAATGTCATGAAATAATATGGGCCTATGTAGTAAAATATAAAAAGTAAATTTGAATTAATGCAACATAGTTAGAAACAATGTTTACCTAGGCCACATTTAACCAACATATATTTTATAGCATAAAGGAAAAGGGAAGTCTATCTCTAAGTGACAAAATAATAATTACAAAAAAAATCAAAAAAAACCCCCAATTTAACTATATAAAAACTGACATTTAATTAGTAAAAAAATATATGATGCTTCATAGCCACACAAAAACATTGAATTCTCTCTCTTTTATGTTTATTTTGTACGATTCACCAACACTTAGCTAGCATAAAGCTCAAATGTCAAAGATAAAGGCAGAACAGCTTGTTGTGGCGGAAATTGGAGACAGAGACTAACACTAGAGTCAGATTCCCTGCTCTTTTGTCCACAAGGTGCTAAATAATTCTAGAAAATACTGACGCTTAACTTTCACTTTTCACAAGGAAGCACATGGCCGAGGCTCCAGGAGACATGCTAGCAAGGTGAAGAAAAAGCCTTTTTGCTTAACTTCTTCTGTTTGAAGATGATATAAAGGGACTGCTATTCGGACACAGCACTCAAAGCTGATGCTTTCGTCCAGCTTTGAATTTGATTGAAAATATTATTTTAAAAAAACAAACATTTAGACAGGCAGGCATAATCCCATTTGGCAGTAATGACAATAGCTGAATATGGATAAAGAAGAGGATCTGGAAGGTAATACAGCACCTTAAGGGGCTCTTTAAACTTTGATGAGCATCTGCTTGGAATTCTCAAAGAAGATGGTTGTCCTTAGAGACCGGAGATCATGTGAGGACTGCAGGGAAAACAGCCTGAGTAGGAGATCAAACCGCCATAGAGGAATGGTAAGTAATGACATTTTATCTCTACAGACTGCTAGACAGACAGACAGACAGACAGACAGACAGACAGACAGACAGACAGACAGACAGACAGACAGACAGATAGATAGATAGATAGATAGATAGATAGATAGATAGATAGATAGATAGATAAGGCTTTTCCAACAGCAACTAGCCTATAATGACCTATTAAATGCTAATCCAAAGCAACTTGGAGGAAATAACAGATACAGGGCATCAATGAAAATGCATCTGGCTCAAGAATGTTTACAGGAACTTTCAGCTGAAAGAGGAAAACCCTAGCCACCAGACACTACCTAACACTTTAGTTAGCTATTGTTTCTTCTGTTGTTGTTTGTCTTGGTTTCTGTTGAACAGTGAGACATGCCTTGGAGTGGATGCTGCAGTGTCCTCCTTGTGCTGTCGGTCTGTCCCCTGGTCGTCTGCCTGCTGGTGTCCCCTTGCCCCGCCGGCTGCTGCTGCCTCCGCCCTGGGCGCCTGGTTCTCTGCGAATCCCTGGGTCTCAGGTCTCTCCCTGGCGCCGTGCCCCTCAGTACGTCGGGACTGTCGGTGGCCAGGAACCAGCTGTGTAACGTAGACCACCTGCTCAGGCCCTTCTCTGGCCTGCAGGAGCTCAGCCTCAGCCACAACCAACTGGCACGGTTCCCCCGGGGCCTGCCACCCAGCCTGGAGACGCTGCAGCTGCAGGAGAACCTCATCACCTACATCACGTCCGGGGCCCTTCAGCACCTAGGCAACCTTACCCGCCTGGACCTGGAAGACAACCGCATCCGGGCCATCCAGCCTGCAGCGCTGTGGGGCCTGAACAGACTGCAGGTCCTTTCGTTGAAAGGTAACCAGCTGACCAGCCTGCCTGCGAAGCTGCCTCCCTCCCTCACCTATTTAGACCTCTCCGCCAACTGTATATCTGCACTCGACCTGCTATCCATGTCTCCATTGGTCAACCTGCAGATTTTCAAGATCAACAGCAATTGTTTGCGCTCGGTACCCGAGAGTGCCTTTGACGGGCTCCCACGACTCCGATCCGTAGACCTGGGTGATAACCTTTGGGTGTGCGAATGCGACATATTGTATCTTTACCGTTGGCTTTTGAGTGGAAGGCTCAAGATGGCCACGGACCTTGTGTGCACAGAGCCAATTCACCTAGCTCACCGTCTGCTGCTAAACCTGTCCGTTGTGGCAATCTGTCCTCGGATCCTGATGCCCAAACGAGGAACCAAAGTGGAACTTACTAACCTTACTAGTCCGTCTAGACTGGACAAAACACTGGCTTCGGTGGAAACATTACCTTCAGGTCATATTCATAACAGTAGTACTAATAATACCAACGGAGATGTTTCTATGACTCGTGTGTATCGTCCGCACATCTCACTGGAGAGTGTTAGCTACGAGGACTGCTTGTCCCCCAACCTCTCCCCATCAGTGAGCTCCGATTCACAGCTTAGGTTGACCACTCCAGTCCCTCACTCAAGTCCCTCAACGTACCTCGGCACTACCGCAGGACAGGGCGGTTCTGCGAGTAATTCATCCCCCGCCCAAGGGAATGTATCTTACCCATCTACAAACAAGGCTGGCTTCCTGCCCACACCTGGACCTGAACCAGATGTGCTGCACTACTCTGCAGTGCTCATAGCCCTGTTGGCTCTCTTATGTGTCTTAGTAGCTCTTACTATGCTTGCTGTGCTGATTGTGTTAAAAAAGACCCTCAATTGCCAACGGAGGGTAGCTCCTCTTCCACAATCTCAAAGTTGACCAATGCTAAGTGAGTGTTAAGGGTAATACTATACTCTGAATAAAAATGTTGATCATCACTGGCTGACCTCAGAGAGTAAGAGTGACATGACATTATTTCTGGTATTGTAGCCATGTTTTCTTCTACTTATGCTTATAACATAAAGGACCTAGTCGGCCAGTTGTGTGCTGATCAAATTATCAAGACATTTACTACTTTGAAATGTCTTGTGTTTTATCAACCTGCCTGAGCAGAGTTAGAACAAAGAAACTGTAGACATTTAGCTAATAGCGAATGTACTGGTCATAGGACATTAAGTGGCGCACCAGTAACACAAATGGCAACCATGGAAGTTGATGATAAAACCACTTTATCTAAAAAAAATTACAATTATTAGACAAATAATACACATTCATTTACAATCAATAGATGATTATTTTAGACAATTATCTATTGACAGAATGATACATATATGGAGTTTACACATAACATTAATATAAAAGTGAAATAGTACTGGTCATATTCCTCCTGGAATTAGCCTTTGGGCATTTTACATTTAAGATGTTTGAGTGCCAGTAGTTTAGTTAGAACATCTGAGACTGGTGGATATGGCGCTGATCAGTTGATCACAGGTGAAACAAACAGGGAACCAATCGACATTTTTCACCATGTTGGTGATCTTACAGAATGGTATGAGATAGTATACCACTGCTTTATATAGTGACTATTCAGAACCAGGAGCATTTGGAGGTTGGTTGAACTGAAGTGAGGAGCAGCCCCTCAGGTTAGCACCAGTAGATGGGAGGCTGTGGGTGGGACAGTGACAGTGGAGAACATCCTTGAGGTAGGAGGGAGACAGGGAGCAGAGGGCTTTGCAAGTAATGATGATTTTTGCTTGATGCCAGTAGAGGTTTTGGAGAGCAGGAGTGATGGTCTCCGATACAGGAGTCAGCAGACTTCTAGATGTGTTGAAAACTTTGTTGGAAAGTCGAGTCTGGAGGGGATGAATGCATGGATGATTGTTTAGGTGGCAGTGAAAGAGGAGGATGGCCGAGAGATGGGCAACGTTTTTTAAATGGAAGGCAGCTTTGGTGATGGTGAATAATTGCACCAAGGTTAGGGATGGGAGGGAGAAGTTCTGAGTGGATTTGGTGAGTGATTTTTAGGCCAATCATTTCAGATTTGTCAGTAGAGTTTGACGGCCCTCCCTCAGGAAGACGCCGTAGCGCTACAACCTGTACTAAAGTCTGCATTATAGTAGAACCTTGCTGTTGAACTACCTCTCTGCTCAAATGGACTGCATGATAGCAACTAGGTTTACTCTATTGTTATTCATGGTCTGATATTTTTGAATAAACATTTTCATTTTTTTTGACAATATAATTCACTACACTTCAGGATACATATGCAATTTAATCATTTATAAATGTTGTGGTATGCCTGAGCTTTTTCTAAATTATGCAAAACTTATGTTTTGTAGAAATAAGGAAAATTAAAATGTCCTATATGTCCCATCACTTCAAGCAACTCAAAGATTGTGAACAAATAGACAGCCTTACAAAACAGTTCGATCAATTTTAATGGCATGAAAGAACAGTTTAACCCAGAAAAAAAAGTTTCTGTGAATATAATGGCCAACTCAAGAAATCATTATCAAAACAATAATTATGAAATCAAACGCCATTGAGCAACAAACATTCTCATTGGTTCATATTAGTGCCACTCCCATGTGACGTCACTTGCCACAGTTTATTGGACAAGCAAAATCAAATGGCACCAATGTGAGCCAATCAGAAAGAGCAAATGAAATTAATTGCACTTCAACCGTTTACTTTTACTGACCAAAATATTCTTGACTTTCAGATGCTGGCTTTCACACCATTATCCTGCTTGTCCCGTTGCTTAAATCTGTAGTCTGACAGTGCGGCTTTTATTGCGTCTTCTGCCAGCACTAAATAGAAAGAAATTATAATGTTTAAAATGAAAATGTAGTTATCAACACACCATAATCCCACCATTTAACAGGCACAGTGTATGACTTTTTGTAGGCCTAACACTTACTAGAACAATGGAGTTTGACTGGAGGAAGGCAGAGCTCTTTGGCAATGTCTGTGTTTTTAATCTTCAAAGCTTCATCGACCTGCATGGGAAATTACAGTGACATTAAATAATTAACACCCAATGACATGTCTTTGTTTTGGTCATCATATGCCCAACTTACAGATTTCCCCTTGACCCATTCAGTCGCTAGAGAACTGGAAGCAATGGCTGAGCCACAGCCAAACGTCTTAAACCTGGCGTCCACAATCTTCCCACTGTCGTCCACCTGAATCTGCGTGAACATGAGGTTGGAAATATCACTCAAGTGCGTTTTGCAATAACTCATAACGTGCAATAACTCATAATGATGTTTCATGACATGGCATAACATGGCATGGGCCTCACCTGCAGCTTCATTACGTCACCGCAGGCTGGCGCACCCACCAACCCTGTTCCGACATTTTGGTCGTTTTTGTCGAGGGAACCAACGTTTCTTGGGTTTTCGTAGTGGTCCACCACCTGGAAACAAGACAGCAACATGTGGAAATCCAGGGTCATATGTGTGTGAGCTGCATCTACCTGCTGGCTAATGAACCAACCATTCAGTTGGAAAACCAGCTGTCTTGCAGACGCCGCACGTTGCTTACCTTCTTGTGGTACGAACAATGTGTAATGACACGCGGGGTAAATAACCTCCTGCCAAACAACACCAACGGAGAGGCACAGCTTTGTAAGCAAAACATCGCCATGTTGGTTTTGGACAAACGTTGGCTTACGAGTTTGACCGAATAAACCCGAGGAGCGGTGTGGAGATGAGGATCTGCTGCCACCTACTGTCGGCCAGAGGAACAACAAATACACACACGAAAAACTTCTTCTTCTTCTTCTTCTTCTTCTTCTTCTTCTTCTTCTTCTTCTTCTTCTTCTTCTTCTTTTTCGTTTATTGGCGGGTTGCGTCCATAGTTTTTTTGGTGCATACCGCCACCAACTGTACCGGAGTATGTAACACTAGTTTTCTGTATTTTCCATGATCTTAAAAAGATAGATAAGTAAGTAAGTGGGTAAAATAAGGGGGAGGGGGGAGTTAGGCTATATAAATATTAAATTCTTTTAAATAGTCCTGTCTCTTTTAAATATGTGCTTACTGCCTTCTGTGTAAGTGATACACCCTCTCCTACTGTTCCCAGTATGCCACCCAGACTCCATACTCTTCCTAATCTCTGCAATTTATCAGCCAGCCTCATTCTCTCCTCGGTGTATCTCTCACACTCCATCAATACATGTTCCACAGTTTCTGTTTTTCCACATTCACACTTATCCGTTCCACTTTTCCCTATTAGAAATAAAGTTTTATTTAGTCCTGTATGTCCTATTCTCATTCTTGTGATCACTGTTTCCTCCCTTCTATTTTTCCTTTTAACACCATGCGCACACACATTCTTTCGTATATTATAATAATTCCTTCCGGTGGTTTCTCTATCCCATCTTTCCTGCCACTTTTTAATGACTTTTTTTTTTTTAAATTGCTTTAATTTCGGTTTTTCCATACGGCATATCTATTATTGTTCATTTTTGTTGCTATTTTGGCAGTTTTGTCTGCTCCCTCGTTTCCTTTGATTCCTACATGGGCAGGAACACAGCAGAATTTTACAGAAATTCCTGTTCTGTGTCTATATAAACTTAGTTGAATTTCTAAAATGAGGTCCTGTCTGCTTGAGTTCCAACTCTGAATACTTTGGAGGGCTGCTAATGAATCTACACACAATACTGCTCTATCTGGTCTCACTTCCTCTACCCACTGTAGTCCAACAATGATTGCCATCATCTCTGCGGAGTAAACTGACATTTGATTTGGTAGCCTTTTCCCAATGTCCCAATCTGTATTGTTGGGATATATACCCCTATTCCTACTTTTGAGTTTTCGTCTTTGGAACCATCTGTATAAATATTTAAATACCCGAAGTGATTGTTTTTAATGTATTTACTTGCCTTGCACACTTTTTCAGCCTCTTCCCACTCATTCCTCATTTCTATTAAGTTTAAATCTATCTCTATGTCGGGAAATAACCATATTGGAACATTGCTTATTGGTGTAGAAGTCACTTTTAAATGACTAACCCTATATTCTTCTGATTTTGCTTTGGCTATCCATCCAAATCCGTTACTTTGATATGTTGTATATTCCAACATTCCTGTATTACATTTTTGGCAGGGTTTTCATATCCACATCCTTTTAATTGGCTCCAGTATTCAAGTAATATTTTATCTCTTCTAAGTTCTATTGGCACTTATTGCTCTATCTATTTTGTTTAAGTGTATTTTAGCTGCTGCTCCATACACCAAGCATCCATAATCTATTGCTGACCGCATTAAAGCCCAATATATATATATATATATTAAAGACTGTTTGTCTGCTCCCCATTCTCTCCCAGCTATTGCCCTCATTAAATTGATAACTTTTTTGCATTTTAATTCTATATTCTCCACCTGTGTTCTCCATGTGCCCTTTTGATCTAGCCAAATCCCAAGATATTTGAATTTTTCAACTTTTTCCATGCTTTTTCCATATAATTTTATATTCTGTGCATCTATCTTTTTCTTATTTGTTATTGTCATAAAACATGATTTACTTAAAGAAAGCTTAAAACCCCAGTTGTATGACCAATCGTCTACATTTCTGACTGCTTGCTTGATTTTCTTCATCACTATTGTAGTGTCTCTTCCCCTTGTCCAGATTGCCCCATCATCTGCGTACAAGGCCGATCCAATTCTTCTATCCAAATTCATGAAAATATCATTAATCATAATATTAAATAAAACTGGACTAATAGCGCTTCCTTGTGGGATTCCATTTTCAATTTTAAATTCGTCAGACGCTTCTGACCCTACTTTTACTTTAAATTTTCGCTCTGATAGAAAATCTAGGACCCAATTATAAAATCTTCCCCTAATCCCCATCTTATTCAGTTTAATTAATAGCCCTTCCCTCCACATGGAGTCATAAGCTTTTTCAATATCGAAGAATACTATAGTCATTAGCTCCTTCATTTTAAAGGTTTTCTCCATCTCATTGCTAACTTTAACTATAGCATCCATAGTTGACCGCCCCTTCCTAAAACCATTTTGATATGGGGTAAAAAGTCCTCTTTGTTCAAGAAAGTAATTTAATCTCCTAACTAAATTTCTTTCCATCCATTTACATAGATGGGAAGTTAGGGCGATAGGTCTATAGTTACCTGCATTGTTTGCATCCTTTCCAGTTTTATTAAATGGCAATATTAATGCTGTTTTCCAATTTTTGGGCATTTTCCCTTCATCCCATATTTTATTAAATAAGTGCAAAATTAATTTAAGTACTATTTTTGTTAGTTCTTTAAACATTCTGTAGCTTAATTGGTTCTCTCCAGTAGTAGTATTCCTAGCTCTATCTAGTACTATAACCATTTCATTCATGGTAATCTCAGCATCCATTGCACTTTCCTCACTGTCTTTCTTTAATTACACATCCCTATTTTCCTTTAAAATGTCCTTTTTCCTTTGCTTGTGTTTATCGTCTAAATGGTCACCACTATGCACACTAGCAAAAGCCTTTCCTAGTAAATCTGCTTTTTCTTTATCTGTTATTGCCAGTATTTCACCATCCTCCAACACAGATGTTTTAGTAAATACTTTCCTACCGCTCATTTTTTTCAACATTTTCCAAACATCTCCTATTTTAACTTCCCTCCCTATAGTAGAACAGTAATCCCTCCATGCGCTCCGTTTACTATTTTTGATTACTTTACGTGCTATTGCCTTTTTCCTCTGATTGGTTATATTCACTTGATTAAGACTATTGCGTAGTGTTCTCAGTGCGCTATTTCGTTCTTTAATTGCTTCTGTACATTCATCATTCCACCATGGAACCCTTTTCCTTTTTCCCCCCACCAGCTTGAAAGGTATGCTTTTAACTGCTGCATTAATTATTAGGTTTGTGATTGCAGATGTGTTTTCCTCAATATTTCCCTCCATAGAAACTGCTTCTGCTACTTTACAACATGTTTCTTTAAATTTTTTCCAATCAGCCTTTTCAAACCACCATTTTTTATGACTTGGTCTTTTTTGTATATCTAGCTCCACATCGAATGCACATATTATTGGGAAATGATTGCTTCCAATACTAGTATGACTTTTAATACTCCATTCAGCAGACGGTGCAATATTATTAGATACTAGCGTAAGGTCTAAACAGGACATTGTGTTAGTATGAATATCAATCCGTGTACCATTTCCATTATTTAGGCAAACTAGCTAACTTATATCCATTAGTTCTTCCACTGCTTCTCCATTGCCATCAGTATGTTTACTTCCCCAAAGGTTATTATGAGCATTAAAATCACCACACCATATTTCCCTTCTATTTCCTTGCTTCTTTATTATACTATCTAATATTTCTGGGCATAGTGTTCTGAAAGGATTATACAAGTTAACTACTACCATATTTCCATCTGTTTTACATATTTCAATTGCTACACATTCTATTTCTGTTATAGTCACTATTCTTCTAAATGCCATCCCTTCCCTTACAAATGTTGCACAGCCGCCGCCTTGTCTTCCAATCCTATCAGATCTTACTGACTCATATCCAGGTAAAATAAAGTCAAGGTGAGGTCGGAGCCAGGTTTCCTGAATGCAAACAATATCAGGTCTGACTTCTGCTTCTTCTATAAACCTCTTAAATTCTTGTCCATTTGCAATCAAGCTTCTAGCATTCCACTGTAAGAGGAGGAAAACCATTATTATATCAACTATAATGGAGGTTCTCTAAGCTATCATTTAGAGATCCTCCATCATTATTTGCTCTTAACATACCATGAATATCTTCAGCTCTCAGATCTTTAGTGCCCAAAAACTCTTCTGCAGCTCCACTATCTTGATTCTGTCACTTTTCTTTTCTTGCCGTACTGCCACATTAACAACTTTGCATATGAATGCTACAAAGCTTTTTTTGTTAACCAGCATGGTATCTTCCTGGACAATACACTTATGACTGCACGTCTTCTCAGTGGGGGCTGACTTTCCTGGTTGGAGTTTTCTTAGGCCTGACCTCTGGGGCACAATATCACTTTGAATAGGGTTTTCACTGATGTTTTGAACAGTCTCATTTATCCTTGTTTGCTTGCTTTCATATGCATTAACAGTTTTTTATGGCCTCAGCATATGATACTTTATTAATAATCTTAATTCTCTGTACTTCTTTGGCTTGCCTCTGTACCACACATCCAGCAAAAGCCGCACTATGTTCCCCTCCACAATTACAGCATTTAATTTTAGCATCTTTATTGCACTTGCCATACTCATGCTCCCCTCCACATTTTGCACATCTCTGCCTCCATTTGCATTGTTGAGCTGTATGTCCCATTCTCTGGCATTTGAAGCACCTCAAAGGTTGAGGAATGTATTCTCTTACTTTATAGTTTAACCAACCAATATGTATCTCAGAAGGCATTGATTTATCAAAAACAAGCATCACTGATGAGCTATTTTGTTTGACTCCACTTTTATTAGTTTGAAGTCGTTTAGCTTCAATCACTTTCCCACCCTTGATCTCTTCCTTGACTTCTTCCATTGTCATTTCTAGTGGCACATTTGTAATAACTCCACGTAATTTTGCTGCCATTCCTGGTACATGTACCTTAATCCTTCCACCATCAAAGTGAGACATTTTAAGCATCATTTCCTGTTGTTTCTTATTCTCTGCTGAAATAAGGATTCTTCTGTTATTCAGTAGCTTTGCAAATTTTATTTTCCCAATTTCTTTTTCAATTGCTTTAGTTACCTGAACTGGATGGAAGTGTTCCTTATCGTTGCTAAGCGTGATAATTAGGCTACTATCCATTCCTCCTTTACCTCCTTACTACTACTCCCATTGATTATAGTTTTCTTCTTTTTAATAGATTGCCTCGGACTGCTCTCCCCTTCACTACCTCCTTCAGACCATGATTTTTTCCTTGCCTTTTTTGTTTGATTAGTCTCCATATCTGTCCACCCCTCACCATCTGACATATCTGCCATTGTTACACTCACGGTACAGTTTGTTTGCAACCCGCTTTCTCTCACACCGATACGTCTCTTCCTCCGTCGCCTACCACGCATCGCCTACGTTCCCGTTTCCGGTGTGTCCACACGAAAAACAACATTACCCATTAATTAATACATTGAAAATAACCTGATGAATTTAGTTTTCCTCAAAAACGGTATTGCATGTTTCCTCCCATCTCTTTTCCTATCTGCCTGCTTTGCAGATACTTCCTACATTTATTTTTTAGAAATATTTGTTTGCCCTATGATTGCAATCAGGAGCAAAACACTACAGCATGGCTGAAATCACGGCTGTGGCAGCAGAGAGCTGGAGTCATTGGTTTACCTAAGCCAGGGGTGCCAAACGTACGGCCTGTGGGCCAGAACCGGCCCGCCAAAGGGTCCAATCCGGTGTGAAAATTGCAGAAAATCATTCATTTTGATTTTTAAATGGTTTGTAAGACAGGGGATAACTCAACCTCTTCCTCAATAGCTTCCACTTTAGTTGGTGTGGTGATGCCAGCATTACTACACAGGACTGGAAATGTATGGAAAATTTAAATAATTTCTAGATCTCGACAAGTTGTTCAAATCATAAAGAAGTAAAATATAATATTATTGTTCAATTCCAAAATACATGTGACTTAGTTTTGTGCCTTTGTAGAGCCACTGTGATCTGTAAATTGTAATGCACATGTAATGACAGTAGACTGATTGAATGTGGAAAAACTAAGACATATTGTTGAAATTGCACTTATTTTTCTTAAGACATCTCAGGATGTTTTCAAAATGTACTTGTTCTATTGACACTAAAAGAAATGGATATGAATAACCTATAAATAACAACACCTCCACATTTTTCAAGTTTTACTGGTCCGCCCCCCTTGAGATCAAATTGGGCTGTATGTGGCCCGTGAACTACAATGAGTTTGACACCCCTGACCTAAGCTGTGTCTCAATTCAGGGGCCGGTCCTACGAAGACGTGGCCTTTGTAGACTGCGAAGGCCGCACCGAGAGCCTTGTTAAATGAGACGATCTACGGAGGATTTCCTGTCGTCAACGAATATTCTGCATTTTCGTTTCGTCCCTGGTGTGTAAAGGCCTTTGGTTAACGTAGTTTATATGGCTAATGTCATTTAACTTTGACATGTGTAGGGACAGTAGAAGTGGAAAGGTCATTCAAATGAAGGCCATGTTTTAAGGATGTTCTACTTTGATAATAGGCAGTTAAGCAGACTGAAATGTACTTACATTTTATTAATGATTTTGTCTTAATTTCTTTGTCAATATTGTAGGTGATGTTATCATTCAGCAGTTTGCGTCCTTGACCTCAGTGGAAGGACGAGATGAACGTTTCCTGGCCATTAAACCAATGAAGGACCGCCTTGATGTGTTTCTTCACACAACTCTCAGCACGCCTTACCCCGACTTACTACAGTTTTGCAAGAGTCTCCTTCTTCTATCCCATGGCCAAGCCACTGTTGAAAGAGGATTTTCAGTCAACAAAGAGGTGGAAACATGCAATCTCCACGATAGATCGCTGGAATCATTGCGATTAGTCTGTGACCGGATCAGCAATTGTGGGGGTGTTTTAAAAGTGTCTCTGACAAAGGAGCTCCTTGCCTCTGCCTCATCTGCAAGATCTCAGTATAGACTGTACCTGGAGAATGAAAGAAAAAACAAGGAGAGTGCCACACATGCTCTGAAGAGGAAGGCAGTGGAGGAGGAGCTTTTGGACCACAGAACCCAGCGTGACGTACTAAGCCGTGTTTGTGAGTCACTTGGAAATGATGCAGACAAGTTGGCTGAGCAGGCTGAGGGAAAGGCCGGGTCCAAAATGGCTGAACTTATCACCAAGTCCAACACACTTCGCAGAAGGCAAAAAGAAAAAAAAGAACTCCACCAATTGGAGGAAAGGATTGAAGAAAAGTCCTCACAACTGAAACTTTTGTGACTGTATAATCTCACAATTTCTCTCCTTGACCATTCATCTCTTGCTTCTCTCATCTCTTTTCGCCCTCTCTACATATGTGTCCATGTATTCTCCTTTCCTCTGCCATCTCAATTCCCACAGCCCCCCCCCCCCCCCTTCTCCTTTCTCCCTCTGTCTCTCTCTATCTCTCCGTGTGCCAGCTAAAGTTATCACCTGACAAATATAGGTAAAATTGTTATTGTTGTTGTTATATAAGTTGTTATTGTTAACTTCTCTCTTAAAATTTGTTTTCGGACATGTTCAAACCGTCATGCATCACATCAACTATTAAATACCCATGATTTCCATTCATTACCACTCCATGGACTCTTTGGACAGTTTTCAGTCAAGTCAAAGTCCAGTGTAAGTTATTGTTACATAAGTTAAATTGTTAAAATAAATTGCTCCTTTGGGACAGTAATTCACTGCTTAAGTCTCTGTGTGTGAGAATGTGTGTTTGTGGGTAAGTGTGTGTGATGACACACTTTATTATTAATCTTTATTCATTTTTATGGTTGTGAAGTGTCATTTGTTTTTAAGAAGTGCCAAGGTTATAATTCACGTAAGGGCTAGTTAAGGTAAGGACAACTGAAACTCGACTCAACACTATTTATGATGGGTATGACAGTGTCACATTTATACCTTATAGTAAGTAGTAACTGGTGCTTTGAATACCCCGCGCCCCGCTGCTTGATGTCGTGTTGGTAGTAAATATTGTGGAGGTAGTAAAAAAGGTAGTAAAAGGTAGTAAATTCATCTCTATGATTCCTGCATATACCCTGTTCTATTTCCTTGTTCACAAACAACCCAATTGTCATCAGTACTCTGAAGATCTGGTTTCAAATGAGACAGTACTTTGGTTCCAAACAAATTCTTAGCTTAAGCCCTATATGCAATAACCACCTCTTCCCCCCAGCTAAATTAGACGCCACATTTTCTTGTTGGCGAAGACAAGGCATTTCTAAATTTAAAGATATGTACATAAATTGTGTATTTGCCAGCTTTAATGACTTATCACACAAATTTGGCCTTCCTCGATCTAGCTTATTTCGATATTTTCAAGTACGCCACTTCCTTATGAGCCATGACCCCAACTTTCCAAATTTCTCTTCAATGTCAGGCTTGGATGACCTGCTAGAATCCCTGTTTAATTCAAAAAGGCTCATTTCTAGAATACATGATTGTATAGCTTCTCTTAAAACCATAACCATCGCGAAGATAAGGGCGGACTGGGCAGATGAATTGGGGGAAGACATGGAAGATGACATGTGGAAGTGTGCTTTACAAAAAGTGAATGACAGTACTTCTTGTGCAAAATTAAGTATAATACAATTTAAAGTTCTACACCGGACTCACTTTTCCAAAGCAAGATTAGCTAAAATATATCCTAATTCAGATGCTAGTTGCAACAGATGTCATCACACCCCTGCCAACTTATCCCATATGTTTTGGTCATGCCCTGTTTTGGTCACTTACTGGGCTATGATCTTTAAAACATTATCTGAGGCGCTCAATATTGATTTCCAACCCAATGCAGCAGCAGCTATATTTGGTATCACAGACCGAAGACATTCTATAGTAAGGAAAAGTTATAAAAATATATTGGCCTTTGTGACTCTGCTTGCAAGCAGACGAATATTATTACACTGGAAATCAAAAAACCCTCCCAAAGCGTCTTTATGGATGTGTGACATGATGCACTTTATACAATTAGAAAAAATTAAATACTCACATAGGAGATCAAGGGACAAATGCTACTCCACCTGGGATCCGGTTTTGACATACATAGGGAAACTCAAAACTATACCTGATACCCCATAGCAATAATTCTTGCACTAGGACCCTATACCATTGAGCGTACAGTAGATAGTTTTTTATTATTATTTTTTATTATTTTTTTATTTTTTTGGGTTAATAACTGATAGGGCCACTTTTAGGCCAATCCGATTGTCAAACTGTTGTTCGGGTACAGTATGTATGCATAATGCAGTGTATGTGTATTTACGATGTAGATTGATGCTGGCATGTCAGCATATACTGTAGAATGTTTGAGTGTGTATGTGAACAAGTACATGGTGACATTTGGCATGGCTAAGTATGGTGACCTTGCTTACTATTTTATTTATTTATTTTTATCGCATTTATCTATTCTCTTTTTGTTATTCTAGGTGAGTGTACTACATGTTCAAGTGGGTGGGGTGGGTGGGATATTGTTGTTTGTATGTGTATGTAAACAAAAAACAACAAAAAACTATGGATATGTCTGTTAAAATGTATGCTCAGTGTACTCTCTGTCCATAAACATTTCCAAATAAAATAAATTATACCAAAAAAAAGACAACATATTGTTTAACATTTAACAAAATAAATGGTTACATTTATGACATGAGTGATTTCTGACATTTCACGGCACATCTTGCCTCAAGGCACACTGGTTGGGAAGCACTGCTCTAAGGGATATCTGTCAGGGCTTTGTGCCGGAGGTAGTGGTCCAAGCAGTGGAGAGCAATGTAGTTTGTGTCAATGTCAAACTTATTTGCGAAGAGGTGGTGTTGCTTAAGCATCCATGACAAGTCCCCAGCGCCATACACACAAATGTTTCTAACATAATGTCCCTCGCAGGGCGGGTAGGCAGCGGAGGAGTTGTCCGGTCCCTCCAGGTCTTGCCACTTCACCAGGCGGGCAACAGCGTTTATGTCGCTCACATCGTACTTGGGGTTGGGTCGCGTCGAGCCAGGGACCCCCAGCATACGCTGGATGGTTGCCCAGAAATTCTCATCGGGACTGTAGATGCCTTTGGCCCATTCCTTCAGCGCTTGGATGCGGCTGTCCTTCAGCACACTGTGAATGTATCCGCGGCTCACTATGATGTATGTACTGCCATAATGGAGTCGGATGTTAAATGGTGGGGGTCCCCTTTGCTGGTTGGTTCTCTGTCAGGAATAGATTAACAAATATTTCACATCATTACATTTACATTTAGCAGGCGCTTTTGTCCAAAGTGACTTACAATAAGTACATTCGTCAGAAGAAAGTGAAACAATATATCGCTGTCGGTACAGTAAGGATGTCAATAGAACAGGTTTAAAGCACTCATAATTGCTAGGTAAACCCATTTCTCGTATACAGCAAAGATAGCTAGGATAAGATGCTACACGATGCTAAGTACTGTTTTTAAGTGCCAGGATGTATGAACATACAAGTGCATAAGAGGAATTTTTATTTGTATTTTTTTTAAATATCTTGATAAGAGCTGAGCTGACAGACTCCAAGATATTTGATTATAATGTCATTACATTGAATGTATTACATCCTCATTCCTAATTGTTTCTTACAAAACCTAAATATTACAATATCACAAAAGTGAAACCGGATCAAGTTTCTGCTGTGCTCTGTGTATGATGTCCTGCCTACCCCATCAAACCTCCACACATGGGGGTTGGCAGAGAGCCCCAGCTGCACGCTCTGCTGAAGGCAAGCCAACCTTGAGCATGTCCTCTCCTTGTGTCGGTCAAGTCTGGTGGATGGGAGATTCCGGTGGCGACATGACCAGATCCTGACACAGTTGGCTGCTGGTTTGGAGCAGGCAAGAAAGAAGCCGAAACAACTTTCTAAGGGGCCTCGCTTCATCTACTTTCTCAGGGCAGGGGGGAGTGCAGCAGCAGAGACGAGGAGCAAAGAGATCCTGGCCACAGCAAGTGACTGGGAGATGCGAGCGGACCTTAGGAAGCAGCTCAAATTCCCAGAGGAGATAACCCACACTAGCCTAAGACCCAATATTGTCCTCTGGTCTAAAGGTACCAAGCAGGTGGTTCTTATCAAGCTTACAGTACCCTGGAAAGAGAGGATGGAGGAGGCACATGAGCGCAAACTCAAGAAATAGGCTGCAGGAGCTTCGCAGGACAGTCGCTCTGGAGAGCGCTTGGACTGTTAGGGATTGAAGGGCCAGCTAAGAAGCGGCTGGTAGCCAACATCACCAAGCAGGCATCCTGGGGAATCTGGATGAAGTGGAATGAGGGGGGGCAGAGCCAACCTGATGATGGGTTAACAACATCATAGAGTTGAGTGGTGGACAGCGGGGTAGTACCAGGATGCTGGTACTACCGCCAAGCCCCCCCGAGATGTCATGGGCTTAAACGAAACATCGATGAAGGGGGGTGCCCATTTGAAAACCTGCAGAAGCCACTCAACTCAGTCCCAATTATGAGTGATGTGATGTCACTGGCTCACAGATGGTGTAGGGGCAAGTACATGTAAAGGTGAGGGTAACCTTTATCATATTTTGCGTATACAAAGTAGATAAAATAAATAGATAAAGGGAGATACCTGTAAAATGCCATCCACTTCCTGGTGAAGAATAGTCCACCTCCATGCTTGGCTGGGAGGACATTTCTCAGAGTGCAAACTGTTCCCGCCACCCAGAGCCTGGAGGCTCCTCACTATCTCCAGGTTGGTTTTTATGGGGAAGTCCTGGCCACACAGGTTGATCAAGTACTTCCAGGTGGTGCTGACGTTGTACAGGTCAGACATGCAGTTGATATCGGCCTGGACGCGGCTCCACCCGGCGTACGTGACGCTCACAGGTCTGCTGACCATGAAGACGTTGGGGAAACATGACGTGATGCTCATGAAGGAAGCCAGGGTGGAGAACGTCACCTTCTTGTCCACATGGACGCAGTACACATTCTGGGGTGTGTATATGGCCCGCAGTAGTCGCTCAAAGTTCTGTACCTGAGAAAGAGATTATGCAAAACACATGCTGAGGGCCATTTCTGATGTTTCAATGTTTCAAAATGTATGGAAATATGTCATTTAGATCTTGATATTCAGTATGTAGTCAGTATGCAATGGCCAGTATTTTCTTAATATTTTTCTCTTTCTGTTCTACATTTTTGCGGTGCACAGATTAACTTGTTCAAAGTAATTGTTTAAAGTTGTGTACCCTGAGTATAAGAGATACATGGAAGGGCATATTATTTTTTATGATCTTTTTGTATGTAGTTGCTCCATCTGTAGGTTAAACCTTTCTTAAGTTATCCCTTGTATGTTTTATCACACCCAGGATATGCGCTAGAAAAGCAAATACACTGTATTACTGAGTTGACTGAGTCTTCAAGCTGCGTACCTTATGGTGGGCAACAATGGTATAGGCCAATGGAAAGTCCTCTTCCTCTTTGCTCAGAGGGTATTGTTGGTACTTTCGTGTGCGAATGTAGTGCCTGCAAAAAGACATGAACTACTTATCTCCATTTCAATGAGTGGTGGGTGAAATTAAAAAAAGAAACAAATGTAGTCTTCAGTCACACACCTGCAGTCCTGGGTAGCCGTTACATAATACTCTTCACTGACTTTGACTTTCTTCCTAAAGTCTTTTGTGACACTCAGCACCTTGGCTTTGTCCAATTCATCTCGGTCTCCCTTTAGGATTGCAGTGCAATCAAAGGCTTCCTCTGGAACGCCATCATCTGTAAACTCCAGGGAACTGCTCTTTAATATCCAACCACTAAGCTGGATGGGGTCATATCGAGTCGCACCCCACAGTGCCGTAGACACCAGAATGACAGCTACCAGTAACCTTCTGAGCAACCCACTCTCCATGAGAGTTAAATCAGGAGCCCTAGGAAGCAAAAAGACAGCATAAACAGTCAATCCCTAATTTCACTTCTCTGCAGTTTGATGAGAAATTTAAAAATGTACCCTCTTTGCATCTTTCAATGACAGATTTTTTAAAGATTTCTCATGAGCCTAGGACCAGGCAGTACAAGGATACAACATGTTCAACATGAATCCATCAATTTCAAATTAAATGACCAAATACACAAAACATGAATGTGGAGAGTGTGTTGTTGATATCTGGTTTACAGCCTCACCTGGGGGGTATTGCACAAAACTAGGATAAAGAAATCCAGGATAATTGAGTAAGCGCGGCTTGAACTATTCTGCTTGGCGCATCCTGGCTTATTCGGTTGCACGATTGCTGCGATAAATCCAGTCGGATGAAGATAGCTGGGATAAGCGGCATGCTTGAATAGACCTCGCGATCGCTCACAGAATCACCGATCGGAACATGGATAAAAGTCGCGTTTCATACGTCACGGCCGCTGAACAGCTCCTTATTGGATACCCGACCCAAGCCCGACGGGACCTGAGGGGACCCGACGGGCCGGGTCGGGTTCGGACAGATATTTAGAAATTATGCTCGGGTTCGGGTCGGGGTCGGACTCGGTGACGTCTGCGCGATTTGAAATGTGCAATTTAAAACAGCTTATTATGCATGGTAGCCAATGGGCTGTTTCACACGTTGCAAAGGTTCGATTGTGTGATTAAAATACATTTTATAAATATGACATAAGCATGTTGCGCTCATCTGTTTGTTGACATTTCCAAATGCGCTGCAGTTGCGTAATAAAGGCGGCTTTCACACAAACGTAAATGTGTCATAGTATGAAAAAATATAGACTTTAACTGTGTTGGCCTGAGTAATAACACTTGAATCAATATAAAAAGACTGTTGCAATTGCAAACAGCCAACAGATTTAAATGAAATGAGAAATTACTATATATGTAATATTTTAATTCGGGATAATTAAAATGATGCAACATACTTAGAGAGACCATGCACATGCTGTAAAACACATTAATTCCTCACAGGATTGACGGTGTAAATACCGGTGAATCGCTAGGATTAAGCTTAGCCTGGCTGTTAGCCTGGTCTAGAGCAGGCTAGCTGCAGAGAATAAATCACCATGGTAACTTAGCCGGGATAAGTGTGAGCTGCTTTCATGCAACCGACTTGAGGCTAAATTTAGCCAGGATAACCTAAATCCGTAAACATATCCCGGCTTAATCCCTTATCCTAGTTTTGTGCAATACCCCCCTGGCCTGAGTCAGATTGTCTAGACCAGGGCTATTCAATTGGCGGCCCGCGAAGGAATATTTACTGCCCCTTTTAGTGGAAACCTATAGGAAATAAATAAATAAATAAAATAAAAAATAATAATAATATATATATATTTTTTGAAATTGCTGGCCTTATAGTGGCCGATATGAGCTGCCCTCTCTCCGCACAGCACAGCGTAGACTTGCTCCGCAAGGCGCGTGGCCACAACAATCCTCACCGCTCACTCCCACTACACTCTTCTTCGTGTGCTTTTGCATTGCTCTTCTCAACTGCTCGGCGCGCTCCGCTTCGCGCCTAATGTTGTTTTGATGATCGTTCTGCCTGGTTGAATCACCACAATGTCGCTTTCTACTCTGAAAAAACGAAAAGTTGACTCAGAAAACCGACAATTCAATAGCGAATGGACACAGAAGTATTTGTTTGTATTTGCCACTGGGAAGCCTGTGTGTATACTCTGCAGCGAGTGTATATCGGTGTGTAAAGAATATAACCTAAGAAGGCATTTTAAGACAAATCATGCTAACTTCGACACCACTTTCCCACTGGGCTCTGATGCTCGCCACCAGAATATTTTGGGGCTAACTTCATGCTATGGACAGAGACGCCAAACCCTGTTTCGGGCTTGTTCAGAACAAGAGAGAGCTACATCAGCATCACTACGAGTCGCCTGGATATTAGGCAAAAAGAAAAGGCCGTTTACAGATGCTGAGACCGTCAAAGAGTGTATGCTTGCATCAATCGAGGAGGTGGTTACAGATGAGAAAACCCGAAACAGCGTGATTGATTCAATCAAGAAAATTCCCATCTCTGACACGACAACATCAAGGAGAGTAGAGACCCTTGCATCGGATGTTTTTGAGACTCTTTTGGACAAACTCAAAAGAGCGGAGGTGATGTCGCTAGCTGTTGATGAATCAACCGACAGCATGTAGCACAGCTGTGCCTCTATGTTAGATTTTTTGATGGCGAGTGCTTTCGTGAGGATCTACTTGGATTAATTCCACTGGATGGACACACGACCGGTGAGATACTTTTCGAAAAAGTAATTTCATTCTTCAGAGAGAACCAGTTGGAGTTGGATCGTATCAATATGCTGGTTACGGATGGTGCGCCGGCAATGTCGGGCAGGACACAGGGACTGTCCGCTAGGTTGGCAGATGTGGCGCCACAGCTGAGATCGCTGCATTGTCTTATCCACCAAAGCCTCATGTGTGCAAAACTAAGTGGTGAGTTAAAAGAGACCATGGACTCTGTCATGGCAATTATTAACTTCATTTGTTCTACGTCCAGCTTACAGCACCGCCTTTTCCGCCAGCTGTTGTCAGACATGTCAGCTCAATACACTGATTTGCTCATCCACAAAGACATTAGATGGCTTGTGGCAACTCGGTGTGGCAGTGGAGGCTCAAGGTAAACACGAGTCAGTATAGAGGGTCCAAAGCCGCAATCGGCGGTTTATTTCGGTTCAAACATGGGGAATGCTCAATATAGGGGGTAGGTGTCCGCCGTGCGGCTCACGTCCTTCCGGTCTGCTCCTCGTCGTCGTCCTGTCTTCCATCCGACTCTCTCTCCCTTCCTGTCGGTCGGTGGTCGCCTTTTATCACCTGGGTGCCTCCGACCCAGGTGTTCCTCGTTGCGCCGATTAGGACTCTCGGGAGGCCGGGATTTGTCGCCGGCTATTGGCCAGCGACGGTATATACCGGCCTCCACTCTCCCGAATAGGGGGCGTGGCCGAGTAGGGATGCCACACACTCCCCCCCTTTGCTCACGCCCCTCCGTGCGCGGGGCCCAGCCCCCGCACGCATCCCGACGGGACAAGGCGTCGGCGTTGGTGTGGTCCCGTCCCGGCCTATGCTCCACTGTGAAGGAGTACGGCTGGAGGGACAGGAACCACCTCGTGACCCGGGCGTTAGTGTCCTTGGCGGTGGCCATCCATTTTAGCGGGGCGTGGTCCGTCACCAGGGTGAACTGGTGTCCTAGAAGGTAATATGTTAGTTTATTGATGGCCCACTTGATGGCCAATGCCTCTTTTTCTAGGGTGCTATAGTTTTTCTCATGGGGGAGGAGTTTCCGGCTGATGTAGGTCACCGGATGCTCCTCCCCGTTCCGGCTCTGGGATAGGACCCCTCCTAGTCCCACGTCCGATGCGTCTGTATGGAGGGTAAAAGGGAGGTTAAAATCAGGAGTTACGAGTAACGGCTCATCACATAGGGCCCCCCGTAAGACCTCGAAAGCCCCGCTCGCTGCCTCGGTCCAACCTACCCTATCCGGGAGGGCCTTCCGGGTGAGATCGTTCAAGGGGCTGGCTAGCGTGGCATACCCTGGGATAAACCGTTGGTAATATCCCACCAGCCCCAAGAACGACCTCACCTGCTTTTTGGTTTGCGGTTGAGGCCACTCCCGGATAGCGGCCACTTTGTCCTCCTGGGGCTGCACGTTCCCCCTCCCCACCCGGTACCCCAGATAGGCCGTCTCGACCCTCCCCAACCTGCATTTCGCCGGGTTGGCGGTGAGTCCAGCTGCTCGTAGTCCGTTGAGCGCTGCTCTTAGGTGACCTACGTGGTCGTCCCAGCTCTTGCTGTGGACTATAATGTCGTCGATGTAGGCTGCTGCGTAGCCGCAGTGCGGCCTTAGGACCCGGTCCATCATCCTCTGGAAAGTAGCGGGGGCCCCGTGGACACCGAAGGGCAGGACGGTGTACTGGAACAGGCCCCCCGGTGTCGCAAAGGCCGTCTTCTCCCGGGAGGACGGGGTCAGGGGGACCTGCCAGTACCCCTTGGTCAGGTCTAGCGTGGACAGGTACCGAGCCGGCCCCAGCCGCTCGATAAGTTCATCCACTCTAGGCATGGGGTAAGAGTCAAAGTCAGACACTTCATTTAGACGGCGGAAGTCATTACAGAACCGAAGGGTCCCGTCCGGTTTGGGTACCAGCACGACCGGGCTGGCCCACGCGCTCCGCGACTCCTCGATCACACAGAGGTTTAACATACGCTCTACCTCGGACCGGATTGCGTGACGTCGGGATTCGGGTACCCGGTAAGGCGGGATTCGGACCGTCACCCCCGGCGGAGTCTGAATTTCGTGTGCTATAACCGAGGTCCGTCCCAGGGTGTCCGAGAACACGTCCCGGTTCTGGAGCACCAGCTCGTTTACCTCCTGTCTCTGGGCGGGGCTAAGGTCGGTCCCCATCGGTACGTCAGGGATCGGGGTTCGGGCCATCAAGGCCCGGGGTGGTGGCACTGGAGGGTCGCCGCTACCCCTCCATTGTTTTAATATGTTTATGTGGCATATCTGGGTGGGCTTGCGCCTCCCCGGCTGTCTCACCCGGTAATTCACCGGACCTACGGCCTCCACCACCTCATATGGGCCCTGCCACTTGGCGAGGAATTTGCACTCGCTTGTCGGTACTAGCACTAGGACCTGGTCGCCCGGTTGGAAGGTCCGTACACGCACCCCCTTATTATATGACCGCGCTTGGGTCTGTTGTGCGTGGGTTAGGTGGTCCCGGACTATGGGCCACACTTTCGCCATTCGGTCCCTGAATAGCTCCACATGTTCAATCGTGGTCCTATGGGGGGAAGGATGACTCTCCCACGCCTCTTTGGCCAGGTCCAATATTCCACGGGGCCTCCTCCCATAAAGGAGTTCAAAAGGCGAGAACCCCGTGGAAGCTTGGGGCACCTCGCGAATGGCGAAGAGGACGTGGGGGAGGAGCTGGTCCCAATTCTTCCCGTCCTCCGCGATGCATTTTTTTAGCATCTGTTTTATGGTTTGATTGAACCGTTCGACGAGCCCGTCCGTCTGCGGGTGGTATACCGAGGTCCTAAGCTGTGCGACCTGTAGGATTTTTAATAGTTCTTTTATTACCCGCGACATAAAACAGGACCCTTGGTCCATGAGGATCTCCTTCGGGAGCCCCACTCGGCTGAACAGTAGTGTCAGTTCTCGGGCTACCGCCTTGCTGGTCGCCGCGCGCAGGGGAAGGGCCTCAGGATATCGGGTCGCGTAGTCAAGGATCACGAGCAGGTAACGATGTCCCCGACTAGTCTTGGGCAGGGGGCCCACAATGTCCAATGCTATGCGCTCGAATGGAGTCTCTATGATTGGCATCGGTATCAGCGGGCTTCGCTCCCCTCCCCGTGGCGCCACGCGTTGGCACTCGGCGCACTCCTGGCAGTACCGCTCTACATCCCTCCGAACCCCAGGCCAATAAAACCGGGCCACGACTCTCTCTCTGGTTTTGTCCATGCCCAGATGTGCCCCGAGCAAGTGAGTGTGGGCCATGAACAAAACCTTACTCACATAAGGACGCGGGACTACTAGTTGCCGTACCGTCTCCCCCCCCCGCTCGTCGACCCTATATAACAGCCCTCGCTGGGTGCAAAAGTGGGGGTAGGTCACGGGGCCCACCGAGTCCCTCACCTGCCCGTCGTGGGCAACCACCTGTCCCCACGCATGTCGCAGGGCGTCGTCCCGGTGCTGGGCCGTGGCGAACTGGCCCGGCCGGGCCGAGTTCTCCCCCCCAGCCTGGGCGAAGTCCGACAGCTCGGTTAGGGGGGAGCTCTTGGGCTCAGCGGTGCCGTTCCCCCTCTCGGAGGCGGTGACGGTGTCGGAATCGGGCCTGGTTCCGTCTCCCGGTCGTACCGGGTCCCCGGTGGACCGGGCCGGGCTTCCCGGCGCTGATGGCCCCTCTCCTCCGGAGTCGGGCTCGTCCCCCGACTCGGTGGGTCTGGCGGACGCTCGGCGGGTCGCTCCCAGGGCTGGTCCGGGTCCGGCGGTGGTCCCTCGGGTCGTTGGTCGCCGTGCCTCTCGCTGCTCCGGTCGTCCCCCTCGTCCGCCCGGCCGCCGCAGCTCTCGTCCTCCTCGGTCCCCCCTCGCTGGGCTCCAGAACCGAGCGAAGATGGGGCAGTCCCGGCCGATTAGGAACGGTACCGGGAGGGTCGGTACTATTCCGGCCCGTGCTACGTATACCCCCTGTGGCGTGCGCACAACCACGTGGCAGGTCTCGTATGTCCGTGTGTCCCCGTGGACACAGGAAACCTGCATCGGGGTCCCCGGTCTCCCCCCGGCTATGTCGGCCCTCACCAAGGTCACGGCACTCCCTGTGTCCAACAGGGCATGAGTGTCCAGGTGCATCACCTTGATGGGGACGGTGGGGGAGTCCTTGGCCCCTTGGGCCCAACAGGTGGCCAGCATACAGGCGGGGTGGTCTGCCGGCCATGTACCCGCCGAGGGCATGGGGACGTCCTGCCGGTCAGGACAGTCACGGGCTAGGTGTCCCCGTTGTCCGCAGTGGTAGCAGGACCTGCGTTCGGGTTCCCCTTGGTCTCGGGGCGTGGGGAACGGTCCGGTCCTCGGCAGCGGGGTCGGCGTCCCTCTCCGGATGGGCCGGGGAGTGGGTCTCGGGTCCGCCGCCAGCCGTCGCGCCACCTGCCAGTTCTCCATCTGGCGGACGAGGTCGTCCACGGTCTCGGGGTACTGGTGGGCCAGGATCCTCCGGGCGTCGGGGGGCAGCTGCCTCACGGTGTTGTCCACGACGACCCGGTCCACGGGGCTGGGTCCCTCTCCCTCGGCCAACCACCTCCGGGCTAGCCGACACTGACGGGCTACCTGGGTCCGGACGGGTTCTTGGACGTCGAACGTCCACTCCCGGAACTTGAGGGCCTTTACCGCCAGGCTATGGCCATAGTACCCCAATATGGTGGCTTTGAGGGCGGGATATCGTCCCGCGTCCCCGGGGCTGAGGTCCTGGCTCGCTTGCTGGGCGGGTCCCGTCAAGAACGGTGTCACTATATAGGCCCACTGGGCCTCGGGCCACCTCTCCTGGGTCGCCACCCGCTCAAAAGTCTCGAGGTATGCCTCTACCTCATCGTCGGGACCCAGCTTAGTGAGCCGACTCGTGGGGGCGGTGGTTGGTGGGGCCTGGGTGGCCTGCTGGGTCAGGCGGAGTACCGCCTCGGTCAGCAGGTCCAGACGGTGGTCCGACTCCCTGGGGCCTGCCTGTCCTGCGGTCGCTCCGGGGTTCTGCATCGTCCTCCGCTGGTGGTCCCCTCCTTCCACGGTGGACCCGTACGAAAAAAAACCCCCGAAGAAACCCGGGGTTGGGTGCTACCCTGAGCCGTGCGTGGACCGAGTTGTCCGCATCCTCCACCATATGTGGCAACTCGGTGTGGCAGTGGAGGCTCAAGGTAAACACGAGTCAGTATAGAGGGTCCAAAGCCGCAATCGGCGGTTTATTTCGGTTCAAACACGGGGAATGCTCAATATAGGGGGTAGGTGTCCGCCGTGCGGCTCACGTCCTTCCGGTCTGCTCCTCGTCGTCGTCCTGTCTTCCATCCGACTCTCTCTCCCTTCCTGTCGGTCGGTGGTCGCCTTTTATCACCTGGGTGCCTCCGACCCAGGTGTTCCTCGTTGCGCCGATTAGGACTCTCGGGAGGCCGGGATTTGTCGCCGGCTATTGGCCAGCGACGGTATATACCGGCCTCCACTCTCCCGAATAGGGGGCGTGGCCGAGTAGGGATGCCACAGGCTTAGCAAAGGGAATGCGTTGAAACGATTTTGTGAACTTAAGGAAGAGATCCTGGCGTTTCTCCGTAATTCAAAGCAGAAAAAAGCTGACACTTTTCTGTGTCTAATGGAAAATGCAGAGTCACGCAACCGTTTGCTTTTTGAGCGACGTCTTTCACCACTTGAACCTACTCAATACGGAGCTGCAGGGCAGAGATAAAACAGTAGCGCAACTTGTGGAGAGACTCCAGGCTTTTCAAAAAAGGCTGGCACTTTTTTCGGCTGATCTATGTTCTGGAAAAATGCTCCATTTCCCAGCATTGCGCACTGCAGGTCTACAAACCACTGAGGCAATGAATGAGGCAATGAAAACCAACTTTGCAGCGAGGTTTGAAAATTTCAGTATCCCCACTGAAGTGATGGGATTTGTGAACGACCCCTTCTGTGTGGACGTTGTGGGGGAGTTTGCAGTGAAAGCAAAGGAGCTGGTTGTGTCATTGAACGAGGCGTGTTTACAACTGGAACTCATTAACATTCAGTCATCAGCTGACCTGCAACAGTCATTACAGCTGGCAGGTTCGGAAAAGTTCTGGACTCGTGAAGTCAGCCACCAGAAATTCCCTAATTCAAGGCATCTTGCACTTTTTGTCCTCACTATGTTTGGATCAACTTACACGTGCGAATCCGCATTCTCACACATGAATGCCATTAAAACTAGTAATCGCGCATCCCTCACTGCCGAGCACCTGCACCACTGTATGCGTATTGCCATGACGTCATATACTCCCGATTTCACTGCTCTTGCTAAATCAAACAAATGCAATTTCTCTCATTAGATGGCACATTTGACCAAGAGGGTCACTGCATGCCAGTTAACACTAACAGTCAGCCTATGTTTATTAAATAAGGATTGTTTTTGAAAAGACTGTTGCACTCTTGAGTAAATCTTTTACTATGTATTTTGATAAGCTGTTGCACTCTTGAGTAAACCTACAACTATGTATTTTGATAAGCTGTTGCAGAGTTAACCTATTGTCTTTTCCTGAACTGATAGGATTGTTAAACACTAACAGGCAGCCTATGTTAATCAAATAGGGATTGTTTTTTGATAAGCTGTTGAACTCTATTTGATAAAATAAAGAAAATATATGCACTCCTACGTCGTAGTGTTTTACAGCATCTGTAGCTATTGATGTGATGCTCATCAATTTTAGGCATTTTTTTCTGGCCCCTCATTTTGGATCATTTCCACCAACCGGCCCCCATTCAAAACTAATTGAATAGCCCTGGTCTAGACTTTGCGCTGGGTGGGGCTGCACACCTGTGGTGCAGAGCAATCATGGCACCCAGGATAAACCAGCTATCAACACACACACTCAGGGGAGAGCCACTGTCATGGCAGCACGTTACATCTGCCTGTGTCCTGTCTCGGGGGGCCCAGTAAAAGCAACTGAGTCCACTGCTACAATGAACTATTTTTTAAATACAGTATATATCATCATCATCATCATCATCATCATCATCATCATCATCATCATCATCATCATTATTATTATTATTATTATTATTATTATTATTATTATTATTATCATTATTATCATTATCTATTGTTTATTCGGGGTAAAATTGACTGAGCATCAAGCTCTTTTGCAGCAATGCCCTGATACAATCCAAGCAATTAAAAAAAACCATATAAATATAAACAGTATAAAATAAATAAAATAATAATAAAAATCAATACAGGAAAGACTGAAACTGAGAAGGATAAGCTAATTATACATTTAAAAAACATTTAGAAACAATTAAAAACAAGAACACTGTGCAGGACTCATAACATCTATTAGAGTCTTAAAATTGTCTGCAGACACAAGTTGGTCTAATTTCAATTTTTCTTGTAGTTTGTTCCATTTACTTGGTGCAAAGTAGTAAAAAGCTAATTTCCCAAACTCAGAATTTATTTGAGGGGTTTCTAGGGTTATAAATCTCTGTGACCTTGTAGTGTGTGAACTGTGTCTAATCTTTAAAAGTGATGTAAGATATGATGGTGATTTACCCTGTAATGATTTGTAAATAAACGGGAGGCAGTGCCTTTCCCTCCTCTCATTTAGAGATGACCAACCCACATTCTCATATAGTGTACAATGATGAGTTCTAAAACTATCACCAGTAATAAATCTTAAGGCACTGTGGTAAACCTTATCAAGCAAGTGTAAGAGGCTGCATGCATGTACAAAATATCTCCATAGTCAAGGACTGACATTATAGTTGATTGAACAATGGTCATTCTGTTCTCTTTAGAAAAACAAGACCTAATCATATATAAAGCACCCAGCTTAACCTTCACCTTCTTTGTGAGTTCAATCACATGTGTTTTAAAACTTGTTATAACTTGTTATCTAACCAAATACCAAGATATTTGCACTGAGGAACCTGCTCAATTTGTGTCCCCTGTAGGGAGTAAATACTAAAGGCATGTGAATCATAGTTCTTTGCTTTGGTAAAAACCATAAACTTAGTCTTAGACTCATTTAAAACCAATCTGAGATTTCTAAAAGATTTTTGGATACAGTCAAAGGCACATTAAAGATATGAGACTGCCTGCTCTAAAGAAGTTGCACACGTATAAAAAACGGTATCATCTGCATAGAAATTGACTTTACAATGCTCTAGTGAACTACAGATATCATTTATGTACAATGTAAATAATAATGGGCCCAAAACTGAGCCTTGTGGAACACCATTTGTTAAGCTCAATGCCTCTGAAACCTTTCACACTTACACATTGTGTTAGCCTAGAAATCTAGACGCCCCTAGCGGCAGCAAATTTAATTTGCAGCCAGGGAGTCTAGCCTTTTGTCGTCGTTTTGTGCTGCTGTGTGACGACTGTATAACCGCACATATGTATCAACAGGCTGTAATATCTACACATAGCCACAAGGGAACAGAAAGAAATATATAAGTTGTATTAACCGCACCTGGCCACCAGATGGCGGCACACATAATACACTGGGGGCGGGCGCTAAACACTAGCCAATCAGAGCATAGTATGCGTCATAGAGGCCACGCCTGCCCAGGTACTACCAAACTACAGATCCGGGGGGAAGCCAGAACCCCAGGCAGCGTATCTGTTAAGATATCCAGCTAAGGGTCGCTCCACGCGCGTGACCTATACAATACCCCTCCTTTTGCTTCATAGATAAATACCTAAAGCTAAACAAATGAAGTGGGTTAAAAGCGATCCTGTGTCGGCGGCCTTCTTCCTCAACGAACACATCATCTTGTGATGTGTTCGTTGAGGAAGAAGGCCTATTGTATAGGTCACGCACGTGGAGCGACCCTTAGCTGGATATCTTAACAGATACGCTGCCTGGGGTTTCTGGCTTCCCCCCGGATCTGTAGTTTGGTAGTACCTGGGCAGGCGTGGCCTCTATGACGCATACTATGCTCTGATTGGCTAGTGTTTAGCGCCCGCCCCCAGTGTATTATGTGTGCCGCCATCTGGTGGCCAGGTGCGGTTAATACAACTTATATATTTCTTTCTGTTCCCTTGTGGCTATGTGTAGATATTACAGCCTGTTGATACATATGTGCGGTTATACATTCGTCACAGCTGGAAACAGAAAATCTGTCAGGCCAATCACATCGTGAGGGGCGGAATCGGAAGCCGGGCTACCATGACGACAGAGTTGCGACGGTTCCGTGTTAGAGGTAAACAATGGCTGCTGCTGCTGGCGAACAGCTGTCTTTCGACTCGGCTTTGGCCGCGACTCTTCAAGACTTGAAGTTAACATTTTCTTTGAGAAAAGAACAAAGAACGGCACTGAAGTCTTTCCTCGAAAAGAAATATGTATTGGGAGTTTTGATTAATTACGTAGACAGAGCCGTCCTTCTGACTACATCACCTTCTTCGTTGCTTTGATTGGTTGTAGCGCTATCCTATTGCGTGCAGAGGGAACTTGAAAGACAACCGTTTATCCCGCCCACACTGCCAATGGAGCTGAGCCAGACCTTACATCTTTCTGATGTGGGTCTGGCTTGCCAGGCTAACTAATTGCATGATGGCAGGAGAAAAGTACAGCTCCGTCGCCATTTTCAGGCCTGCGTGAACAACGTGGCAGTAGCATTGCGATTCACAGTAATTATAAAATGTATCTTGGTTTATGTAGTAAAATAATTTCTTTCTTTCATGACCTGTTGAACAGGTCAGGTTTTTTGTTCCTGTTTGAAGTTGAACTTGAATGTTGCTTCTTCTGCGGTGTGTGGAGGACGACACACACACACACAAGTGCGGGATACAAGATGGCGAGCCAACCCATGGACTAAGTTTCTAGCGACAACTCAGCTCCATCTTGCCAGAAAGGATCCTCTGTGTACGGGTGGACTGTTGGTAAACTTGCTGCCAGAGCGGTATGAGTGTTGGGGTTATTTCTTTTTCCCCTTTTCTCTCTCTGAACTGAAACACAAGAGTGGAACTGAACTTGAACTGAAATGAAGTATTACTTCATACTGGATTGTGTGTTCATAATTGTTAAAGTTATGATTTAAAGTGTTAACTTGATACTTAATGTTTTGGAAATGATGTGAATATTCTTTTATTTTCTTACTTCTGAAGGGAAGAAAAGAGTTAACTCAAGGAGATAGAAAGAAACTAAAATAGGTGTGACCTATTAACATAAAATAAGATAGTTACTTATAGACCAGTCTAATAAAAAAAACTATCTAAACCAAAGTATTCGAAACATAGGTGAGGAAAAAAGGGAAAGTTCTACTTTACTTTTTTTTGTTACCTGCAGGACTATTCACTGGTTCTAATATTTGTTATTTGTATTGTCTATGTAAATTGCAGTAAATTGCCGGCTTTTGTATTTAAAGTACCTGGTCTCTGGTTTCATTTTATATTGTTATCCCACTCCGTAGAAACCTAGAACTGGTCCAGTAGCATTAATAGGGTTGTATTAGAGTACACATGTGCTACATTTTGGCGAGCCAGCCAGGAGTGGCATAAAATAGGTAAACTAACAACCAGAGACCAGATAACAGTATCAACGTAAATTTGTGATGGAGGTAATTCAGACATCAGGTGTTAAAATACCAAACTCACTCCTAGTTAGTGGCTTGACCGACGCAGAGGCTGACGAAAAACTTTATGACTTCCTAAAGCAATATGGTTCTATTCAGAGAAGAATACCAGTAGACTTGCCCCATTCTGAACAAGGCCTACAGGTAATTATAGAGTATACATATGGGACAGCCCTACAGTCACTCTCACCCACGTTGCCATACAAGCTTGCCAGCAAGACTCAAACAGATGTTACCTACCACATTAGGGCTTTGGCAAGTGTATACACACCTGAAGTCAGCCAAACAGCGACACAAACTTATCTCTCTGAGTTAAAGGAGATTGCAAAGCAGAGTGGCAAGGACTTTGCAGATGTGCTGAGAGAAGAGCTCTCTTGTATCAGTGAGACTGTTGACCAAGAAGGTTCAGTAGACCAAGAGGAAGATGCAGAAACAAACTTGGATGTTGATCAGGAGCATACTAAGTTTGAGGCCACAGCACAGGCGAGTCCTCAGCCCAGTGCTCCCCCCACACAAAATGTTACTTGCCCTGAATCTAACCCAGTACCATCTCAAAAATCCACCAAAGAAAAGACACAGCCCACCCTGTGCTTTTCTAGTCTTTACCCATCTGAACTGCAGAAAGTTGTTGTCGAACATATAGTTAAACATGAAGATGCTACAACTCAAGCACATACCTCATTAAGACTCCGTCCCTTCTCTGGACGTGATCCCCGTCCAAACAATGAGGTAGATTATGAGACATGGAGAATGAGATCTAATGCAGACTTTTTACTCAGAGATACGCAACAATCAGATCTACACAAATCACGAAGAATACTTGAAAGCCTTTTGTCACCTGCCGTTGACATAGTGAAGCATATGACACCACTAGGGTGACCAGATGAGATTGGCTGAAATTCGGGACGTTTTTTTTTTTTTTTTTTCGGGGGGGGGGGGGGGGGGGGGGGGGGGGGGGGGGGGGGGGGGGTTGTAGGCCTGCATAGGCTATTATAAAAGATAATGAATTTTCAAACCTGTACCAAACACATTTTTATTCAAAGATCAAGTCTTTCATTTCAGATATACTCTGCCTCAAAAAACAAAATAAAAATCAATCATGAACTGCGTAACAGTGCAAATCAGATTCAGAATCAGGCTATAGCCTAACGCTAATAAAAAGCCTTGCCAAAATGATGGGTCATTAAATAAGAAAACGAAATAATTGTTAGATTAAGTATAGGTTGTTAAAACGACATCAGACATTTGGCCGAACTCAGACATAGGCCGAACTTCCGAAGTATTTTTTTATTAGTCTAATCACTGCTGGCTGGCTCTGCCTGCTGCGCTGCCTGCACATTCACTGTCCTCGGCTTCGCGGCTGCTGCAACTTGCGCTCTCTTCATCTAGGACTAGGCGGCCTACTCTATAAAACAGAAAGGGGACAACAAAAAGTCGTAATGTCTTTGTGCATATAGATAGATTAATTTGATTAATCAATAGAAACAACTTTCAATTCAATTCATACTTGAGCGGCCTACCTAGGTTGTGGAGGCATGTCACCATATTTCGCGGAGCTTTTCACTGCTGCCAGCACTCCCGTCTTTCCCAGGATGTATTTATGGAACTCTGCACAATTCATTACCAAATTCATTTTGACTTTTATTTCGCTGCGGACCAGGTTAAATGAGCACCTGTTTCTCACATCGGTCCAGGCACCTTTCATAATTGAAAAGACTCGTTCTGAGTATGCATTGCTTACGGGGATGCTCAAAATGAAAGAAAGTAGCTTGGCATACTGTGGGAAGGCAGACCTGCTCCTGAGTGCTTGGGCCCAAAGCTCACCTACAGAGTGGCTGTTTATCTCCAGATTACGCAAGACATCTTGTAGAACACAGTTCTCGTTGTAGAGCTCATCCATGTCAAGCTCATCCTCCATCTGAAGGGTGGATACAGCTGCGGTTAATTGCCGGTAGCTGATTTCTTTTTTTTCTTTGAGATTGAAACACTGGATGTTGAACAAGTGCCCAGTTTCTGAGAAGTTAAACCACTTCTCAAGGTATATCTCTGCAGTTTCATAGAAAGTAGTGAATTCTCTCTTGAGCCTGTCAACCCTGAGATTATCTGAGGAGAGGAGGATATGGTCAACTTTTGCTCCGAAAAAAGCATCTTTGTTGCGCTGCTGGAGTTTGGTTCGGAGGCCGTTCATCAGCGCATACACTTCAATTGAGGTGAGACTGTCACTCTCAAGACTCAGCACAGCACAATTGAAGATCTTTAAAGTGTTTTGCAAGAAGAAGAGAGTGACCTCCAGCTTGCTGCATTGGTCTTCCTCTCCATGCTCGTTACCCTGGAGCGCATCAAAGAGGATACGGGGGCACTCCTCCTGTCCCAGCGACAAGAAGTAACTCCACACAGCTGGCCAGGTGTTGACAAGTCTGTCAATTGCAGGGAGGAGGCTCAACCAGCGTGTCGGGACGTGGCACAACAGTGCATGGTACTCCACTTCAGCAAATGCAAACATTTCTTTGAGGGTGGCAACTCTCTTGGCAGAGCAGCTGAAATGGTTGAATGTTTTTATAACAACATTCTCCACATCTATTTGCAGTACATTGCTGGCCTTTTTTTACTGCATTGTGTATTATGTGAGCTAGGCAGTTTGCGGGCAGGATCTTGCTGTTGATTTTTTTTAGATTTTGGTGAATGGAGTGTCTTCTTCCATAATTCACTGCCGCATTGTCAGCAGAGTAGGCCGAGACATTATGGAAGCTGAGTTTGTGTTCCTTTAATTTATTCAATAAGGTGTCAGTGACCGCATCTGCGCTCTCGGCTGCCTGTTCAAAGAAATCAAGGACTCTGGTCTGGATGCCCTGCTCAGGAGTCCAGAATCTCACAGAAATCGGGAATGTTTTCACATTGCCTTTATTAGAGGCATCTGTTGCAATGGAAAAGAATATGTCTTTTGACTCCAGGCTCTTGGAGAAGTCAGATGCTAAGGGTGCCAGGACGTTTGTGACCAGTGCTTCAGCTTTTGTGCGACCGCAGCTGACGAGTTTAGCTATAGCTGAATCTGAATACAGCTTTGGTATTAACTTCATCGCACAGTCCAGCGATCTATATGATTGTTGGTGGGCCACACAGTGAAACACGGAGGTCAGCTCAGCAGCAGCAATTTTATCGTACATGGAATCATCCTGCTTCTTAAAGAAGGACGAGACCAACGTGTTGGTCTTTACTGTCGCGGTGTTGGCACAGTGTATTTTGCTGCTAGCATGTAGTCTAACGTCTGCCCCCCCTCCGTAAGAAACGCCAAACTCTCTTCTACACACTTTGCAGAATGCCTTCATTTCGTCGCTTATGGCTTTGGTAATCCACGGGTACTTCCCCACCCACTCCTCCCGGTACCTGCATAGACGCTTTTGCTTTTTAGCGGCGTGTTGGGGTTCCGGTGCATCAGCCATGTCAACGAATGAATGAATATTAGCTAATATTAATCAGTGCATATTCGCGCCTAAGTATAGGGGGGGGGGGGGGGGGGTGCGCGATTGTCGACGGGGGGGGGGAGGCTGCCGTCGGGGGCTGCATGCAGTCGACTCAACCTCTCTACGGAGTATGGACAGTTTTTTATGTTTATCAGAAAATAACTACTCGTATTCTGCTTGAGTATCATTTTCAGGACAATTCGGGCTGGATTCGGGATTCGGGACAAACGCTTAGATTTTGGGACTGTCCCGAATTTCTCAGGACGTCTGGTCACCCTAGACACCACACTCATCTCCATCAATGTATTTGGACATTTTAGATTCAGCCTTTGGCACAGTTGAAGATGGAGACGACCTCTAAGTTTCTAAACACACTGCAAAACTATGGTGAAAAATCTTCAGCTTATCTTCAGCGATTGCAAGTGATGCTGAATACCACCCTTAGAAGAGGTGGTGTAAATGCAACTGATCTTGACAGCCAGCTTCTGAAACAATTTTGCAGAGGCTGCTGGGATAACACCCTGATATCCGAACTAAAGCTGGAACAAAGGAAACATAGCCCACCTACCTTTGCAGAGCTCCTTTTGCTGCTTCGCACTGAAGAGGACAAACACAAACACAGGAAAAACACAGTGTCCATAGAGATGTGGCTTATTTGTAAGGATTAGATCTAGTAAAGATGAACGGCTAGGGGATTTCATATTGGGTCGTGTGGACTCTGTAATCATTTGGGTAACTCATTAACTCATTGCACATATCTTTTTAGCTCAGCAGCAGCTGGAGACATCCAGTCTAGTTTAAAGTCCCCTAAAATGACTGCTTCAGAACCAACTAATTATGTTAATTGTTCAAGAAAGAAGTGCATGAGGACTGGCAGATGGTGGACGGTACACACCCACAATTACCAAAGGACAGCTGTCATATACAATGGTGTCGGGATTAAGACTTACCTTAGTTTAACGTATCCGTGTCGACTGGTTCCAATAAGACAATGTTAACCGGTTGTCACGTTATTTATGTGTGCGCACTTAAATAAAAGTGAAGAAGAAGCCCCTCCTATCGTCTGGCATGTACTAATGTGGGTGTTGCCACAGCAGAAGTACAATAGACCAACACATTATACAACAGGTCCGACTCGTGGCGATTTTTATATTCTGTCATGTTTTGTTGTACTCTAGTTATTAAGTGCAGTGCGAGCGTGTCATAGTGCATTCATTTGTGCATCTTTTACAACAAGATAGACAGACTTGGCCTAAGTGATAAATTGACATGTCATCTGTGATTGCTGTGATATGCGGCTGCATTATAAGCGTGGCTCTCATCTGGGATATTACGGTGTTCCGTGTACACAGTATTGCTGTGTACCCCAAAATAGGCTACAACATTAGAGCCAACAACGACTGCGTTGTTGGCTCACACTGGCGGTCACACTGGTGGCGAGAGTCTGTAGTCCAGTTGTGATTTCTTGGAGGGTTCGACCATGTTGTCCTAACACAGACTCTTGATGGGATATGGCGTGACGTACCTGGTTCAAATCCGCTGGGTCTGTCATGGCCGGATGGTACTATCACGGTTCTGAGGGGAACCCAAAAGCAGATCGGAACCAGAGTTTGAGTGTAAACAGTTTATTGACAAAGTGAAACGAAGACAAACGTGAAAGAAAAAGGGAAGCTGGCAGGTGAGAGTGGGAGTCCGGAGGTGGGGGTGATCCAGAGAGTGGTTGGCTGAGTGGACTGGACTGATTCCTGAGGCAGAGAGACACGGTTAGTAGATGACGAAAAGCAGAAGGCAAGAGACTGGTTCGGGCAGGCAGAAACAGGCAGCTAAAGGTTGCAAAAGTAGAATTTCTGGCTGTAGCATACACTATACGTCTCAACGATCCGGCGGAGACTGGATGTGTGGCTGCTCCTTAAATACTGCAGACAGTTGATGAGGAGCAGGTGAGGTGATGACCTCAGCCAGGTGTGAGTAATCAGGTACAGGCACGCCCCCTCAAACACTGCCAGGAGAGTGACACGAAACACCAGACAACACGAAAACACAACAAGCACCCACACACAAACCATAGACAAACAAAATTCATTCATTCATCCCGGCCGGGGATTCGTGACAGTACCCTCCCTCCGATGGGCACCTCCGGGGGCCCCACCCGGCCTTCCAGGGTGCAGCCGGTGGAAATCCCTCACCAGACTACTGTCCAAAATCTGGCGACGCGGAATCCAGCACCTCTCCTCAGGTCCATACCCCTCCCAATCAACTAGATACTGGCAGCCACGCCCCCGGCGGCGAGAATCCAAAATCTGACACACGGTGTAGGCAGGTTCATTATCGATGATCCAAGGAGGAGGGGGCGAGAACAGAGGACTGATGAGAACAGGCTTAATGTGGGAGACATGGAAAGTGGGATGGACCCGGAGAGTGCGGGGCAGCCCGCCCCCCCCTCGGGGTCGGCCCGGGTGAGTCTAAAACTAAAAAACTAATTTCCTCTATGTGATTACCAGAGAGATGGAGCTGGACTGGGCAGGTCTGGGCAGATACAGCTCTCTATAAAAGCACTTGTAGTGTCCATATATAGGGCTTAATTTGAGCCGGCACCTCCGACGTTGGATCCGGCGCCTCTTTTTTTTTTTTTATTCCCCCCCCCCCGCCCCACCGTCGGTGGTTATGATCGCGCAACCCCGTCATCGGTCCGCGGTCCGGGGTGTGTTGCGAACCCCCCCCCCCCCCCCCCCCCCGTTGACAATCGCGACCCCCCCCCCCCCCGGCGGCCATCGCGCACCGCCACTTTTTTTTGAGGTACCGGTACCTATAACCCCGTAATGAGCCGCCGGACCAGGGGCGGACTGGGAACAAAATTCGGCCCTGTCAATTTTGTCCTGGACCGGCCTTGGAGTTGCGAGATTGTTGACCGGGGGGGGGGGGGGGGGGGGTGCTGCGCGATTGTTGACGGGGGGGGGGGGGGGGGTGCTGCGCGATTGTTGACGGGGTTCTTCAAAAAAAAAAAAACATCGGAAAAAAAAAGGGCCGACGGCCGAAGACCCACACGGCCGTTCTGGACTTCTCCAGAACTCACAGATGGCCAGTCCGCCCCTGCGCCGGACCCACACCCCCTCTGCGTTCCGGGACCTCCCACTTTACAAATTAAGCACTGTCCATATATAAGTAGTCAGTAATGCATCCCACACTAGTAGGATGTCAGGGTTACAGCTCAGACTGTATGAAGGCCCTCTGACATCTGAACATCTAGAGGGGGTAAATAAAAAATAAATAAAATAAAATTATTTTTAAACTTTATTGTGTCATCGTTGGCAACTATTTACACTGTATTTTACTATCAAATACAGTTAACCTTAAATAATCTAACTTAAACTAAACATTGGAAAATAAAAAAACAGGGACAGTGCAGTTGAGATTACATCAAAATGCTAGCTAGATATTAGCCTAATTTATCAACCCCTTGCAAAAATGCAGAAAAGTGTTAGTGGCCATTCAATGTGTTTTAAAGGTAAACAGGGTTTGAGAGGTAAATTCAAAATCTTATCAAAGTATTTGGCGGTCCCCCTAGACTGTCGTCATGGCACCGCTTTGGGAAAGCCTGCCCGTTGTAGGGGAGGCTGGAGGGTACTGCATCTAATTTTCTTTACTGGGGTTTATTTTCTCCATTGCAAGGGCACTTCATCATGTTTTTTCACTTGGAAGGGACACTAAGAGGGCACTTCATGAGCATTTTACATCAGAAAGACACCTGTAGGGAACCTCCAGTTTATCTCATTGTAAGGGCACCTATATGGCACCACATCACATTTTCTCCACTGGAGGGGCATGCATTAGGAAACTTTCCCACATTCTCACGCATGTAGGGACACCATTTACAGCACTGCATCACATTGTATCCACTTGAGGGGCACTTCTTCATTAGAGGGGCACCTAATTGGGCATTCATCATGTTTCCTTACAGCATTGCATCCTATTTTCTCTACTAGAAAGGGCACCCGTTGGGACACTGTCACATAGGGGCGGCATAGAGGGCACTTCATAAGGGCACCATTGTAAGGGCACCTTATAGTTCACTGCATCACATTTTCTCCACTAGAAGGGCACTCATTAAGACACATCAAAATGTCTTGCTCTAGAGGGCACATCATCATCATTTATTGCATTGAAGGGGCACTCAATCATTTTTCCATGTTATGGGCAGCCAATAGGGGACTTACTCTTGTTTCCGCCACTCTTTCGCACTTTTGCAACGTTTTTTCAACCATGGGGGCACCAGGGGGGGCGGTTGCCCTGTTCTTGGAAGTATGGTTACCATAAATAAGTTGAGGAATATATAAATGAATCATTACATGCATGAAATACATACATACATGAATCACAGCACTGTATAACAATTCCAGTGTCCGTGCCCACTGGCAATTTATTTACAATCAGTTGTGGGAAAAAGGCAGAAATATTAACAGTTATGAATTTTGTTAATTATTTAGGCTATTTGTTTATTTATCTAGTTTTGCTCTCTTTACTTAACCGCTGCCGTCAACACGCTTCAAAACGCGCGACTTTTAGTTTTAACTCGAAGGCGCGCTTTACTTTGAAGGCGAGCTGTCTCCGTTTCCGGCTCTCGACTTCCTTGTTACGTTTTCATTGTACAACTTTGATAACGGAGCAAGCTAATGGTTTGGTGCTGAATTTCATTGCACGTCTAGACAATGAAATTAGGCAATACCCCCTAAACTAAGAATGGTACTTCGTACACGGACCCTCCAACCTTGCTGAGATGGGAATCTAAATGTATACATGTCATTGTAAAATAACTGCAATGGCAGTAGTTAAACAGCAGAGGGCGGTAAATCCGTGGGACGATTATCAATGTTAGAAGAAGAAATCGGCTATAACGTTATTCAATGATTTATTTTTTTTATGGTGAAAAATTGGAAATTATGTTCCAATATTCTAGTTATTCATTTGTCTATGCTACTTGTTACGACCAGGCTCAGTGATCGCAACAAAGACGAGAGTCCAATGGATAAAGATATTTATTAGAAATAAGATAACACAAGAATATAACAATCTGTACTGTCAGTGGAGAGTGAAGTGTAGGGATGTTGTAGGGTGTAAACACAACATAGATCTAAACATAAGACGTCCAAAAGGCCCAACAAAAACTTAAGAACAAAACCAAAAGGCTGATGTGGTTCACCTTATGAAGCCTTCAGGCCCAACCTGCAGATGTGGTGCAACCACATCAGCTGGCAACCCTCTCCGCCCACTGGTTCCCTGGACAGATAGGCAGCAGACAGAGAGAGAGAGAGAGAGAGGGTCATCACCCTCCCAACTCTTGTCCCCAGATTATATAAACATTTATTTTAACATTGTCAATCTATTTCCTGCTCACAATAGGGTAGTGGTGAGCGGGAAATGGATTGGCAATGTTAAAATAAATGATCCACCTCTGCCCTCCACCTCAGCAGCTTTGGGGGCAAAAGAGCACTTTTAAGAAGTGAAAACAAATAAACAAATAAAGCCTACAAACCAAACGTGGGAGAAGGAATTATCAAAAAATAATGCAATCTTGCATAAATTACGAATTTAAAGCAAGAACAAAAAAAACAATATCTACCCCAATAATGAGTAGCCTACATTGCACATTGATCCAGAAAACAATTTGAACCTGTGTGTGTGTGTAGGACTTCGTGCTCATAATAGGCTTGTTCTGGGACCTTTATTTTTGAAGTGCTTCCGGGTGTCCGTCGAACCTTCTTCACTCTTCCATTTGCAGAGGAACATTGAACGTGGGATTTCCCCCGAAACCAATATTGTTTTGGGGGATTTTCCAGCATAGGGACAGTGGGGCAGAGACAGTGTTTATTTGGTATTTCGATTCATAGGATTTTTAAATAATGTTACAAGGGGAAAAGCTCAAGCTTGTGTTGTAATATAGCAACTAAATCATTCAAAACAAAAGTAAAGGCAACATTGTAACCTAACAATAAGCACTTCCGGGTTCGCACTGAAGTTGAAAAAGTGTAGCGCGACGTGCCAAGGGAGTAATATGAACACATGGAAATATGTGTCAACATGCGTATAAAACATGACGTGCGGCGCATGGTGGCGCGTTTCTTAGGCACGCGCTACGCGTCACGTCACGTCACGTAACCTTTTGGCGGCGCAGCCAATGACACACACATAATCATCATCATCATCACGCCGCACTACACCCTTCCTCCTCCGGCCGCCGTAGTAGTGGTGGGGTTAATTGAGCCAGTGTGGTGGTCCTACACCAAGCTACAGGAAGGGCACTGTTTCCATTTTGACGACCGACCCCCACGAGCCACAGCGCTAGCCGACGTAAGAGTCGTTTTTTCCCGGTCGAAACCTTCACCGGTTACTGCTAGCTGTAGCCAAGGGCGAAGGAGCTGCGGTCTCCGTTACAGCCGGTCTGCGAGCAGGTGTCTAGTCCCCCGTGTTATCGGGATCTTCGTACCGTATTACCGGTATCTTCGGTACGGATACCGGTATTAACCGTTTCGGTCGGTTGCCGTTGGTTACGGCTGAGCGGTTTTGTTTCCCCGTCATCGTCCGCAGGCGCCATGAAGAGTCTCCCGTACTTCTGCCGCGGGGAGGTCGTCCGCGGCTTCGGGAGGGGAAGCAAGGAGCTCGGGATCCCCACCGGTGAGTCCATGTGGACCCGTGGCACCCGTTGGGACAATATTAATATAAGGCGTTATTTCAAGAATAATATCGTCGTTTAATACGTGGATACGTTTAGTATCGTGCGGTACTTCCTTGGTGCGTGGTACTTCCTTGTACAGCTACGAATAAGAGCACTGGTGGCCGCCATGGTGGGATGCAGTGGTGTGCTGCTGTTTTCCTAATTAGGTCCCTCTTCCTCTCTCCTCTGCTCCCTCACCCTCCTTCACTATCTTCCTCCTTTCCTCATTTCCTTCCCAACTCTCTCTCTCTCTCTCTCTCTCTCTCTCTCTCTCCCCCCCCATTCCATCCCTACCTGCCTCCTCTCTCCGCTCTCCTCTGCAGCCAACTTCCCAGACTCTGTGGTGCAGTATCTCCCGGCTGACATTGGCACAGGCATATATTATGGCTGGGCATGCGTGGGCAATGGGGACATCTGCAAGATGGTGATGAGCATCGGGTGGAACCCATACTATAAGAACACGAAGAAGTCCATGGTCAGTAGTAGCAAGACAAGGTCATATTTAGCTTTCCGTCAAGTCATGTTTTCTCCACTGAAGGCTTGGTTTACATATGAATGCCACACATTCAAAATGAAAGGTGATTCCTTGATCAGATTCAGCTAAACGATATCCTCTGTAATGATAGTTGCTAACAGTAACCTCTGTCATTTCTCGGGTGAGGTCAAGTGTGGTTGGAAGAAATGAAAGATGACAAGTGGATGTTGTATTTACAGGAGACCCACGTGATCCACACGTTTAAAGAAGACTTTTATGGGGAGATCCTCAGTGTTGTCCTGGTGGGCTACATCCGTCCAGAGAGGAGCTTCCCCTCACTTGGTAAGAGTTGGTAGTAATAGTAAGGGCCCTTTTACACGACAACGCTCCCGGGTGAAACCGACACAATATTTTATCCGATGTGCCTTTCGTTTAGACGGCGACGGCGTTTTGGGGGCTTGAAAACGCAAAAAAATGAACCCACCTTGATGTCAAATCCATGTGCAGTACAGCCAATGGCATGCATACTACATCAAATTTCACACACTTTTGCGTCACCGTGTGCATGCAGATTTCCACCCAAAGACGCTCGTCTAAACGCAAAATAAAAAGTGGGAACGCAACGCCACTTTTGCGGTTTGTGTTCAGATCGTCGTCGTGTAAATGGGCCCTAAGGCAAACAGGGTTCACATTTCCAGGGGAGGGATGTAAAGTGATGGAGATCATTCGGGTGGGAGTCTGTAACGATAGTACGGTCTTGAAGGAGGCCCCAACAATGTTATGAATACATGGTCTGTGCTTGGCAAGTTATGCTTCTCTGTTCGTAATGAGTGATGCATCATGTGTTTTCACACATTTTATACATTGAATACATTCCCTGCTGTTAACCATTTGATGAAAAATAATTTGTTGTAGGACACTTCTTGACAACAAAGTATTTGATTTAATAGAGAAATTCAGCTTTCTGGACTAGATCCTGGTTGTCGGCATAGAAAGTGACCCAGTTCTGACCCCACTAGGGCTACCCAACACATTTTAAGGACAAGCCATTGAATCCCTGTGATCCTTCCTTTCCGTTCCTCTCTCTCCCTCCTTCTCTCCATTCCCTTCCCCCTCTCCAGAAGCTCTGATCGCAGCGATCAACAACGACATTGAGGAAGCCAAGCTCAAGCTGGAGCTGCCAGAGCACCTCAAGCTGAAGGAGGACAACTTCTTCACAGCCGCCATCAGCACCCAGTCCTCATCATCATCATCCTCATCATCCTCATCATCATCATCATCATCATCATCATCAACATTGTCGTCGTCAACCACCAGCAGCACAACGACAACACCACCAAAGACTATAATGAACGGTCATTAACGCCTGGCTGTGTCCCTTTACACTAATGCACAGATCACTCGCAGCCACCTTGGACCAGGCGTACCACAGTTGGTTACGTTTCTTCATTTCCTTTCTTCTTGTACCCCCCCCCCCCCCCCAAACATGGTTGATGGGGTCATTTAACTGTCAATCAATAATGTTATCCAATAGCATTGTGTGTCATGAATGCTTACAGATTCCACACATATCCACTCAGACAAACGTCTGGACATACCGGGGTCTGTGTTTAAAAGCCGACTGTAAATGTTTAAGATGTTCAGGTGCGCAATGCAAGCAGAACTTCTGCTAAAGAGGTTGAAGAGAGATGTTAAGAAGGGTTTTGTACTTTGTAATTCCACTGGTAAAATGGACCATGAACTCAGATTGTCAGATTCACACTAAAACAGGTTTTTTTTTTCTGTCCCAGTCTACAATCAACTGCTATTTCTTGTGTTGCCAACAGACGTGAGCTCTTAAGGTAACATTGATTGCACAATGAGAAGTTATGCAACAACCTAACCCGAACCCGCTACAATGCAAAGCAGCCATGGGAAAATGGAGGATCTAAGTTAAATTTGTTGTCTGTTGAATTTGGCTGTGACCCTCTACGTGGGCACTGAAATGTGTCATTAAGTCACAAGATCAGTTTCTGTTTGGAAATGGTCTGATTGTATCCGACCAGATAATTAGTTTTGGTTGGATATAAAAAGATTCCTTTCAGGCTAATCTTGGTTAACCAGTCGAAGAGTCGTTTAGAAACCTAGAATGGTTAAATGAAGAGTCCTATTTGATTTATTCTCAGCCTTGACACTGTATGTAAAATTGAGATGCAGATATTTTATAATACACTATTTATGTTTCAAGCTGTTCTGGGAATCTGAAAACGTTTGTTGCAAATGGCAGTTTAGATGGGGCCCGGAACAAAGGTCTGGTCTTATTGATCCCTAGTTATGTATTACTTCACTTTCTCTACTTTCACCTCTGCCTTCTTCATCCTCCTCCAATGGATTCTGTTAAAGAAATCCAGGCTCAGTTCATGTGTCGAAGGATAGCATCGTTTGTGTCACCAGTTACAGTGAAGTGAACACGGATATACAAGTCATATTAGAGCAGGAAGTCAGTGAGCATATAGGGCTGTGTGTACTTTAAAAAAGTAAAATTATAACTTTGAAGTACTTTTTTCTTCTCCAAATGTACAAACTGGTAGTGAGGTTGTGTGGGATGATCCCTGGTCAGTTATTTGGTACTAATACCTGAGTACTGAATACTGTTAGTACTGACGATAGCCCATAGTCACAAAGGAGCACAGATACTTTTCACTGGTCATCTATTAAATGCCTTATTTGGAATCAAGTTAGGGAAACAAGTGTGTGCTTACATTTTTTTGTCCATTTTAAACAGAAGTTATGCTGCACTTTGACCAGGGGGGAACACCACTGTGCCAATGGTCCTTATACAGATACAGTATGCTATAGTCTTTCTAGTCTCTACAGATACAGTACATTCGTTCTTTCCTCAGATAATATACATGAAATATAACTGAAATTGAAATGTAACCATTGATAGTGCTAACAAAGATCTGGAAACAAACAAAGACTGTTTTTTGGCCACCAAACAAACTTTGTTGTATGTCTCTGTTTAGTCTAGTGACTGAATCAACAGTGGACTTAGCCTTATCTTTACATAACATGTGTGGTAGGTCTACGAAAGCCTTGTTATGTAGGCCCCATTGCAGTTGATCCTCTTGAAAACTGGTCCAAGGCATGCCTCACTGGGTGCCCACGTTTTTGCATGTATTTAAATAAATATAGTTGGAGAGGTAGGCAAATCAAACAAAAAATATCAAATGGGCATCAAACAGTTACTACAGGCATACTTTATTCAGTGCAATATGGATTGGTTGTTTTACACCAAGAAAGAAATTCACCTTGTAAGCATAGTGAGGTTTTTCACAAAATAGTAATGCAGAGTGCTAATGTATTTAATCCAACGTGGTGGGATAATTCTTAATTATCTGAAGGGGTGGTTCCATGGTTACGCATTACTCATAATATTCCAGCTAAGTTTAGCCAAGTCCAAAGTCATCAAAGAACCTGTTTATTTTTAACACATAAGCGACGCACCAATTGTCTCATCACACCAGTACATCAAATACATTTTGTAAACAGAAAAACACAACACACTTTTTTCACATTCATATTTTTGGAGATTGTGGTTCTGAAGACAGGTTCATTTAGTTCAAACAAGACAAACACAACACGGTTTCAGTTTAAACAAGATGGAGAACACAACACAGCACATTCATGAGAGCTCTGTTTGTTGAACATAAATATTATGCCATGTTTGATTATTACATTTATAAAGGCACAGGGATCTGGGCATTATATCATGCCTACGGTTTGGCTCTTTTTACATGTCAAGTTATAGTCTCATGGCCTGAAAACTAAATGCAGGATGCTGTTTTGATCACTAAATAACAAGTGTCATGTGGTAAAACCATGGACCTTGTTTGACTCTTCAATGACCCATTGACATTTGTTTGTGTCTTTCATTTCGATTGTAAAGGGGTTTGTGTTCATGTAAACGGGGGGACATGTTTGCTAACTGTTTAAGTTGTTGGAAAACTAAATTGTGCATATAGAATGTAAAAATAAAGAATTAGTAAATCCATAATATCAAACCTTTCTTTCAAACAACTCAACAAGTAAATATGACTTGGAGATCAAAAATATGTTTTGTAATTATAATTATTTTTATTATTAATTATCTGCACCTCTATTGCTGTTCCACCCACATTTGTGTTCACATTTGTGTTCACTTATTTGATAACATCATTCAGTGAGTTCAGTTTATCAATGTTAAGAAGGTTAACATCATGTGTAACATCATGTACGATTCATGCGCTATAGTTTCTAATTATTAACACATTTTACACTGGATAAAATATTTAGGGATACGGAATTGGATTTGCGCAAAATTATTTTTAACTATTACCATTTGAGTCCAGGTTTCATTTTGGACCTCCATCCAGATTCCCCTGGATACAAAACATGATTATGAAGAATTTACACATTAGTTACTTTATAATTCCCTTCCCCTTTTTATATTTAAGTATTTTAAAGTGTATTTAAGTGTAGTAAGGAAGTAAGGTAGTACATTTTAAAAATGAAAATAATCTTTTACTGTCAAATCAGGCAGGGATGGTGCAGGGATGACGTATTTTTGTAGGCCAACCCGGAAGTTAGCATCACCCTGGGTTCCCTCGACAAAAAGCCAATGGGTTTTTCTATTGGATTTTGCATTAATGCAGAAAATAAGTAGCCTAGAAATCTAGACGCCCCTAGCAGCAGGAAATTTAATTTGCAGCCAGGGGGGTCTAGCCCTTCGTCGTCGTTTTTCGGTGCTGGAAACAGAAAATCTGTCAGGCCAATCACAGCGTGAGGGGCGGAGTCGGAAGCCGGGCTACCATGACGACAGAGTTGCGACGGTTCCGTGTTAGAGGTAAACAATGGCTGCTGCTGCTGGCGAACAGCTGTCTTTCGACTCTGCTTTGGCCGCGACACTTCAAGACTTGAAGTTAACATTTTATTTCACTATTCTTCCACAATCCACCATACGGATCACTTCCCCATGGACTCATTTCCGTCGCTCTGACTACGTCACCTTCTTCGTTGCTCTGATTGGTTGTAGCGCTATCCTATTGCGTGCAGAGGGAACTTGAAAGACAACCGTTTATCCCGCCCACACTGCCAATGGAGCAATGCCAGACCCGACATCTTTCTGATGTGGGTCTGGCTTGCCAGGCTAGAAAATAAGCTCTGTGGCAAACAAAAGTTTATGATACTAACACGTTTTGTTAAGCAAGATAATCTTCACCAATGAACACTACTTTTATGATTTTTGAAGCGTAAATGCAATCGGCAGAAGTCTTTTAAGACACAAAAGCTTCAAAATCCACGAGTGGGGTATTTACCGACGTATGTCGTAAAACAAAACGTGGCCATCTCTTAAGCTTGTCTTAACCACATACCCTTATTTCAGGCATCTAACCAAAAACCCATTCAAAAAACCATTGACTTCGAGACGAGGGAACCGGAAGTACCAACATGCTAACGGATTTCCGGGTTTTAGGACTCATTCCTGCACCACTCTATTGCGGCATCTCTTTCCTGATTGGTTTGGGGAATACATCTTGCCTGTCAATCACATTTGCACACATCATTGCTCCACCACAGGTGTGTGAATGTAACACTTCACACACCTAGGGACGTAGGGAGGGCGGGCACGATTTTTTTGGGTTGTTTTTTTCAAAATATTGCTCTAGTCTCTTCTGCTCTCTCTCTCTTTACAACTCCCACATCCTACCTACAGCAGCTTTTAAAGACACCTTCTCAGAGGTGGTGATTGAATGGTCCTCTGAGGCTCTCTATCTAAAGGAGTAGCTCTCGTCGTCGTACTCCAACTCAATCTCCTCGTCTTCATCCAGGAGTCCATACCTGAACTTGCGGAACACCGTCCCATCCGGGCCCATGTACACAATGTTGTCCTCCTCCTCATCGGTATCAGCTTTGTCGTCGTCTTCATCTTCGCGGCCCTCGCACTCGATGATGCGGTCGCTGTACTTTCCGAAGGACGTGGTGGTGTTGGTGGCGGCGGTCCTCGCCCCGCCCATCCTCCGGCTGTCCAGTTTGTCGTAGCCACCAGCCTTGGACTTGAGGGCTCCGACGGCCAACCACGCTTTGGAGCGAGCCTGGAGGACGAGGAAGAGTGTCCCGCCGACGGCTACGGTCAGCAGGATGCAGACAATGACCCAGAGCCCGGGTCGGGTCCCCGGCAGATCCTCGGCTCCCTTCATCACAAAGTTGAAACCCTGGATGCACTCCACTGAGGAAGAGAGACCGTAGATGAGCGGATGTAAAAGAGGTAAGTGGAAGGCTGTGTGCTTGATTTACAATAGTGTTAGGAATGTTTTTGGAAATAATGTTTTCATGCAAAACTGAACATGAACATGGAAAATCCTCCAATACAAATCCTGTCCACCTCCCATCATTGGGAATGCTAGACCTCGGACCTCCATTTGTTTCTTTCTTTATGTTGTGCATGGGCTGTTTGCTTGTGTGTCTTTGCGTACCTATGGAGGCGTGGCAGTCGCAGCATTCCATGGGTATGAGCTCCCCGCGGTGGCGGTGCGTACCGTTGCCACAGCAGGACATGCAGCGGCCGTCCTCAGACAGCAGCTGGAGGGTCGGACACGCGGTGCAGTTGTGTTGGCCGGGACCCCGGCAGTCCAGACAGCTGGGCTCACAAGGCACACAGTTGTGCTCCCAACTGGCGGTGTCGGGCTCCTGGGAAACAAGCAGGTTAATACAGGGGTGGAGGGGTATCTCAGCGCAACGTCCAGCAATCTGACTCTGCGGATGAAGTTACATTGCATTCGCCCCTCGGTTCTTTTACAATTTAACGTTTAAGTGCATCTCTATGTGGCTTAAGCTGTACTCCCAGACATTGTGGAATACATAGGGTTTATGTCATTGGAAGACCCCACACTCCTGACCTGATTGGTCCCCCCCCCCCCCCCCCCCCCAATGTGTGACTCACTATCCACCCTTGGGTTAGAAGGGTCTCTTGTGCTAAACCCTGTGGTCTACCTACCGGGCGTCACCTTGCCTGATACCCACAGGCTCCAGCAGGGGGACTGAACGCTGGGTGGGTGGACTTGAGGACCGGTTGGGTGACTGGCACCCATGCTTGAACCAGAGTGACGATTTCCACACTAATCTGGTGAGTATGGCTAACGCTTCAATAATGGGATCATGGATTCAAAGCCCAAACCCTGAGCCCTCAAAGGAGCAAGGAAAACAGCTAATCCCAAAAGGAGGAAACCTTGAGAAGGAAGATGAAGGACAAGTAGAAGTACAATTGCTACCTCCCTAGCTACCTAACTGGTGGGCAGACAACAGTGAATAGCCAGATGATAATCTGTTAGGGATAATTACTACATTCAAGAGAAATAGCAAAAAAGAAAAGCATTTTACACACACACTGTCGATTACCTCAGGTGTAGCATAGAAACCCAGCAGACACTGAGATGCGCAGATGCCTCTCAAGAAGTCGTAACCTTGGTAACACGACTCACAGGCTACAGCGCCCTCCGCTGGAAAGAGAGAGAAATGAGCTTCTTTCAAACTGCAACATGGCCAATTATTTTTCTCACACACCATGACCATAGAGCTAATAATAATAATAACATTTAATAATAACATTTAATAATAATAATAATGATAACATTTAATAATAATAATAATAATAATAACATTTAATAATAATAATAATAATAATAATAATAACAATAATAATAATAATAATAACAGTTATTATTTTTATTAATTTGTATATAAATGTTGTACTGCATTATGTACAAACATAATATATCACAATAAAAACCAAACATAATATATCACAATAAAAACAGACCAAAAGCAATACAGAAAAAAGAAAACATAGGGTTTGATTTGCACTGCTCATGTTAAATGAACAGAACAGGCCTGTAGAAGTTAATATTAGTTATTTTTCCCTTGGGAAGTAAAAGTAGTTCATATTAGCTCACAGCCATACAATTGATTTCATTTCAATTTAAATTTTGTGTTAAACCTTGTAAACTGCGTAGATATTGATCTATCATTGTTTTAAGACAATAAGAATGAAAAGAAAATATACCTTTTTCAAAATAAGTTGGCTAAAATCCTTTTTTTTTAAATAAATAAATAAAGAGAAAAAAAAGCTGTCTTCATTTCTTAATACTTTATCTTAATTCCTGAGTCGTCAGAGGAGGCCCAACCATATCTAGGGTTAGGTTAGGTTAGGATTAGCAAATTCCCTTGCCCATCTTCCCCGAGCATATATTATCTTAATGCCCTGTTTTACCTGAACAAGCTTCACATTCATAACGCTACACTATGAATAGGTTTTACATTATGAGGTGAATGTTCCTTAATGAGAAAGCGCTTCATTTAGAGACCCTAACCCCCTGATCCCACCTCCCCTGTAAACCCCTTCGATTCAGTTTCAATCAGCAGAGCTCAGATGTGTTGGGGTTCGGCCCCTTTCTTATTTTAGAAACGTCAGTTGGTACCGTTGCAGGTTTGGCAGGTAGGGTGGCACTTGTGGCATGTTTTGGATGGGGTGTCTTTGAAGTAACCATGGGGACAGTCCTTCAGACACCTCCCCGAATGTGTGTGGTACCAGTAGTCCTCCCGGCAGCCAAGACAGTGGTGGTTACTGGGCCCAGAACACCGGCTACAGGACGGCTCACAGTGCTCACAGATGCCAGTTGTGGTGTTGCCGTAGTGACTGGTGAGGACAGAACAAAACCCAAACAAGGGATAATAGTATATAAGTGTATTAATAGAACATAAAACAAATAATTTAAAATGTACAATATCAATCATGATAAAAATACAATATAATACTTTTTTTTTTTTTACATAAAAATAATAAAAGCAATAGTGTGTGTGTGTGTTATATTACTTTAATTATTTTTATGTAAAATATTTTTTTTTATTATATTGTAATTTTTATGTGTGTGTGTCTGTGTGTGTTGTATAGTGTGTGTGCTCTCACCTCTCTGAGCATCTCTGCACACAGCTCTGTCCCTGGTGGAACAGGCCTGGTTTACAGGTCACACAATCCACACTGTGTCCTCCCAAACAAAGCTCACAGCTCTCATGACATCTCCTGCACGCCAGCTCCTCTCTGTCCCCATAGTAACCATTAGGACACTCCTCAATGCAGGAGTTGTCTGACAGACACAGGGGAAAAAACTCAAGTCAGGATTTTCTTAAATTGATGTCGAAAAATAGTAGCTTTTTTAAAGGAGCAGAAATGCTAATTGTAAATGAACATACATTTTATAATACATAATACAAATATAACATTTAATATATAATAATAAAAAATATATATATATATACTTTTGAGTCTTTGGATGCTCTTAAACGAGCCTGGCTGTCTGTGGAAACATTTAGAACAAGAAGGTGCAATTTCTGAAGAAAATGTGTGTGGTTGCATCTGGGCCAGCCTGTGTACCATAGACCTATAGCCCTGATTTCCAGTCTCTTTTGTGACACTTTCATTGTACAAGAGAGCCTGGAGGAAGATCCTAACAATTTGGGCAACAAATTGGTGCCCAGTGGTGCAGCGGATTGGTCTTGACAAGAGTCGCGGGGCGGAACGGGCAGCTCAATGGCCCAATGGCTGGCTGCAACCACAAATGCCGAATGCAAAGGAAAACGAAGGAGCTAAACCAGTAAAGGCAACTCATTGGGTCAGACTACTTCAGACCTGCCAACGTGCTAACACGTACTAGCGCACTTAACAATTAGCATGCTAATGCTAGCATGCTATCATACTAACATGCTAATATGTACTCTTGCACCTTCCTATTAGCAAGCTAGCATGCTAAAGCTAAGATGCTAGGGTAGGGTTCTGGGTGGTTTCTAGGACGTTGCTCACTCATTAGGAAGCGAGTAGCTTTGCAGTTGAGGCACTGATCCTTCCCAGGCCCAGAGCAGCTGAGGCAGAGCGGGTCACACAGTAGGCACTGGCCTTCCTCATCCATGTAGGTGTGCAGGGAACACTGGCTGTACCACACACACTGGCCCGTCTCGTCTAAACGCCTTTTGCTGTCGCAGCTCAGACAGGAGGAGGACTCGTAGCCTGAGCAGGTCAGACAGGACTTTGAGCAGTCTGGGCGAAAACAAAAACATGGAGAGAAAAAGATTATATAACCTTTTTTTAACATGGTTACCAATAGTCATGTCATATGTCATATGTAACCATCCTCAGCTTCAAACATATCTAGACACTTTATAATTTCTATCCTAGTAACATCATTTCCAGAAGTTTTAATCCTTGTCATTTTTGAGGCTTTCATCCTGAGGGAGGGGAGGTGTATCTGCATCCTGAGGGAGGAGAGGCGTATCTGCATGCTGAGAGCAGGGAGGTGTATCTGCATCCTGAGGGAAGGGAGGTGTATCTGCATGCTGAGGGAGGGGAGGTGTATCTGCATCCTGAGGGAGGGGAGGTGTATCTGCATCCTGAGGGAGGGGGAGGTGTATCTGCATCCTGAGGGAGGGGGAGGTGTATCTGCATCCTGAGGGAGGGGGAGGTGTATCTGCATCCTGAGGGAGGGGGAGGTGTATCTGCATCCTGAGGGAGGGGGAGGTGTATCTGCATCCTGAGGGAGGGGAGGTGTATCTGCATCCTGAGGGAGGGGGAGGTGTATCTGCATCCTGAGGGAGGGGGAGGTGTATCTGCATCCTGAGGGAGGGGGAGGTGTATCTGCATCCTGAGGGAGGGGGAGGTGTATCTGCATCCTGAGGGAGGGGGAGGTGTATCTGCATCCTGAGGGAGGGGAGGTGTATCTGCATCCTGAGAGAAGGGAGGTGTATCTGCATCCTGAGGGAAGGGAGGTGTATCTGCATCCTGAGGGAAGGGAGGTGTATCTGCATCCTGAGGGAAGGGAGGTGTATCTGCATCCTGAGGGAGGGGGAGGTGTATCTGCATCCTGAGGGAGGGGGAGGTGTATCTGCATCCTGAGGGAGGGGGAGGTGTATCTGCATCCTGAGAGAGGGGAGGTGTATATGCATGCTGAGGGAGGGGGAGGTGTATCTGCATGTTGAGGGAGGGGAGGTGTATCTGCATCCTGAGGGAGGGGAGGTGTATATGCATGCTGAGGGAGGGGAGGTGTATCTGCATGCTGAGGGAGGGGGAGGTGTATCTGCATGTTGAGGGAGGGGAGGTGTATCTGCATGCTGAAGCTGTTGAGACACACTGTGTTGAATACGGACACAGTCATTAAGGAGCATGTAGCGGTGAGACATCTCACTCAAGGACGCCAAACAGGTGTGCTGCAGACATTGGGAATCGAATCATTGGGTATACCCCCCCCCCCCCCCCCCCCCCCCCCCCTTACCACGGCATTCCTCTGTGTGCTGATCGTAGTAGGAGGCCGAGGGACATTGACTCAGACACTTCCCGTTGTAACGCACAGGCTTGGGGTTCTGGCACGTCTCGCAGTTGTCCAAGTCCGGCCCGCTGCACGAGGCGCAGTCGCCATGGCAACGCATGCACTCCTGTTCGCTGCTAAAGTATCCGTCGGGACAGTCGTCCACACACTCGTCCTTGTGCAGGAAGAAGTGCTCGGCACATTCTAGGAACAGACCGGAGAGTTTGGTCAGCTATAGGTGCAGCCTTGCTCAACTCTCAAGTCAGGACCGTTTGTAAGGTGTCAAAACCCCATGATGGATAACCCAATTTTTATGTTTTTATCATTGTGTAGCTGCCATTAACGCCTCTCTTAACTTTTGTTGAACAATTTATTTTCAATCATTTCGATTTATAAGATTTGTCATATTTGCATGTCAGCTTTTGTTTACAAATGGACCCTACTAGTGTCTCTCTATGATATTGTAGAAGTCCTAGGTCATATATATATATATATATATATATATATATATAGGGGCAGGATAGTTAAAGTGTGTGACCCAGGGTCGGCAACAGCTTCAATATTCCAGGAGGGCATTCGGTCTCACTTAACCAGTAATAGTCTAGAACATCTCAGTTGCATTAACACCAATCTATCCATGTGCATCTGCTCATGCACCCACATATCTGATTCATGTTAAAGTAGACAGCTGCACAGAGCAATTAAATGATGTAAGCCAAATAAACTAATGCCCATGGCATTAGTGTTTAAGTTAATAGACAATGTAAGCTTTCGCCTATCCAAGTTTAGGCTTAATAATCTATCCTTTTATAATAACACGCACACGCACACACACACACACACACACACACACACACACACACACACACACACACACACACACACACACACACAGTTAGGGCTAGTAGACTGGTTACAAATTTGAGGTGAACTACAGCCACCTACTGGACGGTAAACGCAGTGCATCTGTATACTGACAGATATTGTACTTTTCTTTTGTTTTTTTGTTTTTTGTACTGACAGATGTCTGCAGTCAGACCCTATTGAACCAATTCACGAAATGTGTGACATAAGAACCCTGTAGACTCAACAAAGAAAGCTGACGAGCAAAGCATGCTGAGGCCCGATTGGCTGAAATGCAGTTTGTAATTGCAAAATGAAGAATAGAATATTGCAATAAACTGTTTTATAAAATGTTTTTGCCTCCCGGTCTCAAGGTTTTGGGTTCGTTCCCCCCATGTCCATCATAGACCTGTAGGCATTATTGAGCCAGATGCCCTAACAAACCCCTACTTGCTATATCTGAAATGTTTGGAAATCCGCTAAATAGTAAATAGTTAATATCCCTCTCTAGCATGATAGAAGGGCAATAAATAAATGAAAAGCATCCACCCCACCCTCCCCTTCCCCCTTCCTGACCACACACTTCCCGACATGCTCATGTTTGTTTGGGTGCAGCGCTGTCATTTACCTTGACAGAGTCCGTCGTCGCTGCACTTCCTGCAGTCGGGGGGGCATGGATGGCAGTGGACCTCTGAAGCGTAGAAGCCCAGAGGACAATGGCCCAGGCAGGAGTGGTCCAGCAGGAGGTACTGAGGAGCACAGCTCAGACAATGGGAGGCACTGAGCTTGCAAGAGGTGCACTCTGGAGCACAGGGATGGCACTGCTCCTCCACCGGAAAGCCCCTGCATGGAGGAGGAGGAGGAGGAGGAGGAGGAGGAGGAGGAGGAGGAGGAGGAGGAGGAGGAGGAGGAGGAGGAAGAAAAAGAAGAGAAAAGGGGGAAGAGGAGGAGGGAAAAGAGGAGGAGGAGTATTAATCACCATCTCCTTTATGTGTATCTCTATGGTTCAAACAACAGTCTGCATGACAGAATGTGGACCGGTCTGGCTACTTTGCTTACTGAAGAGTTAGTTATGCTGGACCACACACCTGTCACAGTTGGTCACGCATTGTCCATCCTGCAGGTAGAGTTGGGCTTCACTGCGGCATCGGTCGCACCTCAGGGAGTCCAGGCATGACGCACACCCGGGCAGGCAGCTTTGGCAGCGGCCAGACGTCTGGTTAGCGAACGTAGCGTCTGGACACCGTGCGACGCAGGACTGCTGGCCAGTCAGAAAATGACCTGAGCACCCAGGTGATCGGTTGACATTGGTGTGAAATGGAAAGCATGAAAGGTGTTTTACTTGATGTTGTTTTTCCATTACAGAGAGCTTCTTGTTCAATATGTAGAATAAAGCTTTTAGATTTTTATTCCACCACAGCCTAAATTCACCTATTAAAGGAATAGCAGAGGAAGCTAAGGACTTTGTTTGTTTTTCACTCAATCCCACAATCAAATTCTGTGAATTCTTGAAATGATCACTGGAAAAAAGTAACAATTTCTTGTTTGAATTTGAGTTCCTCGCTCGCTATCGATCGAGGCTTAAAGAAGTGCCTCAATCGCTGTTAAAACTGTTCGTCATTTCGATGGACCGATGACAGCAGTTCCTTAGCGTACCTGATGGACAGGTTTGGCAGTTTTTCTTCCCTTGTCCGGAGCACGTCTTACAGGAGGAATGGCATTTCTCACAATCCCCCTTGTCTGCTTACACATGAACAGGAAATAAGCACCACAAACAAACAGGAATTACGAACCACAGCCAAACAAGAAGTATGAACCACACACAAACAGGAAGTACAAACCACAGCCAAACAGGAAGCATAAACTACAGCCAAAAAGGAAGTACAAACCACAGCCAAACAGGAAGTACGAACCACACACAAACAGGAAGTACAAACCACAGCCAAATAGGAAGAAACAACCACACCCAAAGTACAGTACACGGTCATTCTAGATTGTTGTGACACACATACAAACAATGTACAACATATACAATACATTTACCACGCGCTCCAGTGTGTGTTCTGTTACCATTTTTGAACTGCTTCTCGGGACATAGCGCCATTCTCAGCTGCCCCAGACAGATGCCGTCGGACAGCTTGAAGCCATCCTCACACAGGTCACAGTCGTCAAACTGCGGTCCTCCACAGGTGCGGCAAGACACGTGGCATGGCTCACACTCCTGGCCTCCGGCATCGATGAAGAAGCCGTTCTTACAATGGTCCACGCATACACCGTCTGCAGCATACACAAGGCACGCAGATGCACGCATGCACACAAGCACGTGCGCACGCACACACACACACACACACACACACACACACACACACATTAATATAAAATATATAATATATATGTTTTCAAATAAATTGAACACCGAAATATGTTCAACTACACATTTTAGCTTTGGCCTTCCAATGTGTGCCCACTATAGCACTTATTGTACTAGCATTTTGACTGTTATAAGGGCATTTAGTCTAAAGTAGGCATGTGTGAAGCCCTGTGAGATATGCAGGGCTTTACTGATGAACTGGGTACCAGAGATGTAGAAGCCCTCTTCACACCAGTAGCATTGGTTCTGGTCACAGTTGATGCAGTGCTGATCATCACAATTTTCACACACCATCGAGTCCTTCACACTGAAGGATCT
>JAOPHQ010004835.1:700000-707500 GCA_030340625.1 Merluccius polli
TGCCCATTGATTCAAAACTTTTTAATCATTTTTAATTTAATAAAATGTTTAATTGTTTATAATCGTCAATATTTAGCTTGCATTTCTCTGCCAAGCCCCTCCAGCCCACAGTCCAACCTGTCAGAATGTATTTTGTTTTTGTTGCCAGTGAATCTGTTGAGACATGTTCGCCACATACACTCCCTAACCCTACACACAGCCATACGTGCATTAACCCTTTCCTCTACGCTTGCCCATACATACACTAACCCTTTCCTCTACATGCGCCCAGACGCACACTAACCCTTCCCGTTACTTCAGCTATTTGTGGATGTGTGCTTGTGTGGTAGTTGTGGCTCTATGGTCGTGGTGGTAATTATAGTAATGATGGTTCTATGATCATTATGGAAGTTATGATTCTATGGTAATCATGGTGCTATGGTAGTTATAATAGTTATGGTTAGTTATTGTAGTTATTGGGTGATGGTGTGTGTGGTATGATATATATGTTATGTTTCCATGGTAACCACCAGATCCTCTCACCGTCGCCACACAGCAGCGGGAGGCAGTGGCCGTCGCGGGGGCTGAGCCCCGGCCTGCAGCGGAGGCAGAGGTCCAGGGCCGTGCACACGGTGCAGTCTGCAGCGCACGGCTCACAGCGGCCCCCCGATGAGTGGAAGGAGCCCTCCGGACACGAGGCACGGCACTCTCCCTGGAGCAGGTATCTCTCCATGCCAAGCTTATCTAGAACACACACACACACAGTGACCTTAAAGGCCCCGATATACCTAAAACCAACTGTTGAACTGCTGTCGAACACGGCAATTTGGACAGGGTACAATATAGTCACAATATAGTCATGTGTTGGCTGTAGCAATAGAAGCCCAATGCAGTGTTAGGAAAAGGCTACTTCAGCGATAGAAGCCCAATGCAGTGCTTCAATTTGGTCGCAAACTGGCCATTTCTTCTGTGCTTCTCTACAGCAATTTCAATTTCGCATGAAGTATATCTCTGCATATATGTATGTGAAATAGAGATGCAACAGAGAGCCGGTGTGTGTGTGAGTGTGTGTGAGCGTGTGTGTGTGTGACCAGCCTAGAATATTGCTCGGACAGAAGATTGAGAAGCTCTTCCCATTGTTATTGTTATGTCTCATTGAATTTGAGACAAACTGAACAGTTAAACAGAACCACATTTAGACCAACCAAACGTGCTAAATTGAGTGTGTCTGTGTTAATCTGTTCTTCGGCTGCTGTGTGTGTGTGTGTGTGTGTGTGTGTGTGTGTGTGTGTGTGTGTTTCTTGTATCTGCGAGAACGAGACGTCATACAGTTTTTTTTCTCTTCATATCAGAAAAAGAATAATCTAAAGTTGCCGTCACGTAGCACATTTTAGGCTGATTTACAGTTCCTGAAAATATAGCCAAACGTCTGGAAAGGAGGGCGGGAATCAAACAAGTTGCAAACATGCTTGAAAAGATGTTTGTGGGAAGGAAAATTCCAGGCAGAGATTCCTTTACACCACTAACATCTTTAGTTGTCTCATTTAGCTGGAGGCTTACTTGCTTTCATGGATACAAACTGTGGCTTCTGGGTGAACACAGAGACCTTAGACCCATTAGACCCTTTAGACCCATTAGACCCATTAGAACATTAGACCCATTAGAACATTAGACCCGCCCAAGTTTAGTTAACACTGAATGGGATGAGTTAAATACGTTAAATACCATAGTTCATAATAAAATGATTCATAGTCATACCCATCTTCTAATTTCTCTTTTGGCTCTATAAAGCAATGGCCATATTATGTTTATTAAATGTTGTTTTAATTAAATGTTTCCCCACCTTTTTCACAACTGGTGCAGTTGAAACGACCGCCATCATTACATTCATGGCAGGTGTGGTGGCAGAGATGGCACTGCCTATCCATGGCATAGAGGCCCTTCCGGCAAAATATTACACAGCTGCCATTATTGAAAAACCTGCAGGGGAGTCAAGTTGATAGATCACTTTCAAAAGGCCCTCTGTCACAAAACTGCATTTTACAAGGTCCATATGCACCAATTATAAGACAAACAATGAGTTAAACAACAAAATAAAAGTAGTGCAAAGCCAATATATAGCCAATATCACAGAAGTAGTGATGCCAGTTGAATTTTGGCATTACCATCATTAACAGTGACCCAGGATGACAGAGGGCTTTTACTTCGATCTGTGTAGAGCAAATAACTATAATATTAACAAATATTAAGCTTTGCCGTGTTGGCCTCTTGGCCAGACGTGTCAACTGGCAGAGCCTAGAAAACTAAGTAACTTGAGGTTTTTATTTAAAGAGCCAAAGCAGAGTTTATGTCATTCACATTGGACCTTTTGGGGCATGCAATTTGTTCCATTTATTAGAACTTTTATTTTACATCTGTGGATGCATGGAACGTGTATGGTGGGTAATGGATATGTTGTGGATACAAGAGAGATGATTGATGAGGCTGATGCCTGCCCAGGTGAACCACATCACCTGACGACCCTCTCAGCTCCACCCACCACTAAACTTGTGTGGCTGATTGGCCAGCACTACACCAATCAGATGACGGTGGATATATATGTGTGTATACCCCGAGGACCCCAGCCCCCAGGTGTGTGCTGGGGTCTCACCTGGAGGTAGGGCAGCTGGTGCAGTCGTCACTTTCTGGTCCTGCGCACTGCTCACACGTGATGTCACACAGGTGACACTTCCCACGGTCACTCATGTACTCCCCTGTGAACGACACGGTCCAACATGACCCAACCGAAAGGCCGTTATTCAGGCGCATAAACACATATGTACTGGTTTATTTTGTGTAAAGCACAATGCATGGATATTAGATATTAAAGGGCCCCTATTTTACGGGTGTGAGGTTGATGTCGTTACAAGTCATTTCCGAAATCTATCCGCTTGTGACTAGTGGGAGTGTCCACCTAGAGGTATGATGGATAGATCAGCTCCAGCAGCCCACCAGGCGGATGAGGAATTGTTTATGAAACGGCTACATTTTTAAATGGCTTGTAATGACTACATGACACCTGGTGGTAAAATAGGGACCTTTTAAATGCCTCATGCTCAGGAATATAAAGTATGTACCCTTATTACTAATGTCTAACGAACACCTTATGGGTATTCATCTTTAATCAGAGAACTAGACTAAATAAGATAACAGTATGCAATGGGGATACAGATAAAGCTTTAAACAAACTAGCAAAGCTTCACTGGGGATCCATGCAGGGTGCATAATTAAATGTTTTATCCACCGGCCAAATGGCTCATGAAGGTTCAGATTTTACAAGCCACTTAATAGATTACTATTGTTTTTTGGCTGGTGAGTGAAGCAAATCTACTTGCCACTTGCATATTTTAACAACATTTGGCTGGTGGCTGGGGCCCTTGATTCATGTAAACCCAACATCCTCTTTTTTTGGATAAAATCTCAGCTTTGTTAAACCTTCAGCTTTCCAACACCACCTTTGTCTTCCACGTAAAATACATTAAACTGGGGGATAATGACGGTGTGTGTGTGTGTGTGTGTGTGTGTGTGTGTGTGTGTGCGCGCGTGCGTGTCCAGGCTGCAGCGAGGTTGCGTCTTGTCCCTGGGTTTCTGTGAAGAGCTGGATTGTTTCCTTCAAAACAAAGGCGTCTCTTTGTGTACAAACACAACAGGCAGACGCTCTCCATTCAGTTGTATTCTGCAACAGCAGCTGAAAAGACCACAATGACTGAGCATCACTCACTCACTGGCTCTCTCCCTCTCTCCCATGCATCTCCCTCGTTCTGCTACTTCCTCTTCCCCCATGACACACTTTTACCATACACGCTACTCTTTATGCACACTCTCCCTCAATTACACACCCCTTTCCCAACCTATGCTCACACACACAGTCTCCCTGTAACACTGACTCACTATTTTAGTAAAAAACAACATAGTTGTGTGTGTTAAAAACACACACATTTAAGAAGTATTCGCATAAAATGTATGCATGTTTTTTTTTTTTTTGTCTCCAAGGACAGTTATCTGGCTGTCTGGGCCTCTCCCAGATAGCCAGAAGTATGGAAGAGAGCAGAGCCAGAGCCACCCAAGGGACCCCAACTTCTCCATCAGACACTCCTCTGACCTTGTGGAGCCCCACAACGTCTGCTCTGTCTGGGGTGGGGGTGGGGGTGGGGGGGTCTGGCAGACATAAACCCCCCTCCTCTACCATAACCGCTGATGAATCTAAACTATCCCCTTTGTCTGCTAAGTATTGTACATCTCACTCACAGTAAGAACATGAAGTAGCCTTTTCTTAACACTGCAAGAACATGAAGTAGCCTTTTCCTAACACAGTAAGAACATGAAGTAGCCTTTTCTTAACACTGTAAGAACATGAACTAGCATTTCCCCAACACGTGTCCTGTACACTGCAGTGTCGCAGGACACATCTTGTATCCCCCTGATCCATGGCCTATTACAGCAGATTTAAAACCCAGTTAGAGGCATCACTACAAAAGGTCAGCTTCATTACAGAGTAGGATCACAAAGGGAACCCTGCAAGATGTTCCTTTGTGAAGACAAACGAAGACAGATGTACTGTTCTCTCTTCACTTTCCCATACTCTTCCTCTGACACGCATACACATTACAACTCCCCCCCCCCCCCCCCCCCCCCATCTTAAGTCAACCATTTCAGTCTTGAAGTAAAACGTCTCGGTATAAAATGTACTGAAATGTCCCTTTTTTTTACTGGAACTGTTGCATAAATAAAGGGAATATACCATATATATATATATATATATATATATATATATATATATATATATAAAGGGAATATATCCACATATACACCCTAGTTTACTCGAATACTTCAGTCCCCACACTCTACTATACAAGACATATTGTAAACTATATTCTGTGTTGTAGGATGCTTCTTGATTGTAAGACATAAAAAGACCTTCATGGACAGCTGATCTAAACCGCAAACACATGTGATATACTTAGGATACTTACTTTTCAAATAGATGCAATGCATGTTCATCATTTCATTTCATAGTATTTGAACTATACTTCCCCCATATAATGTACGTTGATCATCCATGGAAGTACTACAGGCAGGAACTAGCAGGATGGTAACAGGTCATGTTAACAGGCATCAGATGGACAAACAATAAGTGGAAACTGCCTACTGGCCACTTTAGGTGCAGCATAATATAGACATGAGCATAACTAAAACAAACAAAACAAAAACATGAATAGATTAAACATTTTAATGAGAACACTTAAGTAGAAAAAAAAAGATTTTCAAAACTAGGCCTTTGAGTAACATTAATAATGCATTGTCACAGATATATCAAAGATACATAATAAAAACCAGCTCTTATAGGATGCCTCGCGTGCGCGTCTGCTACCACGCACACCGTCTAAATTCAACTCTAGTCATCTTAAACAATGACCAAACAATAAGGTTTTGTTAACCAAACAAAAGGGTAATTCACCATTCTTTATTACAAACCACCGACAACCATGGATAATGGACAGTACAACATGTCATTTAATACTGGAATAGCTTTGGCTGCAGGTGTGGAAACCCACACACATAAAATACAGCCTTTATTATTGATTTTTTTTTTTTAAACCATCGCTTTTGTTGCCACAAAAAACAGTTTGCGTTCCATCTGGTTAGGTTCTGACAAGAGAAGTGGGTCACGTCAGCTACGGCTGTCTTGGATGAAAGCAACATGGTGCATTTAAAACAAAACAAATGCCTCTTGGTTGAGGATTTGTGTGTGTGTGTGTAGTATATGTATATATATATATATGTGTGTGTGTGTGTGTGTGTGTGTGTGTGTGTGTGTGTGTGTGTGTGTGTGTGTGTGTGTGTGTGTGTGTGTGTGTGTGTATACAGTCCATCTTCACGTCCCTTTGCTCAGCAGCACTCTGCCTCCTCCGATCCGATACGTAATGTTGCCGCGGCCCCTCCCCGCTCTCTCTATGTGTTTGCTTATAGTGTTTGTGTTTCATTTACTTCCCGAGACAAACCTCTTGGCAAACACGCTTCAATATTGGAATTGTGAGCGAATTCACTTAGTGAATTTAATTTCAAGTAAATTAAAACCTGCCGCCGAGCTGCACAGCGCAGAAAACTGCTGCGCCTCAATTTTGCCGTCTGTCGGCGGCAGTTACCATCAAGTCATTTGAGATAGTTGCTTTTCTATGGCGACCACTGCCACAGCATAGGACTGCATTATAGTGGATAGGCAATAGATGGACATGGACTTATTAAGTTTCAATCAGAAAACCGTGTTTGTGCTTAGCTTCTGGGATGTAGTGAGATGTGGGCTGCCTTTCAAAGTCTTCCATATTGCAGTCTTTCCCTTATAGTAAATGAACATGGTGGACCTTATGTGATGAAGGGGAAAAAATGGGTCTCTAATGGATGAGACGCATCAGTATATCAAGGGGCCAAAAGGTTGACGATCACAATTCATATTAATCAAAAACACTAATACAAGAGATAAATATTCAAGCACTGCTTCAATGTTTTTTTTGTACCAGATTTATAGGCAGTGAAACATGGGTATCCTGGCATCTCTAGTTGAACAAAAATAATTACGCAGAGAAAACATCCACCAAGGAATGACTACTGGCATGTGGTGTGTAGTACCTCTGAAATGATCCCCAAACACACACACACACACACACACACACACACACACACACACACACACACACACACACACACACACACACACACACACACACACACACACACACACACACACACACACACACACACACACACACACACCCCTTTTAGCACCACTTCCTGCAAGTCTTTGTTTTTACTGGCTAGATTAATGTGTGTGTGTGTGTGTGTAGTGAAGGTGAAAGTGTGAATGTGTGCTTCAGCCAAGATGGACATTATTTTCACATTATTAAATGTTGCTTTTTTTCTATCCTGTCATTTATTTACAGACAGACACGGTTGTCCCCTACTGTAGTGTCAATCACGTCTCTACGGCTATTATGTTATTCAGACAGAGAGAGAGAAAGCGAGAGAGAGAGTGAGAGAGACAGAGAGAGAGAAAGAAAGAGAGACAGAGTGAGACAGATAGAGAGAAAAAGAGAGAGAGAGAGAGACAGAGAGAAAGAGAGAGAGAGTGAGAGGTGTGTGAGGGTGAACGTGGACGCTGTGCTGCATCTGCTGAGCTACCCTACACTGGCAACAACAACAAAAAGAAAAAAAAGGTACAATTATTTTGGCATCGATGCTTTGGTCACAAAATACCGACACTTGTATTCATTTGCTTTTTGTTTTCACTTTTGAGTTTTTTGTTTGTTTGTGTGTTTGTTCTTGAAGCCTTGCCAGTCATTCGACGCCCTGACGTCCCAGTACAGAAAGAAAACAGAAAACAAAACAAAACTAAAGGTAGGTTGGTTGTAGTCCCGTCTGGCACCTCTGATGCAGTCCCTTGATGAGGCACAGGTTTCTCTTATAAATTATGTGACTATGAATAAG
>JAOPHQ010004835.1:715000-1097500 GCA_030340625.1 Merluccius polli
GCGGTGTGTTTTGGACTTCAAGTCCAAAACACACCGCTGCCGAACGGCGCGCGTCAAAACAGCCGCCCCTATTATTTTCTATGTACACCCCCACACCGGCGGCGGCTGGTGTGCGCCGCCCGCTACACTTCATGCCACTGTCCTATTTTTCTTCTGCTCCGGAGACGACTATATTCCTGTTGACGCGCTACAGCGCGACGATTCCTATGTGTGCTAGGGGCGGCACTTGTGTCATAGACGCGCCGCGGAGCTGCGGCGGTGTGTTTTGCACTTGATATTTATACAAAAATAGGCTATATATCATGATTTATTGGGAGAAAGAAACTATATGTAAAATCAGACATTCAGCACCGCCTATAGCCCGAATGGAATGATCCTGTGTTTTGCCGACGATTCGACTATGAGATTGGCAGTCGAATCAGGCTCCTTAGATCGAATCGTCGAATAGTTGACTATTCGGGGTCACCCCTACTCTCTATAGAGCCATCGTTTGGTCAATATTTCACACACAGGATATATTTCTAAACAGCGTTATTCACTGATTAAATCTGCTAGCTCTACAACAGTAAAAAGCAGGTAAAAAACTGCGTGACCAGCCAAACTCTGGTGTGGGTGAATATTAGTAAAAACTATCGCGGACACCTTGGTGCGCAATTATTTTTGGACCGTGAATTAGACCGGGGTATTTTGCATCCCTAGTTCGTAGAAAAGCCCTGCTTGTTCATAACCATAAAGAAGGAAGTTAGTTGATTGATGTGACGTCTTGTTAGGGGATGTGTGATGTGCAAATGTTGCGGTGATCTGACAAATATGCAAACTTGCGCAATTTTGCGGGGATTGCGCGATTTGACACCATCTTGAAATTGTGAAATCCTGGTCCATCCCATCTTGTGGGCGTTGTGCAATGTGAGACAGGTGTGAGGACTCACTGCTTGCAGGTCCTCTGCAGCTGTCCGTCGGTGGTCTGCTCGGCCCGGTAATAGCCGATGCTGCAGGTCAGGACGCAGCGCCACTCCTCCATCATGTAGCCGTCGGCACACTTGGTGCAGCCCTCGATACCCGTCCCTACACATCCAGTCAAAAACAACTTTATTTACAAACAGACCACAGCCACACACAGGAACCTTGGAGCTAATTAATAGCATACCGGATGCCCAGATACCTGCACTTAGATAAACATGAACTTAAACAAAACAAAAACTTCCCAATGAGATGGATACAATAAAAGAAGGAATGATTTCAACTTTAACAAAGAGGGGACATGGTGGGGGAGCTACCTGCACAGCTGGCACAGGCCTGGTGGCAGGGCTCACATGCCCTCCTGTGACCGTTGTAATACGTTCCGGGGTTACAGGTCAACTGACACTTGTTTCCTTGGAGACTGGACACAGAGAGAACACATTAATGCTGGCCATTCACACGGCTGCCAGAGAGAACAGGCAGCAAAGCTTTGTTTAAATTAAACCAACTACAAAGAAAAGGACCAGCACTTAAAACAGATAAAACCAAGTACTAAAGGAGCTACACACGCGAGATCGTATCGCATCTTGTTTAATTACTTGAAACAAGATCTCTAGATAAAGCTTCACATAAATGAAAAGAAGCTTTCTTCTCGGGATGCACGGTCGACTAATGGTCTTTGGTTTCATTAGAGAAAAAAAAAAAAAAAACCCTACGTTTTGAAGTTACAGTTAATACTGAGCAAAGTCTGAGACCACGTACAGATATGAATCGTGGTGACTAATGGGGGGAGGGAGGGGGTTTGAGGTTGTTGCTCCCAGTCGGAGCAGCCGATTGGTTGGGTTCTCTGCAGTAAGCTAAAGACCAGATGGGCCCCGTTAGCCAACATTTCCCAGAAACACTCTAGTGTTCTAGGTTAGGTCCCCCCCAGTAACACTCTGGTCTAGGTTAGGTCCCCCACACACACACACACACACTGACGCAAAATGAATGGTGAAGCGGAGGATGGTGGGTGAGAGAGATAGCGTGCAAGAGAGAGAGCGAGAGTGACAGAGAGCGAGAGTGACAGAGAGCGAGAGTGAGAGAGAGCGAGAGAGCTTCTGTGTCTGTGTCTGCAATCTCTCATGTTTATGGTTGTTATCCTTTATGTTGTGATCCCCCCCCCCCAGCACCACCTCCTTACCGGGCCGTTTTAAAGACCACAATACTTGGTGTGGACATGTTACAATAGCCGTCTTAAAAGAGCCATCAGGAATTACGAGGCACTAAAACATCTCTTCCCAAGTCAAACGAGGCCAGCAATGCTTGAGGGTCTGCCGGGGAGAGGGCAAGGGTAGTTTCTTTAGTTTAGTTTGTTATTTACTGTCAATCATTTTAAGGGTAAGTCCTTGCGGGTATTTTTTAGGGCATGTCCATACAATACACAGGGTTACAGTAATGTGGCCTTGGGGGGGGGGGGCAGCCATTGGCCCCAAACTACACTTCAATTGAAGTTCCAAGCTGAAAGTTAGAGGAAGAATTTTGCTTGTCCATAAACCATAATTGTAACTGTAATTAGCTGCCCCACTATGGTCCTCCACAGACCAACCTGATTTAGAGACAGGAAGATTCTGAGCATGGATGGGTTTTAAGGCTGTAGTGATGAAGCAGGTTTAACGAAGGGGGAGTTTTGTTCTAGCACATAGCGGCCATAGGGAGATACGTGTAGCCACAAAACAAGTTTCAAATCTTTACAGTAATACATTACATCTGCTAAATGACCTGCGTTGAAGGTTAACCGGCAAACTTGGCAGTATTCTCATATATGAGAGTACTGCTTCACACCCCCTTCGAACCCCCTGCACTACAGTGGCCTCTGAATCCTATGACCTGTGCGGGTAGCGGTCCCTTGGCCTCACCTCATTTCAGGTTTACACTCTGTGCAGATGTTGGCAGCCGTGCACCTCTTGCAGCTCTCCGCACACCTCCGACACATGTTGGAGTCTGGTGGAGGAGAGGAGGGTCACAGACATGACTAATGGAAACCAGAGCAGGGCTCCCAATCAGAATAATGGAGGAGGGAGACCTCTCTCTCCCTCTCTCCTCCCCCCCTCTCTCTCTCCCGCCCTACTATGGATCAGGGAACAGCAAACACACAACCAAAGCTACCATAATCAAATACATAGCACTTCATTATTCCTCTATTACCATGTTTCCCCAAGAATGGTTTGTCTGTCTGTAGTGTCCCAATGTGAATATGGTACACACAGTTACAAAATACATTTACTGTGTGTGTGGTCTGTGTGTGGTGTGTGTGTGTCTGTGGGGAAGGGGTGGTTATGCAATACATCAACCAGCAACGCATTACTCTATTTGAAACAATGGAGTGTCACAAGAGCCAAATGACAGAGGATAACCACATGAAAAATGTGTCCTTGTAAGTACTTGTAAGATACACTGTTAAGTCTCTTAACGGGTTCAGATGTGAGAATTACCAACCAACATAGGAGACAGATGGAACAATTTGGCCTTTCATAGCGCTGAGAATTTAAGCCAACATACAGACAGGGTGAGTGTTTTGTGGGTTGAATGCGGCTTCATTTGGAATTGTGCGAAACGTACAATTTTCAACCAACCACACGTATGTGTATGTGTGTGTGTGTGCACAACGTACCATGATCCAGGAAGAAACCATCTGAGCAGCTGGCGACGCAGGTGTTTGAGCCCTCGTTGAGATGGAAGCCCGTCCTGCAGGTGGTACACTGGTCACTACGGCTACCGACGCACATCTCGCACAGCGACGAGCACTTTTTGCAGCGACGCCTGTCGTCACGGAAGAAACCGCTGGGGCACTCAGACACACAGATCCTGGAGGGAGGTGGAGGAGCGGTGGACCGTCAGCTACTTTAACGCACATGAGCCCTGCAGCCCTGTTCCAACACACGGTCCCTTACTCCCTACCACGACTTATCAAACTTATAGGAATGCATTCACTCCATAGGGCCATGAATGAACACCCCAATACCATAATGTTGAATACAATGTTCCTTGAAGAAGAATAACACTAGGCACTGTTCTGAGTGTGTGCGGGTATGTGTGTGTACACGTGTGTTTGTGTGTCTATGTCTGTGGGAGAGAGAGATTTTGGCAGCCATGTCCACCCATATGGTGGAGTAGGTATTCGCTTGCTTCCAATGTAGAAATAGCATTTCGAAATCTGTGTGTGTGTGTGTGTGTGTGTGTGTGTGTGTGTGTGTGTGTGTGTGTGTGTGTGTGTGCTAGTGTGTGTGCGTGCCTGCATGTGCACGTGCCTGCGTGTGCGCGTGCATGCGTGTATACTGTGTGTCTTTGTGTTCTGCGGGGTGAAGAAGGCATGGGGTGAGGGTGTGAGACATGTGTCGGTTCACATATGGTGGAGCAGATATTCACTTGTTTCCAACATTAACACCAATTTAGCACAGTGAAACGGGTGTGGGACGGAGGGTGGGTGGCAGACGGGGAGAACGTGTGCGTGCCTGTGCTATATGGTTAACAGGTGGAACATCTGGTGGTCTTCTCGTGCCTTGCTCAACTCTGGGCCATGCGGGGCCCCCATCGCTGAGGTATTAAAGAACACTAGAATACCTCAAAGTGACATGGCTGAGTGAGTCTGGGCGTGTTTGTGCGTATGTGTGTAGAAACTCTGGCCTGGAAGCATTACCATGCATTTTACTACCGAACCCTCGGCTGTCATTCTGCTGCAATGAAATGCAGACGCCGCGCTGAGCCATTGTCATTCTACACGCTTGATGACATCAATCTCCTTTCTAACTGACAAAACCTTAACCGAACATGACCAAACACCTTAACCTAGTCACGATTGAACATCTTAACCTAACCATGACTAAACATCTTAACCTAACCATGACTAAACATCTTAACCTAGTCATGACTAAACACCCTAATCTAGTCATGACTAAACACCGTAACCGAGTTATGAGTAAACACCTTAACCTAGTCATGACTAAATACCTTAACCGAGTCATGATTGAACACCTTCACCTAGTCATGACTAAACACCTTAACCTAGTCATGACTGAACACCTTAACCGAGTCCTTAGCCTAGTCATAAACACCTTAACCTAACAATGTCATGACTAAACACCTTAAACTAGTCATGACTAAACACCTTAACCTAGCCATGACTAAATACATTAACCTAGCCATACATTAACCTAGCCATGACTAAACACCTTAACGTAATGACCAAACACCTTAACCTAGTCATGCCCAAACACCGTAACCTAGTCATGACCAACCACCTTAACCTAGTCATGACCAAATGACCAAACACCTTAACCTTAGCCATGAACAAACACCTTAACATACACTTGAACAATTCTCCTTAAAATAATGTTTAGGAGACAAAGCCATTGGCTACCTTTACAACAGGCATTTACATGCATTTTAGGCAATCGGATATCAATTGGATATGGCTAAAATAATGCAACAAATTTAATTTACACCTGGCATAAAAATGCGTCTCCAGGTGTCCCCAGATTGATATTGGATTATTGCTCATGTGGTATTATAGAATATGATTATCGAATGCTACTCTTGCACATCTTGTTAGTCTTCCCGAGTAAAAAAGCAGTTTGAACATCTAATAATGGCAGGCTCTAGCGTAACTGCATTATTGTTGATGAAGTACCATGGGATTAGCTGTGTCCCTGACCCCCGTATGAACCATAAACACACTCCGCGACACAGGGGCCCATTCTGATGCATAAGTGGATTGCTGGGGGCAAAACTACCTTGATAATTTTAACTACTTTCAATGTCATATTGGATGTTAGAAATTACCCAATTATAAAACGGATAGTTCTGGTCCTCAATTCTGATTGGCTCAAGCCATTGTAAAATACATGTGACTGCATAACAATTAATCTTTAGTATTAATGCATCTTTATGCTAAAGCCTGTATGCTAGCCTGTGTTGTTTGGACCATTTTGCTGTCTTGAGGAACTATATTGCTTGGCGGAAGAATGATTATTTGTTTTCAATAATAACATATAGGGGCTACGGTGGCAATTGGCACACTGTTGGATACGATGGAGGAGTCGTTACGCAGTGTCATTGTTGTTGCATGTTGAATGTACAGATGTTGATGATTAAAGGGAAATGTATGCCGATCCAAGGTCAAAATGGAAAGACGCTCTCTTAGATGTAAATAGAACGCTGTATATGTGTATTGAGAAGTCAGATGCATTTACACTTGTGTTGGCTGTGGTCAGAATGTCAGAAGGCCAGACCGCCAGGTGTAAAAGGGGTCATTCAGTATGAAAAACGTATTCACATTAGAGGATTCTTTTCAGCTTGTGATGCGCACACACGCACGCACAAGCACACACACAAAGACCACCTACCTACAACCATGTCTGACTCTAACCTATGTGTGTTTATCAATGCCATCAAAGACTTATGGAAGGATGTAATTACCTGAGCCACCCCCACAACCCCCCTCGCTTAATTCATCACTTGGTTTCCATTGAAGTACAAAAGGCTGAAGCATCTTTAAAAGGCACAATAATGATAAGGCGTCCACCCGCTGCAAGGTTAGCTGCTGGGCTAGCCTTTTATTAGCACCCATTCCCAAAGACACAAAGGCAGCTACAACTAGCCTTTGATCCTCGCACAGCAACAACACACCTAGTCTCACAAATCAGACTTTAGATTAATATCTAAAGTCTGATGGCAGATGAGCTCAAATCTGGGTAAACGGGGCGTGTTTCAACTAATCATGTTGGTGGAGGCGGGGATCTGTTTGCGCGTAATTGGTGAACACAAACATGGCCAGCACTAGTAAACTGTATAAAAGTGTCTGTAAAGGTTTCAAATCAACACCGTGTCCGACTGGCCACTGTAGAAATACACAAGAACCCCCCCCCCCCTCCTGAAAGCTTAATTAACTCACACAAATGAGTTTTCTTCTGTAAAACATCTGTGTAATGAAACAGGAAACAAGGCGTAAATCCGCCCCTTCAGTTTCTTGTTTCCAGCCCAGGCTCTGTGCGGTCTCCCAAAATTTCTGTGATAACATAGTAGAACTGCTGGATCCCAGATCACAACACACCCAAACAATGTGCACCCAGGTCACACCCAACACATGCCTATAGAAAACATGCACTCGCTTGATTCTCATTTACTTTGGACTGTATGAATGCGCACACACACACACACACACACACACACACACACACACACACACACACACACACACACACACACACACACACACACACACACACAATCCATCCGCCTATCAAGGGATTATGTGAAGAGTAATCTATTCAAAAAGGGATTTGCGTGCTTACAGATCCTCGGCCCCGGCCACACGATTATGGGAAACGTATAGGAAGCAAAATAACGTGAGACACAGACACATTTCAGTGCCAGTCCCATCAGACTAGTTGATTACTTACTGATTTGTGAGACTATGTGAAGATAAGATTATTAAAATACTGCATGTGTAAACCTTTGGTACAGTTAGATGGTGAAGCTGCAAAGAAGACGCAGCAAACAGCAGTTCCCTTGGGAAAAGAATGTATTATATTTTTGAAACAGTGCACTACGGGATGTAGTCTAAAAGCACATGAAATGTGTTTAAAGGTGCTTGCCTTGTGTTGTTCTTGAACTTGAAGAAGTAGTGGAGGCAGTTGATGCAGTGGTGGGGTCCGGGGCCCTCACAGCCGTTCTCATTGCACTCAGAGTGACATGGGCCTGAAGACAGACATAGACACAGACACACACAGCTTCACTCATCTCTCTTGGGAAAAGTCCTGACGAAGCCTTTGATGCCTTAGCAGCATTTTAGAGATCCGAACATCTGACTTAATATTCAGCGTAATGCATTCGGATAAATTCCTGAAGCCCAACTCATCAGTAATGACTGCACAGACTTGTGTCTGCACAGACGTGTGTCTGCACAGACGTGTGTCTGCACAGACGTGTGTCTGCGGGCATGTCCTTGGTATTGAAACTTATTTGATACGATTGCTCGAAGTACGCCTCAAGTATTATTAAAGATAAAAGCATAAGTCTAATGTGTAGTTCTCTGGTGTTGTGCCTCTAACTATAACAAGTATAGTACACAAAGTGTAGAAACTACAAGCTAATGTACCATTTCTGTGGGCATAGGCTAACCCTCGAGTCAAAGCACATTTTGCATTTGTTAGCCAACTGTAGTAAATAACAGTTAATAGACCCGACCGTCCATCATTATTTAGATTTATTCAAGTTATTTTATATCATTTTATCTTGGCATGAGTGGTTGATGACATGGCAACATGTCAATATCCTATATGCAGACTGATTCTGGTGATGTCACGATGCAATCATGCATCCTATTTGGGCCTCATAGTTCTCATTGCCATGGTGATACAGGAGCTCATACCGTTGTACTCAGTGGTCTCTTCGTCGACGTGGTCCCCCGGGTCGGTCGAGCGTGGCTTCTCGTTGTGCGAAGAGGAATATGGGTGCTCAGAGGTGCCGTAAAGTACCAGCGACCACTCCTTCAGCTTGCCTTCAGAGAGAGGACATGAGAACATTTGTTTCTTTTAAAGCATAAGGATGAAGGAGGCCATGAGTGCCAAGATTAGCTGCTGATCCAGCCACTCTGTGGAAGGTGTTATTAAGTATGTAGTAGGTTGAAGTTTAGTAGACCAAGCTAACCTCAAGCTAACAGGTTTTGTGAATGGTTTGTATCTGTACAAAGCATTAAGATAGCATGACATGCTGGATGATTATGAAAGTATACTATAGATGGCAGTCCAAAGACCTGATCCAATTGTGAATAAGCACATACAGAAACAATGCCTAGATGCACACACAGCAGATGGACATTGCTAGATACAGATGAACACGTGAACAGCTACTTCTGACAGAATAAATATTCTGACACCATTCTGACACAAGCACTTTCTACCAATCTCCATTGGTAGAAAAAAAAAAATGTAGTAAATGTATAAGAACAGTAACAACTTCATTCTATGAGTGTTGTCAATTGGTTCAAGAGGTTTGTCAATGGGATTCACTAAGTGTGAAGTGTTCTGAGTGGCCCAGTTTCCCGACCTGGGACCTTCTGGCTCCTCAGCTGGGACAGCGAGTCGTAGATCTCCAGGACCCAGTCGCCTGCCGCCTTCTCCCCCCAGCAGTGGGTGGTCATGAACTCCCAGTTCTTAAAGCCTTCTGAGGAATGGTCAAACAACCTAGATGTAAAGAACACATACACGCCAATATTTATGACACGTGAACATGCACACAAAAATCCCGGCCGCAAGCAAGCGGTGACAAGCTCACTTTTTCAAATTTCAAAGTCAAATTGTAATTATTGCCATACATTGAATAAAGCAAGAAGACGACATTATTGGCTGTGTTTACCAACCTATCTCTGCTTGCTATTACTGAGACCTCAAGAGGCCATTAATATAGAACCTCAGAGCCTCAGTATATTTCATTCATCATACATCATGGGTATCCATGTACCTGCATGTTACCCTTCATCTTACCTGTTGGCCAGCAGCTGAGACTTGGTCCCCGAGGGCGACGTGAGGTTGATTGACAGGTCCCCGCGGCGTGGGTGTGTGATGGTGATGCGCACGACCACATGCTCCAGGTAGATGACGCGGTGGTTGGAGTTGTCGGTGCAGCCCGTCGCCTTGTACATGGATCGCACCACATGCTCCGATCGGATGGTTCTGGAAACACGTGTATGGGAAATGTGGTCATTTGGCTTCTCTTGATTTATTATCGTGAAAGGGTTTTCAGCGGTTTAAGGAGACACAAAAAATACCCCCAAAAAATCAGTACAATTGGGCATATATGTACGCATCATGTGGGGCTCTTCCAGGGTGGGGTCAACATCACCCAACATCATGTAGCGCTCTGCCAGTGTGGGGTCAACACCACCCAGCATCATGTACGGCTCTGCCAGGGTGGGGTCTGCCAGCTTCTTCAGTGCAGGATCTGAGGCTGCAGCTCAAAACACAGCCAGCCAATAATCTCTTCTGGCAGAATTAAGGAGATGGAAAAGTGAAGAAGGCCGTAATGGCTTTTCTTCTAGACCATGTGTTGGAAACAAGGGCTCGTAAGACTCACGGTTGTCAGGGTTACGACAGTAGTGTTGACATTTGTTCGGGATCGCGTACTGATAAAATACAGATGTCTATCAATGTAGCCCAAGCACAACTTTGTTTCGATAACTCCGGCCATTTCAAGTGTTCCTTCTTCAGAGAGGCTTCAAGGAATAATGGCGGCCAAATGCGATAAGTAAATAGACTAAATGGAACAGGTCCACCTGGCCTGCATTAGGACAGTGCTTCTCTAGCCACTCTAGCTGTACTATGACAAGGTTATGCCTCACATTCATACACCCATTCATACACACATTTCCACACACATTCACATTCACCCACCAACAGCGTTGGCAACCATATAAGGCGACAACCTGGTCATCCGAAAAAGGGAAGGATCTTGCTCAAGGTCAATTGAACCTGGAAAAGCAGAGGATTGAACCAACACGTTGATGACCAGATGACCTTGCTCTACCTCCTTACTTAATGCTGCTTTACATAGTCTGCAATGCAAAGAGAAAAAGACTTGTTCTCCAATCTCTTCTTGGAATACGTAGCTCCCAATGAGTTGATATGGAGGAGGACCTCGTACTGTTCAAGAGGGATTGCCAAGTAATCTCATTGTATCAACATCCAACCTTTTTCTCCTTACCATTCCAGGTACTCAGGACAGAACACAGGACAAAGCCACATTTAAAATAGCGCAATCATTTGGCATTTGATTAACAATCTACTTCAAATTGACATTCAATTTGACATCAATGAGAACAAACATTTCTTCTGAAAACTATAATTTGAAGTATTGGTATAAACGCACCTTACAGTGATAATGGCAGGCACAGCAAAGGTCTAATCACCACATTATTAGCTCATGCAAGAACTGTGGAATACCAGGAAACATTTTTCTTTTCCAGGAGTTTCACATTAGAGACTGGAATGACTGAAAGTCTGAAATGGTTAGAGAGGCTGAGGATGACATCACAGCTGGCTCTGGCTTCATGACAACACAGACATCTGAACCATGCGCATGGGGACTAGCAGAGCAGACATCTGAACCATGCGCATGGGGACTAGCAGAGCAGACATCTGAACCATACGCATGGGGACTAGCAGAGCAGACATCTGAACCATACGCATGGGACTAGCAGAGCAGACATCTGATCCATGCACTTGGGGACTAGCAGAGCAGACATCTGAACCATGCGCATGGGACTAGCAGAGCAGACATCTGAACCATGCGCATGGGACTAGCAGAGCAGACCTCTGAACCATGCGCATCGGACTAGCAGAGCAGACATCTGAACCATGCGCATGGGGACTAGCAGAGTGGAGCAGATGCAGTGAGCGACTAGGACCGGCCTGCACACAGATCAGTCCGTTTGTCTTGTGTATGCTCCAAGGGAAGCGAATCGAGCAATTGCAGACAGACATTACCAAACGCACAGGAGAAAGGGGGGCCGGCCAAAGGGTGTATAGGAACACAGCGGGGATGTGGAGCTCTTGAGTTATGTAGCGAGCTGGATGTGCAATGACACGAGGGGGAACGCTGGAAAAACACACCCTCGCAGGTGCGTGTGAGGATGTGCCAACACGGGCGCTGCTGCCAAAGGAAAGATACTTGGCCATAAAGACCAACACCATCTTCTAATGCTGACAGACACACTTGGTCTGTCACTGCATCTCTTGTTTAGTCTGTCCGCTTTGCAGACAATAACATGCTTTAGCCATGCAGGCACAGACACAAAGCACACATTATGATCTAGGAAAGCCTTACTCTGGGAATGGACAGATTGGCTCTGTTTGATAATAGACAGAGCTTGTGTCTTTTATTATACATCCTATTTAAGTGCACACTTCATGACTTTAAAAAACGTTCCAAAGCAACCCCCCTGCCTACCCACATCTCTGCAAAACCCCCACACCAAGATGGTGTGCTGAAATGAAATGTAACAAGGCCCTATTAAACAGTGGGGACCAGTAATGTGGTGGTGGTAGTGGTGTGACCACATAGGAACCTTGGGGCTGACGGGCTCTGCACTGCCACCAGCTGGACTCTAATGGGTCATCCTAATGAGGGCCGAGGCAGCGGGAAGACCCCGGCAACGGTACACAGTTACCCCCGCGGACCAGCCTGACCCGCCGACCGAAGAGCAGGGCTGCCATTCAACTGGCTTAACACACATACACAGCGAGAGAGAGAGTCACACAAACTGGCTGACGCATCACCAATAGCAAGCTGTGAAGACTCTGGCTCCCCCACGTGTGTGTGTGTGTGTGTGTGTGTGTGTGTGTGTGTGTGTGTGTGTGTGTGTGTGTGTGTGTGTGTGTGTGTGTGTGTGTGTGTGTGTGTGTGTGTGTGTGTGTGTGTGTGTGTGTGTGTGTGTGTGTGTGTGTGTGTGTGTGTGTGTGTGAGGTCTTATGTAGGAACTAGCACAGCAGAACTAATGCCCGGCCCCTATCAGTGCAGCTTGCACAACCTCACTCTCTCACACACAGGGGGCTGCATAACACACTGGGGGGGAGGAGGAAGGGGGAAGAGAGAAAGAGAGAAAGAGAGAGAGCGCGAGAGCGAGAGACACAGACACTTTGGTGTGTGCAGGTAATATTTATACGTCCAATCAGATGAAAGACATAGGAGGAACCATAACTGTTCCAACCAATCAGCAAAGGCACAGTAAATTACATATGTCTGTATGTCCTATTGGGCAGGTGGAGAGAGCTCCCTCCCACCTCAGGCTATACGAGCTGTAACAGTTAGGAGGCAGTAGAAGAGGGCAAGGTGCGAAACAAGAATAAATGGTGTGGCTCAAGGAAGGGCTGTTGGTGTTGAAGGGCTTCAAAACCTGACACAGACCTGTCATTATAACAGGTCAGCCTTTTAAGCTGGATTGGCCAGCTGTTTAGTTTGGCGTTTCATCATACCATGTGTGTGTGTGTTCTCTACCTGATCTGTCGGTCAGCGCTCTCCACGCAGATGTGCTGGGCGGGAACTTGCTTCCATCGCTCCGCCTCCTTCACCATGGCCTCTGCATCCATCAGGCCAAAGCCGTACAAGTGGCTGACTGCAACATGACAGGATGTCCGTCAAACACCACAGCCAATCAAATGCTTTAAGACTGAGTGTACAGGTTTTTTTGGCCTGAACAAAGTGATAAACGATGTCTATAGTTTTCCTGACCACTGTGACAAATTCTGCTGAATATAACAATAAGTAGTTGATAAAAACATGGACTAAAGTTGAATTATTTATTGGAGGTTTTGAAAAAGAAAGCTTTCCATAAAATGTCGATCTGTATGTGCCACTGTTTTGAAAACAAGGTGGAAGGAACATGTTTTGACAATGTTAAAATTCATTTTGGACCTGTGCTCTCTATTTGACGTGTACAACATCTGCGTGAATCCTGTGTTAACATAACCATTTCATCTTGGCCAGTACTAGTAACTTGGCCAGCTGGCCAGCAGAGCAGCGTCAGCCAAAACATTTCTGTCTCAAACTGAAAGAGATGTGGTGTCTCCTCAGATTCCAGAATGAACTGGAACACAACATGGAAGCTGGAAGTCTGAAACTAAAACAAGCTTTCACAATCGGCCAAATTGATTTGCATTTGAAAATTGGAAATACATGCACACTTACACCTGACTGAGTTACACAGCCTCTATAAAACACACTCCCCATCTGTTAGCATTGTTCCGTTTCACTATTTTTGGTAGAACTGCAGAGATTATCCATGCAACACACACACACACACACACACACACACACACACACACACACACACACACACACACACACACACACACACACACACACACACACACACACACACACACACACACACACACACACAGCTGGCAGTATGTGACATATGTGAAATGTTTTGTGTGTGTGTGTGTGTCTCTCCAAGCAAGTGAGTATGTGTGTGTGTGTGTGTGTCTGTCTGTCTGCCTGTCCCCCCCACCATTCTAAGTCAACAGGAAGAAATGTGATTTAATTCTCACAATACAAAGTCATTTTTTTCTTTGTTCGGTTAGAATCTCAAAGACTAGTTAATCTGCATGTTATGTATTTTCTGAGGTCCTGGTTAAGAATGATATTCCGTTTCACTATTTTTGGTAGAACTGCAGAGATTATCCATGCAACACACACACACACACACACACACACACACACACACACACACACACACACACACACACACACACACACACACACACACACACACACACACACACACACACACACACACACAGCTGGCAGTATGTGACATATGTGAAATGTTTTGTGTGTGTGTGTGTGTCTCTCCAAGCAAGTGAGTATGTGTGTGTGTGTGTCTGTCTGTCTGCCTGTCCCCCCCACCATTCTAAGTCAACAGGAAGAAATGTGATTTAATTCTCACAATACAAAGTCATTTTTTTCTTTGTTCGGTTAGGATCTCAAAGACTAGTTAATCTGCATGTTATGTATTTTCTGAGGTCCTGGTTAAGAATGATATTTCATAAAAAGTGAGGAATTATACTTCATAAAAAGTGAATAATTGCCATTCAAGTCCCACCCTAGTGTTCTCACCATTATAACCAGCTGCATTAGTCTTCCAGTCCGGCGCGTTCAGGTGTCCTGCTCTGGACGTCTTCACGATGATGTGCTGCACGTCCCGCCAAGTCAGCACTGGGCTGCAGAGACAGCACACAACCATTTCAAAACCTGTGTGTGTGCACGCGTGTGCCAATGTTTGTATGTGTTGGATTCTGCATGTTGTATGCTGATGAGCTGTATTGATGCCAACACTAATCATTTTGGACATGAGTGGATGTTTAGAACCATAATCATTAAAAGAGTATATATATATAGTGGAAAAGTATTAGACTACAAATGTATTCTGGTGGACACAGGACATCCGCGAAGGCGGGAGGCCTCCTAATGACAGTAATTGTATCAGTGCAGGTAGGGAGCATGCGGAGGAGTGATGCAGAGACCTAATGGGCTTGCTGGGAGGAGAGGGAGGGCACAGAGTAAACAGTGTTGTTGTAGCAGTAAGGCTGGGAGAGTAAAATCCTTCATAAGCACCAAATGGTAACATAGGTGGAAGACCACTGGGAGAAAATTACAGACATGCAACAGCCATGCCCATCCACCCAGCCAGACATCCATCCATCAAGCTATCCATCCATCCACCCACCCATCCACCCACCCATCCACCCACCCATCCACCCATCTCCCGCCCATCTCCCTTAGATCTCACGTGAGATCACTTACAAGATGGCTGCCATGTGTCTGCGCTCCTTTGATGTCCAAACACTACATTAAAATAAGGAGAAGGCCAGGAAGAAGTGGGTCACCAAGTTTCCCCGGGAATCCCTTCCTCCTCTGCATCTCATATGCCAGCCAGATGCTCTGCACGCCCACCCCCCCCCCCCCCCCCCACCCCCGAGACCACCCCAATGAGCGGAGTAGAGGAATACTGCCTTGAATTCTGTCTGAAAAGACGGAGGCAGGCGGGGGGATTCTGAGGAAGTATACAAATAATAGGTAGTGGCCGAGACAAAAACAAAAATAAACTAGCGGTAACGGCGTAGATACTTACATCTTATAACATCATTGACAATGTCTGAATGCATATGCTATGGTAAGGTATGTTACCATGAAAGCATACAAAAAACATTATGGGTTCGGTCTCGTTGTAAAGTCACAAATTGCGTTTGTACATGCTTGGTGGTCAACTCAGATTTGAGGGAAGAACATACAGAAAGCCCCATACAGAAAACACATATTTGAGTGCAAGGGGGACTGTAACCTTTAATTTAACTGTTCTTCGGTGCTTTTACACCACAGACCACCACTCAGAATATACACAAAACACCAGACTGGTCAGACTTAAAGAAGCCTTGCTTAGTGCTGACTGTGCCACATAGTAGACACAACAGAAACCTCTTGCCCAACATAGAGCGCCAATTCCTACTTTAGATGTTTTACTGTATACACACTCATGGTCTGCAGTAGCAGTCCCGGTGTCTGATGTAGGAAGTACTTCTACCACAAAACAATTTGGAATTAATTAAATCAGTGTGAACAAAGCGAAACCAACCCTATTCATATTCATGCAATTTCAGGACAAAATGTGGAAATGATGACTGCTATGACTATAGCTAGGTAATTCAAACCCTTTAAACACACACATCAAGACTAAACAGTCAAACTAAAAATAAAGTGAAAATAATTAAAAGATGATATCTCTTCTAAAAGGAGATGAAGAGAAAATGCCATGAGCAGTGGGAATAGATTCATGATCAGATCAATATTAATAGGCTTATCTTCCCCCGTGTAATTGTGGTTCTATGAATGTTTCATGGCCATTAATTAAAAGCGACATTGGCATCGTTATCTAGGCTGGGGATAGCCTATAAACAGGCCAATACTAATTAATATAGAAGCACACATGTTGGGCTGAGCCATAGAAGGCAGAAATAACATGGCAGTAATCCTGATATAGCGTCCTGTGGTTCCCTGTGTAAATACGAGGAACACACTCATCTGGAAGAGAAGCCAGGAGGACGGTGGTGAAGGTCTAGCCGTTTAGCTACCCTTCTGGTCAGGGACCTGCTGAGAATGTACTTATTGATTTATTTTGGCCTTGGTAGCAAGGAGTTTAACGGTAATGTTTTTAGAAGATTTGAAATTTGAGACTTCCACTGAATTTCCGGAGAAGATGCCAATGCTCCTTAGTTCAGTTAAGTCTCCTCATTTTTTATGTTCATACACCCCCACTTTAACACTTTTAACACACACACACAGACCAAAACTACCTGGAAAGAAGACTTAAGGGGGTTTCCGGTTAAAAAAATGTAACATGGATAAGATTGGAGATAGTCTATAGCGCGTGTCAAACACAAGGCCCCAAATCCTATCCGGCCCGCGCAATCATTTGAGTTTTCAATTCATTTTGGCCCACATCTTAAACTCCCACCATGTGCGGCACTACAAGTCCCAGCAAGCATTGCAAACACGTTTCTATACGCGGGTGCTGTGTTCAGAATTGCTGCACCTCCCCCTCACGACGACATGAAAGCGTGAGGGTACGGCTATATCCAAGGATGCATACTAACCCTATGGTTATATCCAAGGATGCATACTTAGAATATCAGGACCACTAACTGTTTCAGGAGCAGCATTTACTTTGGCGCGACAAACCTGCTGTGGTGCATTCAGTTGGACTCCTGGTTTTCCATTGGTAACGTAACTTCAAGCAGCAACTAGAGAGGCAGTCATGCGATTCATCACAAATTGCCATGCAAACAACTAACAAAAAATGACTGAGGAAATGCACCTCGGTCTGATAAATGGCACATTTAGCTTCAGAAAGCTTTAGACTGATATTTAGAGAAAATACAATTGTATGCATATAGCACCTGGTCAAAAATTTGATTAATTGATTGGAGTCATGTCACACAGTGACATGACTCCATAGATATTTAGCTGATAAAAAGGAACTGTTTCACTTTGAATACAACAGGAGGTGAATACTACCTCCTGTGGTTTTCATTACAAGTATATATATATATATATATATATATATATATATATAAATTTGAAAACTTGAAAATATACCTTTATGGTACATTTTGAACAGATAAAAAATGTGCGATTAATCACGATTAATTATGGACAATCATGAGATTAATCGCAATTAAATATTTTAATCGATTGACAGCCCTTTATTTATATACATATATATATATATATATATATATATATATATATACACACATACACACACACACACACATATATATACACACATACATGCATACATACATATATAGACATGATTGTCCATAATTAATCGCACATTTTTTATCTGTTCAAAATGTACCATAAAAGGTACATTTTCAAGTTTTTAATTCTCTTATCAAGGTGGGAGTGGACAAAATATGCTTGCTTTATGCAAATGTATTATGGGAGGAAGTTGGGATCAAATTTGGTAATATGATTCATTTGCATTAAAAAATTTAATTTGCTTCAAATTTTCCAGATTAATCACAACGTTAATGCTGACAGCCCTAATATACATACATACATATATATATGGCCCTCAAAGCTATCAAAGTTATAATTTTCGGATGTGGCCGCTGCATAGATTGCTTTTGACACCCCTGGTCTATAGTCTTAGTAGATCAGGCCTTAACGGTGTAATTATTAGTTGGAACACAATTCAGACTTGTGGATCGTCCTTGTTTAGGTAAAGTTAGGACGATACGATTTTAACGTAAAACAATTTAAATCTATTTTTGGTGACTTTTTGTGAAATGAAAAAACAACAATTTCATGTTGTCTTAAATCCACAGTTGAAGAGCATGTGACCTATCGTGATGGTGCATGGCACATTGACATTCAGCAGAAAATAGCCCTGCTCGACTCCTGGCGTCTTGCTGGTGTTTATCAGTCAGCCCCACTTCATTCCATTCAGCGGATAGCTGTTTGATAACATCCCCACAGCTCAAACAACTTCCATAAACGCACTCTCACGCCATCTCCCCCTTCACTTGGTCTGCGTGTGCAGAAATACAAAAGTCAATCCAGGAAATGAAGGGAGTAAGTCGGACAGGGTGAGGGATTGTGATACAGAGAGACGGCGTGGAGAGACAGAGAGACGGCAGCAGAGAAGCAAGGTTAAAGCCAGTGTGTGATAATCCTGTTGAGGATAAAGGTGTGTGTGCCCGGACTGGCTGACTCTCCAGCATGTTTTTTACTCGAGGGATTAAGCAGGTTAAAAGTGACATCAGCAGAGTTAAGCAGAGCAACATGTGATAACAGGTCTCCAGCAAGAAGGTCTGACTGCAGACGTTCGTCTGGACCTGAGACCTTGAGAGTCAGGAATCAATACTTCATTTACAACAACCATTGCAATAATAACATGCTGTCCCCCATTATTTTGGGCAGGGCGGCAGATCACGGTGAATTTTCCTCCAAGTTGACGTGAGGTGTCATCCTTTGGGAGGGGGAGAAAGGAACTCTATGAAAGGTGCTCGCACATGATAAGCATGAGACCAGTCCACACAAAATAAATCTGGAAGATCCATCGACAGCGGTCCGAAGAACCGAGTGGAAGACTTGTGTGAGTGAGCCAAAATTACACAGTTTAGAACAAAATAAAGCCTTGGGAACAGTTTGAACCCTTTACCGCAAGCAACCGTCAAGTCAACAACGCCAGCAAACAGGTCAAGGTTCAAATTGCTTGAACTTTGAACGGTGTTCTAGGGAGGCTACAACCTGTTTTGGCTGCTGTTTGGATCGCATGGCGTTCTGTCAGAAACAGACCCCATGCATTCTCTGTCTATGGGACTGTATGTTAACGGGAGGACAGAACCATAGGACTGTATGTCTTTTTGACCAAGGGGTTGGCAAGTATTTTCATGCTTGTCAAAAGTTGAAACCACTTTGGTCGGACTGAAATATACAAGCATGCATTTGATTTTCACTAGCCAATCAGGCGCTCTAATGCTTTGGGCCTTCTAGTTTATAGATTTTTTTTATTTCCACATTACCACTAACCCCATTTTGTATTCAACTCAGATGGTGGAGAGTGATGTATCCCCATTGGGTCTGGCCTTAGCCTGGCTCCTTTGAACACAATGTGTGGGAACCTCCGATCCTATTGGTTCCAGTTTAAATCCCATAATAAGGTCTCGAACACCCGCTACTACTGCTGGGAAGAGACACATCTCCCAGTACCACTGACTGACGCAGCGTTGGTAGTAAATATAGTTACAGAGGCTTTTGTTACTGATATAGAACAGCATGGATCTCTCAGATGAAGGTGGTCTGTATGGTCTGTAGCTGTAGGGTCTGTAGTTGTATGATCTGTAGGGTGTGTAGCTCTAAGGTCTGACCCTGCAGTTGTATGGTCTGTAGCTTTAGGGTCTGTATCTGTATGGTCTGTTTAGTCTGTAGCTGTAGGGTCTGTAGTGGTATGGTCTGTAGCTGTAGGGTCTGTATTGTGTATGGTCTGTAGCTGTAGGGTCTGTAGCTGTATGGTCTGTGGCTGTAGGGTATTTTTCATGAACAATATTAAGTAATCAAATGCACAAAGCGCTGCAACGCTGCGTGTGTTGCCGTTTAAGTGGCTTAACGTGTGTGTGTGTGTGTGTGTGGGGGGGGGGGGGGTTTTGGGGCATTGGAGGGTAAGCAGGAGGGAGCAATGGGATGAAGTTAAGTGGATCTTACTTTGCTTCTAGAGCCAAGGCAATGATGGCCGCGGCCATGGGGGCTGAAGCAGATGTCCCAGTATGACTGTCAGTACATCGATGTCTCAGGTCTGTTGTTATCTAGAGAGAGAGACAGAGAGACAGAGACAGAGAGTGGGGGATGAGAGAGTAAGAGAAAAAGATAGACAGTAAGAGACATGGAGGGGAGTGTGACAGAGAGAGAAGTGGAGAGAGAAAGCATATCAGAGGATAGCCATAGGATGAAAAAAGGGAAAGCCAAAGATTAAGGCATTTAGACACACCTGAAAATCACATTTCAGCTTAGACACGCCTCACTGCTAGAGATATAACACGCACGCAAAAATGTTTGGTCGGTGTGTGTGTGTGTGTGTTTGTGAGATGACCCATTTTTCAGACATATTCAACAAAAATAAGTCAATGCTCTGGCAGAAAGGCCAAAGAGCAGGGTAGAAAGTATTTAAAGACTGCGCTATGTTCCCCCAGCAGTGTCCTAGTGGTCAGTTCAGCCAGTCAGCCATCCAGGAACAGTTTGGCAGGCTTCCAGTCTGAACCCCCTCCATCAAAAGAGTTCCAAGGGATTATCTAAGCACACATGGTTTCGTAAGGGGCGACAGAGTGGTCTGGTGGTGCTGGAGGCAGACGGGAGTGTGTGCTCCAGGGGAGTGGAGGCTGGTGTAGGAGCACAGGGCCTTTATATGTATGGAGGGCAAGGAGTGAGACCAACTCAGACACGGCAAACCTTTTGAAGTATATATTTGTGTGTGTGTGTGTGTGTCATTGGCATGGGGAATGTGGCAAGCAACCACCAGACAAGCTAGCAGCAACCAGCCAACCGTCCAAGCCCGGTTCACAGGCATGTCACAGCTATTGAACCCCGCACACGCACGTGCACACAGGCTTACAATCTTGCGATCGTAGTTCTCTCCACTGCTGTAGGTGGTGGTGAGCGTGGAGGAGCACTCCTCCAGATACCAGGGCTTGCGACCGCTCTCGGCCGTGCTGGAGATGGAGATGGTGTAGATAGAGTTGGTGTAGCCATCGCAGGAGCAGTGGTCCCGGCTGCGGCCGCCGTTACCCGATGCCCACACGAAGATGGAGCCCCGCCCCTTCCTTCCCTGAGAGGAAATGACAATGGGATCAAGGGGGGGTGGGGAGGGATGAGATGAGGTTACCTTTCACATGTCATGTTGGATGATGGTTCACTGGCAATACACACACACACGGATGCAGTAGTGCACCCATGTGTGTGCACTACTGCGCCCAGACAATGTTCGCCCACATTACTCACATCACACAGCCCATAATATGCAGCTCCCTCAGCAGTCCATTTGCATTGCTCTGTGTTACTTTCAGACCAACTCACTTTGATAAAGTGCCATTGGTCTGTCACACACACAGATCTGTCACTGTCATTTAAGTTTACACACACAATCCTAGTTGTCTAGGCTTAAAAAGTCTCCCTCTCTCCCTCTCGCAACGATTTCTCCTTCATACCTCATCAAACTCCATTCCTCCAAACTCACCTCCGTTTCTACCTTTCCGCTCCGTCAAACAACACAGTCAACCAGCGTAAGGTTATGCAAATCAGTATGTGGATGTGCAACCTAATGAATACAATAAAAGCCCAAACAACCTTCCCTCATCTGGATGTCTGGAGTCAATGACAGAACAGTTTGACTTTGATGGAAGTCTCTTTGCCCCAATGCATTGCTTCTTCTGGGTCTTTTGATCCATCCACGTGCCTGCATGTGGAAAGGTTGGAACGTATTGCAAACTAGACCACTGGCAGTTTACTCCAAACTAGAGGAACGTATTCCAAACTAGAAATGCCTGGCAGTAAAGGTCAAACTAGAAATGCCTGGCAGTAAAGGTCAAACTAGAAATGCCTGGCAGTAAAGGTCAAACTAGAAATGCCTGGCAGTATAATAGTCCAAACTAGTAATTACTGGCTGTATAGTGTAAACTAGTAATTACTGGCTGTATAGTGTAAACTAGTAATTACTGGCTGTATAGTGTAAACTAGTAATTACTGGCTGTATAGTGTACACTAGTAATTACTGGCTGTATAGTGTAAACTAGTAATTACTGGTAGTATAGACCAACAAGTAATTACCGGCAGTATAGTCCAAACTAGTAAATACTGGCAGTGTAGACCAAACTAGTAATTACTGGTAGTATAGTGTAAACTAGTAATTACTGGTAGTTAAGTCCAAACTACTAAACTTAGAATTTACACATCCAAGTCAGGTTGAGGTCCCCCACTTGGGGCTTTTTGGTGAAATAGTCAACTAGCTGAAGCATTACCTCAAGGGCTAGCTAAAGATAGCTAAATGGTCAGCTAGCAGAAGCATCACCTGAAGGGCGAGCTAAAGGTTTAGCAAAATGGTCAGCTAGCGCAAGCATTACCTGAAAGGGCTAGCTAAAGGTAAACTTTAGATAAATGGTCAACCTGCGGAAGCATCAGCTGAAGGAAAAACTAAAGGTTTAGCTAAATTGATCACCCACCATGCGAATGCCATTTTCAAAAGCCTGTCTGGCAAGCGCCGCGGGTCCGTCGACTGTCTTGCCGTCGTCGTCGGGGCCCCAGCTAGCGCTGTAGATGTCGATGTGCTGTGGCTGATGGCTGAGGGACTTGGCTTCCACCATGTCCGTCACATCTCCGTCCAGCATGCGCACACCTGGGACACAAGCAGCATCATTCACCATGGCAACACGGTATAAACCACAGGTCCTCAGCGGATACATTCAAGATTCATACAACCTAGTGTATAGGGATGAGGGCTAAAGATACAATTACTAACTATTTCTGACAACAACCTTATGGTATTCAGCCATTAAAGCCAGTTATTTTGAGAGATATTTAATTGAATAACATGGAACCATGTTTCAAAACAACAACAATAATAACAATAACAATAATAATAATAACAATAATAATAATAAAGCACACTAAAAACACTGGAAATGGGAAGGGGGATATGCAACTGATAAACAAATGGTTTGGCATCAGTAAACACAATATATAACATTATATAGACATAAAAACAAGTTTATAATACAATCATAAAGCCCTGGTTGTCTCACAACCGTTGTAAATGTACATTGGGAGATCAAAGCATTCCACGTCAGCCATAAACTAGCATGGATGGAGTGAGGTTTTAAGTCCGTTTCTCTGGGCCCCTCGGTCTTCATCATGTGTTCAAACTGTTCCTCGTGGACGACCACTGAGGAGTAACATGCCGTTCATCGAGATGAGTTTAGCGTGCTCCTGCTGACACATGGAGGCAATGGACTAAACGGCGTCGACGGGAGTGTTTATAAAACCAAGGGACTGATGGCTCACCTCCTATTCTGGCGTTGTAGGCAATCCCCACCACGCAGTGGGAGTTGTTGGCTGCCGCTGCCACCTCACCGGCACACCGCGTCCCGTGCCTGCGAGGACGATACAGGGATGCTCAGCAAATACACACGCACGCAATACAAAATAACATATGTGCATATACACGTGGCTGGCGCGTCTTGACACATACAAAAACACAGACACGTGCAAATGTATAGAAAAATACATATACAGAGACACCACACACAAACACCTGGCTGGCCACACATGACCATTGGACGGACGCATACACGCACGCACACACACACACACACACACACACACACACACACACACACACACTAGGGTTGGGTCAGTGTAAAAAAATTCAAACCGGTTCGATATTAAGCCAAACACCGGACCAATATACCGAATTTTACCACTAGGTGCTGCTCCAGAGTTGGTGGCGGTAATGCAACTACACTAAATAAGACAATCAACAACTGAGTGACACATCGTGTTTTTATTTCTCACAACAAACATCAAACATTTATTTCTCACATCAAAATAATGAATAAAATTAAGACTTCGGCCTAGCGCAAATTGAGAAACTGTTTACACGTTGCCTCAACTACGCAAGTAGTGCCGGCTTTGCTCACGGTCTGTGACACTAGTGGCTCCTAATCACATTGTCATATTGCTTATTACTAACACAATACAAATTGGATCTAGGCTACTTTTTTATTTGGAAGAATCTCATACTAATCTCATAATGACAAATGACGGTTCAGTCGGTTGCATAAAATCAAACCGGTTTACGCTCGTACACCGGACCGGCAAAACCGGACCGGCAAAACCTTAACACACACGCGCGCACACGCACGCACACAACATTGTGAACTAGAAAGCAGAAGCAACTAGTACTTGTAAACTCGCATTAATTAACCTATATCACCCTGTGCATTCCTCTTGTGGAATTCATAAACAAATAGAGATTACACATATTTCTATTCCCTTTCTCCATTAATCATATCATCCTTAGAGACTATTTGGCTAGAGCAAAGGGTCTAATCAACCGTGGATAAAAAAAACTCAGAGGCACGCCCAAAACTCCCTCTTTCATGTCCAGTTGCCGTTGCTCTAGGCCAATATTTCCCAGAAAACCCAAGCGCTTTAGCCCCTAGTCAGTTTGGCAGAGAGGCTCAGCATCCACACACAGAATGATGAAACGTATTCTGCAGTCTGCCAAACACAGTTTATATACAAACGTACATGCACAGGTGCTCACATGCTGTGTGTGCGCATGCACACACACACACACACACACACACACACACACACACACACACACACACACACACACACACACACACACACACACACACACACACACACACACACACACACACACAAGGGTAACATTCCAGCAGAAACTAGCGGCGGTGACCATCGGCCTGGGTCAGTGACCAGCGTAAACAAACATGAGCGTGTTTGTGTCCACTGTCGAAGAGAACATCTGCACCGCGACACCCCACGGAAACAGCCCTGGCCGCTGCCATAGTAACCCAGAATTCGGGATCCAGACCCTGAGGGGACAGCACAGTGCAGCCGGTGGACCGACGGGTGGACAGAAGGACATCGCTGGAGCCAATGGTGGGGGAGAGACGGGTGGACAGAGGGACTGTGTGGGGACCCACTGATTGGCAGTTATGGGACTAGCTATTGGCCACAGGGCCAGGCAGGGACTAGGAAAGGATAGCAAGATTATAAAGCAAAGGTTTAAATAATTTATTAACGGTCAAAGCTTGTAAAGTCCACAGCTGTTTAAACTGGGTGAATGTGTGCTGGCTGGTTTCCTCTGATCCCCAGTATTGTCATTGTTCCACCTGTATTCCTGCAGAGTGCAAACTCCTGGGTTTCCGGACACTACTCTACACCCCAAGGTGCTAAAAATGAAACCCAATCCATTTGACGATAAGAAAAGGTTGACGTTTGTTTTTCAATCCTGTGTGTTCATTGAGCTACTTTACATCTAAAAGGATGGAGGCATTGTCAACGCCACTTTTGGTGCCAACAATGAAGATCATATTTCTTCAAGCACAAATAAAAGGCAAAGCAAACATCCATCATTCATAGTAGCCTTTGGGTAGTTTCCAGGAGGCAAAACATATCAAATTGCATTTTGAGATACCCACATCGCATCCAGAACCAAGAAGAAAAGTTGAAATCTGAGGATGGCTGAGGACTGCACATGTCAAATCAGTTATGATGAGTCAGAGGAATTTGGAAGTTTAAAAACAATGTGTTTTCTCTGCGAATCAACCCCAAACCAACTAAACCAGACATATCCCACGTACGGGACACTGAGCTTGGCTACTCGGCGACATACCGGAGCGTACGAACTGTGACCTCAGAGAAACAAGAACCCAGCGACAGAAGGAGACGGATATACAGACAGACTAATAGATGTAGACTTAGCATGCAAGCAGATGCACACATGAGAGTCAACGCATACAGTTGCATGAATGACTATTCTATCTGGATTGATAATATGCAATATGGGTGGAGACACAAAACATTTTAGACCACTGAAGTCAACCTGAAACAGCAGCCAGTAACAACAAAAGGGGCTATACAAGGCTATAGAGAGGGAATAGATTAATTCAGCCATGGATAGGTGGCCATTACGCAGTAAAGCCTTCTGTCACTTTAAGGGAAGCCACTATCAGCAAGGTGTGAGTTGCTGCCACAACCCAACTCACACTTGCTCTCTTTCAACCACTCCAACACGTTCACTAGGCCGGGCTGGCACTGTGGACTCCCAATCTCATACAAAATGATAGGCGTCACAATCACACACCATACAATAATACAAGTCAACACACTCACAATAATACCAGTTATAGAAAGAAAAGTTGAGTTTCGTTTCACTGACTGAAGATGTAAACCAAAATACTCATTAGTCCATTTAAACCCTGGCCTCAACAAAACACTTCAACTAAGCCACATAGTACAAAAAAGACTCAAAACACACAGACTCATACAAACAGGTGCATGTACATGGAGTGTAGACAGATAGGCAGACAGACATATATGGATGTAGGACAGACAGACAGGTATGGACGTAGACAGACAGACAGGTATGGACATAGACAGCTAGAGAGGCCGGTATGGATGTTGGACAGACAGACAGATAGGTATGGGAGTAGAGTGTCTTACTTGTTTTCGTTGCTTGCGTCATAACGGGGCATGGGATCCATGTCATTACCATTGACATCAAAGCTGGCTTGTGGGTCCTAAAAAGGTCAAAGGTCAAAATGAAAGCTATGCCCGAATGCCCGATAGCATCACACAAAGCAGACACACACACACACACACACACAAAGGGCAGATATACTTGAAATGGCCGGTTTGCGAACAAAATGAAGCACCGAATTGGATGTGTGTGCAGGATGCTCAGTCGAAATAGTCCAACTATTCCCACATGCCCCCGCCCCAATACACCACTGCCTGCGATTGGTCAACAGTATCATGTGAATGATGACATCAGCATCTGGTATCCGGAACTATTTAGTATCTGTAATATATGCACTATGGTGTCCCACTCTTGGTTAATTTCAAAACGAACCAGTTTGGAGCAAGACTTGCTGAGATTGGGAAGGATTATAGATGGTATATAGATGTAGGAAACCCCTGCCGCCATCAAACGAACAGCCCACACATCACACTGACAAATTGTACCCCTCGAAATCGCTGCATACACCAATTTCGTTTAGTTTGTTGTGAGTATATCAGGGCCACAAGAGTTGTTTCTAACCCAATCGGCGACACAATAGCATAGTGTTTTTGTAAATTGAATGCAATCTGCACTAACCCAATCGCCACGGCCCACTGCCTCGAGCATCAACAATTCCTGATATTAGGAGTGTTTATTTGCAACAACCATGACTCCAGCAAACAGACTGGGATGAGGTCTATCCATGAGACTGATGGGCCTCTTTAGGACACTCAGGAAGAGTCTCACCAGTTGTAAAGTTCAGAGTTATCTTTAAAATAAAACAAACCAGTGATCAGAATGAACCATGGGCGACCGTGAAAATGGAGAGATGCACGTGCGTGCAGACACACGTATACAGACACAGAGACACACACACACCATACATACACACTCACGTAGTTCTGGAGGAGGTCTGGGTGGTTACGCTCGATGCCGTCATCCAGGATGGTCACCACCACGTCCTTCCCCGTGTAGCCCCGTTTCCACGCCCCCATGATGTTCATGTCGGACTGGCAGTTGTGCACGTTATCGTTACAGTGCTGAGAGAGAGAGGGAACCCATTATATAGAGGAACATTTAAACATACAAGCTCTGACAGAGCTTGAGTCAGTTCAGAGAGAGAGAGAGAGAGAGAGAGAGAGAGAGAGAGAGAGAGAGAGAGAGAGAGAGAGAGAGAGAGAGAGAGAGAGAGAGAGAGAGAGAGAGAGAGAGAGAGAGACAGAGACAGAGAGATAGACAGAGAGACAGAGAAAGAAAGAAAGAGATGCAGAGACAGAGCGAGTTCAGAGTTCATGTTTTCAGTTTGAGGTCAAAGTATTATGACTACTACTTATCTACTCCAAGTTAATTGTCCCATTGTATATTGATAAAACGGGTACTATGGTTACCAGGTCCTACATTATATTAATGGCTAAACACAGTCAGTGTATCAGTGAGGTGGGGACCTTAGATACTTTGTTTCATACTCACAATATACCACATACTGCTCCACTTTCCGTCATTATAGAATATGTTGTTTTGGGCTGGGCTGGAGTGGGCGGGGCTTGTGAGGGAAAGGGGCGGGGCCTGCTTGTAATCCCTCTTGATCCGCCTCTTCACCACCTGCTGTTGGATCCACTCCACCTGAACCCACGGAGAAACCCACTGGGTCACAGCTCGGCTTCATACATTCACCACAATCACCAGGTTTAGCTTCCACAACCCAACGTGATCGTGTGCAATCACGGGTGCTTTGAGTCATGAGTGGCTGCAACACAATTATTTCCCCATGATTTCCCCGCATTCCCCAATCACAGGTGTTTGTTGCCAGGATGTGCTGCGCTAAACATCAACGTCTGCATATGAGAGAGAGCGAGACAGACAGACAGACAGACAGACAGACAGACAGACAGACAGACAGACAGACGGAGACAGAATAAATCAGACATTATGGCTTTGAGGCCCACAAATTCCTTTGCAGAAATCAGGTTTTAACCTAAAACCAACACTGTTGGACCACAGTGTTGGAGTATCTATCCATCCAGTCATTCATCTATACATCCAGATCCATCCATCCATCCAACTATACATCCAGACCTTCCATCCATACATCCAGATCCTTACATCCATCTATCTACCCAGCTCCATCCATCCAGATCCATCCATCTATCCAGATCCAGCCATCCAGATCCATCCATGTGTATTGTAATATCGATACTGATTAATGAAATACACTGAGGCCACTAAACAGCTCAAAGAAACGCACTAACCCATATTGACTTAAATATTTTAGATATGGAGTTCTTATGATATGAAACATAGAATTTAAAAAAACAAACAAACAAAGAATACAATACACCTGTAGTGTCCATTTTGCAATTATGGTGTGTGTGTGTGTGTGTGTGTGTGTGTGTCTTTACTTTTTTTTTGTTTTAGGTTATTTTTATTTTTTTCGATCATTTAACAAATGAATTCACAATAATTTCCATGAATAATTTCTTGAACAGAAGTTCATGCAAACAAAACAAACAACACATAGTTAAGAGAGACAAGTGATAAGTTATATAAACAAAACAATATATCATCATTCTATCCTCCCTATATTTTTAACTTACAATTTATTTATTCTCTCTTTTATTCTTTGTTTTGTTTTTTGACCGAAAAAAAAGGATTAGACTGAAGCCTAAGCTTATTTTATCTATCCTTTTTTAAAACACATATTCAGTTTCTTCAAACAAAACTTACGTCAGTAGTAGTGCCTTTTAAACATGACAAAGTAAAATAAATTAACAATTTAGGTTCTCATAACAAACTAAAAACAAAGTTATCCAGATACCTGATTTCAAAGATTCACAAATCCCCACATTCTCTTCTTACATAGCTTGCTAATGTTTTGGTTTTAAGTAATTTCTTAAATGAACCCATATTTTTACTTTCTTTCAATTTTATGTCACAATCATACTTAAACATAAATGGTATATGAAGAAGCAGCCATTCCAAGAACCAGGAGGGCAGCTCCATGCGGTGGGACTGCTCTCTAAGCCCAGAAGACCAGACTGCTCGCATGGCTCTGATCCATAAGTGCACCGTGTCTGATAGCGGAGCCCAGTCACCGGCCCACAACATCGATAAGCGTTCGATGGTGGAGAGGGGGGGAAGAGGCGGAGGAGGTGAAGGAGTGGGAGGGAGGGAGGGAGGGAGGGAGGGAGGGAGGGAGGGGATGGCTGACACGAAGGCGGCGTGGTGATTATCTGGGCTCTTTCACCAAAATGATTCTGTCTGCTTCCCCAGGGATTGCAAAGCGAGAGAGAGCCACAGACAAGATAAGACAAGAGAATAAGAAGGAAGAGAGCAATACAAAGCGGAAAAGAAACCGTCTCCAGAGAGTAAGAAAAAAAGAGTGAGACCTGATAGAGAGAGTGATTAAAAGGGCTCGACATGGAAAGAGAGAAAGAGTCAAAGCAAAAAGACGAGCACACGGCAACGTAGAATTGGTCTTTTGATAAATGCCGTTGATTTAGGAAAGCATGTGGTTCTAGGTACCGCAAGGAAAGGGGGAAAAGATTGAGGCCTACTAGATAACACATCTAACAGCCCGAGTCAGCAGTGTAGACATCCCTTCTGGACTCCAGAATGAGATTGGGAAAGAAGGAACTGACCAAAAGACAATGTATGTATGTCAAACAACTAATTTCAATCATGACACCACTGTCAGCATCAAATCAACACACAAACACACACACACACACGCGCTTTTAGAAGTATATCCCACTAACTCTACAACTGTTGTATACTCATAATACTATTTGGTAGAATAACTAATAATAAGGCAACATGAGACCAGGGAGAATTGCATGTTAACGTTTAGTTGTAAAACTCAGGACTACCATAACATGCCTGTTAACAGATGGGGGCGTGACAGTATCCCAAAAGGGACAAACAGTCAATACATAACAGTAAAAAGCAGGTAAAAAAAAGGTCCGCTGTGGGTATAACACACAGACTGTATAACTTACATATTGAAACTGACTTTTGATATGTGTAAATTGGTGGAAACTATCGCAGATTTGTTTTGCACACTAAAAATAATAAAAGCGCCTACAAAACGAGTAAGCCTACTCAGTGAGATTTGGACCATGTATTCAATTACACTTTGTGGTTATTTCTTGCATCCCTAAGTAATAACTAGACTTAAATGTAGAAACGAAACAACCAATGGTTAAGATTTAATACCACACTTCTTAAAAGGTACACTGTGTAGTGTTTTAAGTAATGTATTACCTCAAATCAACGTCTTCATTCATAAATAAGTCCCCATTGGTGTAAAATGATCTCTGTCAACAATCTCACTTATCCTCCTGAGCGAAGAATCACTTATCAGAATTTACATAGGACGGGCAAGCTCTACGGAGGCTTCCATGTCCTTCCGGTCTATGAACTGCCGAGAGGGACAAAAAGCACTACGTGGTACAGGTAAGGCTAAACGTGTTTTCACTCAGAGCCAGCGTGCCGTAGTTCCAACAGGTTGTAACGAACATTTGAAAACGCGAGGCGCTAGAGAGCATAAATTTGTTTGAATGCAAAATAAAATTTAACCACTAGATGGGAGAAAAAATTACACAGTGCGTCTTTAAATAAAAAAAATAAAAATAAAAATATTTATGACCATCGTCATAAACTAATAGTCGGGATGAATTGCTTTTAGTCGACTCATTTTTAGTGTGAGACAGCCCTAAATATTTGGTAGTCTAGTTTTCTCGCTTTTCACTTTATAGTTCAGATTGACTTTGTTTTGATAGTTAGGGGGGGATACCCAGGGTCTGACGGCCCATTGCATGCTTGGCCCAGGAAATCTCGTCTTTTGTTATTTTTGGCCAGATTGTCCTATAGTCTAAAATTACATTTAAAGTTCTATTCCTATAGTCAAAATTACAATTGAATCTCTGTTGCTATAGTACTAAAATTACATTTAAAGTTCTATTCCTATAGTCGAAATTACATTTGAAGTTCTATTCCTATAGTCAAAATTACAATTGAAGTTCTATTCCTATAGTCAAATTACATTTGAAGTTCTACTCCTATAGTCAAATTACATTTGAAGTTCTATTCCTATAGTCAAATTACATTAGTACCTTCCTATGGTTAAACTTCAATTGTAAGATCAAGTAATTTTTTATATCAAATGTGGGGTCTTTAAGAATCTTTGTCTGCAGGGGACCATAAATGTCTAGGTTTTCTAGACACTTCGGTCCTGCGTTTTAGGATAACAACAGATGTAGGCATAATAAAGTAATTAAGTTCCTTGAATAGAAAAACATGCGTTTACTTTGTATGGTCAAGCATAAGGTTCGAGGGGTTGTATGGTGTCACCAAAGAAGGGTTATCCTCATCCTGAAAGAGTATATAAGGCTCAGCTTCTGAGCAGAATGTTGGTGCTTCAGAGACGGCTGAGGGACACATTTGGGTTCGAGGCTCATCATTGACTTTTCATGCTTCTGCTTTGTTTAGATATCCTTTTAGTTTTAATTTAATCTTTGATTTAGAGCTGCTTCTGACCATTGGATTAAGAGTTAATTTCATCTGCTCTTTATTTGATTTCTAACATGGTTTGACAACTTTTAGGGTAAGTTGTTTTGGTTGTTTAGGGTATAGTTAATTTGATACATTTATTAATTACTGTGAATCAAATTTCCATTATTGCTTTAGAATAGCTTTAATATGAGAATTATGAGTCCGCTGTATTGATCATCATAAATCAGAATGATAATTTATTTGATCTATTGTAAAATGTACAAATATTAAATCACTTTAATATTCACTACTTGTTTGGCATGGACTCATTCCCCCTCATCGTCGATTCGGCTCCGTTACTACCCCTGTTACTACCTCTGTTACTACCGGCTTAAAGACACTAATGCCCCCCCCCCCCCCCTATTCCGTGTTTGTTTGTGTTATACAGAAGGTGAGGCGGAATAAAGGCGCAACATTCCTGGCTTGAAGAGGCTGTGTAAAAGGGGCTTAAGCAAGAGCCATTCTCTGCAGTAGAGATCACTGCCTTGCGCAGTATGTTATCACATTAGGAAACAAAGGCATCCATGCCCAAGGGGGGAGCTCCAGGAACAATAAATTGTGCTAAGATAAGAATAGGGATTATCTATATAATGATGTTAATGGACAGGAAAAGCTATGGGTTTAATGAAGGATACTGTAAGTCTAGGATTTGTTAATAAATACATGACAATCAGAAGTAGGACATTAAGTTTAGTATTAAATGCAGAGGCTGCAGCCATGATGGATGGTATACTACCGAACTTATTCTGTGTGTCTGAATGTATCTGACATGTTTAGTTTTTTTAACTTTCCTGCGTTTGTCTCTCTGATCTGCCTCGAAATTAAGAGTGGTCATATTTGGTGCCGTTTCAAAAGTTGTGATATTCTGTATGTCATCATGATCTTTATCTTCATATGAGAAACGATGAGTCTTTAACCTAAGGAAAGCAAATCCAGATGTACCAGACCTTCTTATGGAAAAGAGAAATAAGTAGAGTGGTCCACTGATTTCTTAAGTGTTGATTCAATAACATTTTTGAGTCCATATGATTTCAATTTCTCTTTTACGATTCACTTACATTACATGTCCAGCCTAGCAAAGGCCGGAAGAGGGGCCTGATGCGGTCAGAATCAGCTTGACTGCTCAACCAACTGTTCAAACTGCTGATGACCTCATGGCCTACCTAAGCCAACTGGTGGAACCCCCAACACCTACATTACATCAACACATCCCCACATCAACATCTGCAGCACCAGGGTTTATGTTCAATCATGCAAATTCCCAAATTGGCTTTATGCACAACTATGCAAATATATGAGGGTGTAGTAGCAAGGGAAATTTCTTGATTTTGTGCTTTAATAGTCATAGTGGTGGCAATCAACTGAAGGAAATAAATGTGATGGAGTGGTTTCTTTAACACAGGCCATACCAGAGTCCACAACAATCAAGATTTGAAAGATTTACCTTTTTCTGCAGTGTGACAGTTATCACTCTGTAATGTGGTAATGTGTAAGTAAATTGCTTTCTAAACCGCAAGAATGCTAAACAGTGTTTGACTACATAGTGAGAGAACTCACCCTCCCCATCTCCAAAATGAAATAAATAAAGTCATCCATATTGATTTACTGCTGTTTGCCAATCACTCTGGGTGCCAAAGACACCATTAGTTCCTGGTAGTTCCTCAAAAACGATTTCTCTCTCTCTCTCTCTCTCTCTCTCTCTCTCTCTCTCTCTCTCTCTCTCTCTCTCTCTCTCTCTCTCTCTCTCTCTCTCTCTCTCTCTCTCTCTCTCTCTCTCTCTCTCTCTCTCTCTCTCTCTCCAAATTGATCCACTCTCCCTGTTGTTTTTAGGACTATATGGGTGAACTGATGTAAGGCAGTTCAACTTCCATTGGCCATAACAATCTTGTGCAACACACATAACCAATAGAAATGTTTTCACATGCCATCCTGGAAGCTATACACGGTTACACAACATGCGGTGGTGAAAGTCTCCTTTACGCACCTGACTTTCTAGAAGGCCACCTCCGGAGCCTTTTGATGCCTGTACAATAGATGCAGCTAATTACAGCTTAATGACGTTCAGGTAGTTGATGTTGACAATTGGACAAGTTTTTTCAGGTTTGTGGATTTTTTTTAAATGTCATGAAATTACAGTTACTGTGGGTAGACAGTAGTATTCATGGGGTAGTGCCACTGTTACCATGAATACTTCATGTGTGCATCTTAACAGGGTCCATGCCCCATTCTGACACTACAGACGCCATTTACAATAAATGAGCTCTGGCATCCTTTGGGGAATGTAGCATTGAAAGGTCTGCGTTTCTTTGAGCAACAGGAGGAAGCATGTTGGTGACGTCATCTCCAGGACTGGCTTTTCAACCAATGGGTGACCTTTGATCCAGGGGTTGCTAGTCACATGCACACGGGCAAAGTGCCATCAAGCGGTAATCAGTGCGGTGCGGTGTCGCCATGGAAACATCCATGCCAATGACTACCGTGGATGGCAGGGTGTGCCTTCCTGGGCACGCCACACCCCTCTGAGTCACTTGCACACAAAAACACGCACAGCTGTCATTAGTCTGAAAACCCCAACTGTGAAACACCATTGGCTGCATGCCTGACTCTGCCATTACTTAAACCATCGCCTGGAGCCCCAACACACACACACACACACACACACACACACACACACACACACACACACACACACACACACACACACACACACACACACACACACACACACACACACACACACACACACACACACACACACACACACCCCCTTTGATGCTAACGGAAGAGGCAGGTCAGCTTGTGCTCTGGGAGACCCTCTTTATATCCCCCCAAAAGATTGCAATTTGGTTCCATTCTCTAGAAATGTGTATTCTTACAGTCATTGGGTCGAAAAAATATATCAAATCAATTTAATGATCAACCACTATTCATTAGGATATACGCAGCAACACACACACACACACACACACACACACACACGACATTCCATAATTATTAAAGTCTCTTTTTACACTGCCATCTCTGGGAGGTCTTTCATCTGGATCTCAGACAAGACTTGGCTAGCTTAATAAAACGGTTTAACAGAAAACCCACTAAATTATTAGATAACCATGTGAATGCTTAGATGTGGCAAGTTGGCAACTCTTTCACCATCAAAGTCGTACTCAAATCGAAGCCTTTTTAGAAACGGCACTCGGAAAAGCTTCCTGTACCGTCGTCGGTCTACAAAATGTGTGTATCTGGCTTGAGATCTCAGGGCTCTAGACTGCCACCAATTTGGTGGCATTTGCCACCAAAAATCTGTCCAGTTCCACTAAAAACAATTATTGGTGGCATTAGTGCCACTTGACTTTTTTTATTGTAATTATTGGCAATATTATTAAAATCCTAAAGTCATAGTTTGGTCAAACAGTTGGCCGATTTTGTTTGATTATTCATTATCCTCCTTTGAACTACCCACTGGCAGCAAGTCTCTCGCGCGGTATAGCATACTATAACGGCTTTCTCCCGCGCCTTCTCGTTCAGGTTGGTCATCATTGTCACAAAATATTAAGAATAATGAAGCGTAGCGATTTTTCATTAAGAAAAATGTCCCACCACCTGAGGTTAGACCAGATCCAGCAGAAACTGATTCCAACGATGAACAACAGGTACAGCCAGAACAGGAATCTTCGGAGCCGGCGGGCACCCACCCCCAGCTAAAAAGCCCCAAGTGGCTTAAAGAGTTTACATGGCTACGGTATGACACAACACGAAAACACATGGGCCTAGTTTGGAGGACTTCGATGCCAGGGAAAGTATGAACACCTGGTTCACTCAGGGACAAAGGGCAAGAAGGCCAAATTATAGGGGTTGGCCATCTGCAGACCCTGAGGCTTCTGGGGATCTCTTGTAAAGGGGACAGGGCAGGGGACTTTTTTGTTATTTAAAGTTGTTTTACTTATTTTATGTTAATTATTGAACTGTATGCACTTTAAACAAGAGCACTTTTATTTTAGTTGATGAGTACATTAAGTTAATAAAAATTAATTGTTGCACCTTATTACCGGTTTACATTTTTTTGTACGTACTTTGATTTCATATAAAATACCTCCAAAAAAGCTGAGATGCAATTACCCTAGTTTTTGTGCAACCAAATTATGTGCTACTGCCACTAACTGAAAAACTTAGTGGCAGCAGTGCCACCAGTGTAAAATGTTAGTCTGGAGCCCTGCATCTTCAGGCTGTTGGGTTCCATAGACCGATCACACTGGTGGACCGGCTTCCTGCATCACACATCACCGCAGACGAGGGTCTCCACCAGGCAGGGTGGAGTCAGGTTCTGTCTCAATCAATAATGCAGGCCAGATATACAGTCTAGACCTAATGGTGTGGGCGCTTGAGGACCAGAGCTGAGGCTCACTTCATGGGAAATGGAGAAAAAAAAGCTATCCAATGTTTTAACCCTAGTTCCCCAACCCTCAAGGTCCTTTTCGATCAGACGCGTAGTGAATATACGATGCGAAAAAGCTAGAAAAACAGAAAAAGAATCGGACAAACAAAATGGGATGCCTGGATGCCCTGGATCCCTTAACCCTAGCCCATGGGGCTGACATCCCAGGTCTGTAGTGATCCTACCTTGGGTTCCATGGAGATGAAACTATGGTGACCGCGGCTGGACAGTGTGGACCTCTTGATGGTCCGGCTATGGAAGAAGTGGTAGAGGTCCGTCAGATCTCCAATCTGGAATACACATACACCTTTCCATTAACTTACACTCAGTTAGCATAGCACGCCTTTAAGCTTCAGCATAACATACCACCTACCACTACCACTTTGTTTTGATGATCATCAACAAAGAATCATTTTTGTTATACACCATTAACTCCAAACCAAAACCATCAAAACTAGCCATACATACATTATACAATGCTAATTGACCTAAGCACTGTTTAAGACTGGACCCCAAATCACCTTGCTGTTGTCTGAAATTCACATTCAAACAAATATCAGAAAGAGTATGCAACATAATACAAAAGTATAAAGAAAGTTTGATTTTGTACTTTATTTAGGCTATCATTACAACAAAGGTTTTGTAAATGGACAGTAATATACCTTTAACAGTGTGGCCACTAGAATGCAGTAATGTTAATTGTTTGTTGTCTTTTAAGTGACATTAAACTTTACTTAATTTTAAAATAGTGCACACTGACAATAGTGACTAATAATGGGACAAAAATATGGGCAAAAATATTACAGATTTAGCACTTTTTCCAAGTACATTAAATATGCTGACAAGTCTTGTAGACCAATCATTCATAAGAAAATAAATAAACAAGTTACTCATATTCCCAGAAAACGGCTGGCATTGAGTTGCAGTTTACGAATATAAAACATCTTTATATAAACAAACATCATTTTTCACAGCATTTATTTTGAAAAGAAAAAAGGGCAGGCTTAGTAGCAGCATGAGGAATAGACCGATAAGATACGAGAACACTAATAAGGAGCAGGTCTAAAGACGACGCGGGAGAGATGGAGGTATGCAGGCAGACACACAGACAGGCTGCCGGTGGCCATGATTAGATTTAATAATTGATAAAGACCAAACAATCCTCCTATCATCAAGCAGTCATGGCTGCCAAGGGTCTTGTGGCATGTCACAGATACATGGCTCAATTCCACACCCACACACACACACACACACACTAATTTATTAATACGAGAATACAATTGGCCCAATGTCCACGCGAAGACTTTAAGACAACAAAAAGCAATAGAAATACACTTGTGTTTACAGTAGAACAGAATACACAGTATCAAACACACAAAGAAAGAAATATGGAGTCAGATAAGTCTCAATCACAAAATCCACAAAAGAAGTACAAACGGTCATTGTTTTCAAATGAATATTTCACAAATATTCACATTACAAATAAGTTCACAAATGTGTTTCAGATGCACACACATATCTCTTACTTACACGGAAAACAATTAACAAATATACATTTCCATCGTAGATAGCTCGACTGCAAGCCAATAAAATAGAGGCTTATATGCGAGTCACTTGTGAACAGCTCCAGTGTGATGTGTAATAAACTATGAGGAGAGTTGCACACCGCTCACTGCACTACCTTCAAACAGTGACAATGGCAATGGGATTTTGATCATTTGGATTTGATTCGGGATATTTGGGGAAGGATGCCCTGATGTGATCAATATAAAAAGGTTATTTGTGTTTAGACTCAAGATACACATATCTTGAGTGGGCGTTCTTACAGTATACTCCCCCCCCCCCCACCAGCCAGGACCAATATGGCCCTCTGGACGGGGGCCAAAGCAGCTGATTTAGAATCACTTTAGGCAAGTGTCTTAGACTGGGCAGGGGGCTCCGCGGTTAAGAGGATTAGCCAGAATTCCTCATAGAGGTGCTCTATCACTTCATGCCAACTCTTTTCATCCCTCTCTCCCGTCTCCTCTTTCTCCCTCGCTCCTCCGCCTTCCACTCGGTAGTTTGTGGTTTATAACCATCAGCGCGTCACACACACACACACACACACACACACACACACACACACACACACACACACACACACACACACACACACACACACACACACACACACACACACACACACACACACACACACCACTTAGCGATTGTACTCCCCCCCCCCTTTCTTCACAATTGACTGCATGAAAATACGTGACCTGGCATCTATTATTGTATTTACTATGCATTTTTACTTTTCAACACTGCATTTGAGGATTGTATCGTCCTGATGTAGAACAATAGAGCAAAGCCACCGTTAGATGTAATTTTACTACGGGGGGTTCAGGGGGGGGGGGGGGACACGTGGTTTACAACGTCTGGAGCAATTTTCTAAATCAAACAAAAAAAGGCCATGGCCAACAACAACATTGAAAATTAAAAACCCATTTATTCACTTTCATACACACAAGCTTGTGTCATTCTGTATCACCATTTTGTTCTGTATACTCCTAGCAATCCTGCTGTCCTATAGGGGGGTGGTGGTGGGTGTGTGTGTGTGTGTGTGTGTGTGTGTGTGTGTGTGTGTGTGTGTGTGTGTGTGTGTGTGTGTGTGTGTGTGTGTGTGTGTGTGTGTGTGTGTGTGTGTGTGTGTGTGTGTGTGTCGGGGTTCACGTTAGGTCTGTTATTGGCCCCCGTGGGAGCGGCTGACCTCCTAACCAGGAAGTGGTGGAGCCTCTTGTCCACAGCGAGGTGTCAAGGTCTAACGCTCTGCTTTGAGATGCAGATGAGGACATGAAGTGGTTGAGTGGGGGGTCTCAGCACTCAGCTACTGAAGAGGAGGGACTGCACATTAGTTCCTGTAAGGGGAGGGCAGGAGAGGGGATGCTCCCTGGGGGGGAGGGAGGGGGTAAGAGGGTTGAAGGGTGGACGGGATAAAAGGGACGTTCAAGAACCCGTTCACTAGGCTACGCGACAACAACCTGTCAGAATGCCCCCCTCCCCCCCAAGCCCACCCATTCCCTGCACCCCCCAGCCCCCTCTCTGTTGCACTGTCTCCATGAAGGTTGGCAAGTGTGGGCTTGAACCAAGAGAACCAAGAGGCTTGCCTTGAACCAAGGCGCTTGAACCAAGAGGCCTGAACCAAAGAGAACCAAGAGGCTTGAACCAAAGAGAACCAAGAAGCTTGAACCAAAGAGAACCAATAGACTTGAACCAAAGAGAACCAAGAGACTTGAACCAAAGACAACCAAGAGGCTTGCACCAAAGAGAACCAAGAGGCTTGCACCAAAGAGAAACAAGAGGCTTGAATCAAAGACAAACAAGAGGCTTGAATCAAAGAGAACCAAGAGGCTTGAATCAAAGAGAACCAAGAGGCTTGGATCAAACAGAACCAAGAGGCTTGAAACAAAGAGAACCAAGAGGCTTGGATCAAAGAGAACCAAGAGGCTTGGATCAAAGAGAACCAAGAGGCTTGGATCAAAGAGAACCAAGAGGCTTGAACCAAAGAGGACCAAAGAGAACCAAGAGGCTTGGACCAAAGAGAACCAAGCGGCTGGCACCAAAGAGAACCAAGCGACTTGCACCAAAGATAACCAAGAGGCTTGAATCAAGAGAACCAAGAGGCTTGACTCAAAGAGAACCAAGAGGCTTGAATCAAGAGAACCAAGAGGCTTGAATCAAAGAGAACCAAGAGGCTTGCACCAAAGATAACCAAGAGGCTTGGACCAAAGAGAACCAAGAGGCTTGAACCAAAGAGAACCAAGAGACTTGCACCAAAGAGAACCAAGAGGCTTGCACCAAAGAGAACCAAGAGGCTTGGACCAAAGAGAACCAAGAGGCTTGCACCAAAGAGAACCAAGAGGCTTGCACCAAAGAGAACCAAGAGGCTTGCACCCAAGAGAACCAAGAGGCTTGGACCAAAGAGAACCAAGAGGCTTGGACCAAAGATAACCAAGAGGCTTGCACCAAAGATAACCAAGAGGCTTGGACCAAAGAGAACCAAGAGGATTGAATCAAGAGAACCAAGAGGCTTGAACAAAAGAGAACCAAGAGGCTTGAACCAAAGAGAACCAAGAGACTTGCACCAAAGAGAACCAAGAGGCTTGCACCAAAGAGAACCAAGAGGCTTGGACCAAGGGCCTTGAAACAGGGCTAATTTCAACTGGTAGCATTTGGAAATCTTGCCCTGCAATAAAGAGGGCAAGTGACCTTCACTCAAATAATAAAAACACAAGTTTGTCATATTTTGAGCACGTCAAGTCAGCATGGAGCCACGAGCAGCAGCCATGGTAAATGATTAGTTCAGTGTTTGTGTGGGCATCAGTCAGGCGACATCATGGCGACATCAGGGGGGTGCAAGTGTAACGCAATAACGCGAACCAAAGTTGGTGACGTTACATCCAGTAAACAGTAAAGGTTGCTCACAATACGTCACCAAGCAAGCTCCGTAACAGACGTGTCTGGGCGAGGAAAGTAGGCAGTTTAATGTGTAACGTTACACATTTTGCATACCACCGTAACACTAAATAAAACTAACAAGTGGCATTCTCTGCGATCCCTGAATCTGTACAAAACGTGTATATTTCTTTTCGCAAATAAATGAAACAAAAAACACAAATTAACATTGCTATGGGTACCGTGTACAACAGGAACATGTACAAAAAACAACAACAACAACAACAACAACAACAACAAAAGAGTGGTGATTCCCACTATCTAACCCGGACTTTGTCGCGGACTCTGGACCCAGACTCGGCACCTGTTGTGCCGCCAGCTAGTTGTGAGTCCCGGTCCCGCTCCTCGTCGTGGACCGGGTCCGTGGGGGTTTTGCCCCAGAATGAGGATAAAACAATGTACCGTTTAAAATCGAACCGGTCGGAATAAACACCGTTGACTTGTCTATAAATGACAGATGACAGTGGAGGCTGGGACCTCAGTCACAACCGGTCCCCCCCCCCCCCCCCCCCATGAAACAAGATGGTTACTAAAACGGGTCACGGTTAAAGTGGTGGACCCGGACCCGGACTCGGTCGTCTCCGTTGCGCGGTGTTAAACCAACTAAGGCCACAACCACACCAAACCAACGTTAAAAGGGTGAAGGGGTGAAGAACCTACCTGTCCCATGTTCCGGTAGCCGTATTTCTCCGCTATCTGGTGGGCCAGGTCCGGCCCGCCGGCTATCCGCACGGCCCAGTGGTTGGTGTAGACCCGGGCTCGGACCGGCGGGCAGGCGAGCCCCAGACACAGCGCCAGCACGCACAGCAAGCCTCCTCTCATAGCGGCGTAGAGCACCATCTTTTCCCCCCCACCACCACCACCACCACCACTACTACTTTTTTTAACCCCACTTTTCTCCCGCGTCTCCTCCTCCTCCCGCCTCCTCCTCCCGCCGCCGCCTCCTCCTCCTCCTCCTCCGCCTCCTCCTCCGCGTCCTCCTCCTCCTCCTCCAGCAGCAACTACTAGGCAAACAACCCAACTTCTCTTCTCGCCGCCGAGCACCGAGCGAGACTCTCATGCGATCCCAAATGTCCGTCCGACATCCACATCCACGCACAAGGGGGAGTAGAGGGGGGGGGGGGAGAAAAAAAAATAGAGAGAGAGGGAGGGAGGGAGAGGGGAGGAGGAGGGGGAGGGAGGAGGAGGGAGGGGGGTGGTGTGGGGGTGGTAGGGGGAGGGAGAAGGAGGGTGATGGGGTGAGGGAGGGGGGGAGAACAGAACAGAGCCCCCCCCCCCCAAAAAAAGTCTGTTCTGTCCGAGCTCTGTGTTGTTCACGCGCGGCTCCGCTTTCCGCGCGCGCGCGCGCGAGAGAGAGTTGGAAGTTTTTGCGTTTGTTTTCGGCGGAGCGGGAGGGGCGCGAGGAGGGGGGAAGAGGGGAGGGGGGAGGTGGGGGGAGCTATCTCAACGCGTATTTCTCTTCTCCCCCAGAACCGCTCGGATGTCGGTCGCCGCCGCCGCCGGTCGTCCGTTCATCGGCCTTTTTGTGTGTGTGTTAATGTGGTGAAATGGCTACACAGCCACAGCGCCTCCCCCCTCCCCACACTCCAAACTAGCGAGCGACACTCTCCACTCTCGGAGAGCAGAAACAACTAAAGCCGCGGGGTTTCCCTGCCGTCCTCCGCTGGGTCTTAAAGACACGTCGTTTGGCTGGCTGGCTGGAGGAGGAGGAGGAGGAGGAGGAGAAGAAGAAGAAGAAGAAGAAGAAGAAGAAGAAACACGTTGGACCCCTGCTGGCTCTCTAGTTCATGTGTTTGGTTGGAGTCCCAATTGAGTCGTGTTTTGACGTTTATCTCCGAACATGTTGTCAACATTGTGGAGGACCATGGTAGATGTGTTGCCTCCTTTTTGGGTTGGGATGATGAGGTGGACCAGGTGCTGCACACACACACTCCGACAAAGTTCAGTTCATCTTCAATTGCGTGACGATAAAAAGCGGTGTCCATTACCATTTGACCGATAAATAATAACAAAACCGATTTGGTCCACGCGGTTCTGCGTATAGGCATCATAGAGCTCAGCAGTGCTGAACTCGTCTTCTGCCATTAAAGTCTGTCACGTCTCAATCTGCCAGGCGTCTAATTGTGTCGCCGAGCCATTCATTCATCCATTCATTCATTCATGCCTGTGTTGAGTGATAGGTTATTGTTCCCCAGTAGTTTCCCCGGTGCATGGGGATACATAAGCACAGCAAAGCACCCCCCCCCCCCCCCCCCCCCCCCCACACACACACACACACACTTTCTGCATGGGACACAAGCGCGAATCAGCATAATTGCACTAATTGCGGCCAATTTCTCGGTGAAAGGACCCCGCTGTCAAATCTGACAACAAGTGGAGGAACAAGAACGGCGCCCCCCATCACCCCCCCCCCCCCACACACACACACACACACACACACACACACACCCCTCACCCCCCCATCACCCCTAAAACGAGATGAAAGGAACTAAACACCGCGAGACCGTCCCTCCTGCGCGGCGCATGAATGGCCTCGTAATGTAAGAGTTTGAAAACAGGGGGGCTTGTGCACAAGTTCGGAGTTTGCAGCGAGGCCTTGTGTTGGACGTTTTAAAGACACTGCGGTTTGCAGGGATGGGGGGGGGAGAGAGAGATGGATGCAGGGGGGGAGAAGAGAGATGGATGCAGGGGGGGGAGAACAGAGATGGATGCAGGGGGGGGGGAAGAGAGAGATGGATGCAGGGGGGGGGAAGAAAGAGATGGATGCAGGGGGGGGAGAAGAGAGAGATGGATGCAGGGGGGGAGAGAGAGAGAGATGGATGCAGGGGGGGAGGAGAGAGATGGATGCAGGGGGGGAGAACAGAGATGGATGCAGGGGGGGGAGAAGAGAGAGATGGATGCAGGGGGGGGGAGAAGAGAGAGATGGATGCAGGGGGGGAGAGAGAGAGAGATGGATGCAGGGGGGGAGAAGAGAGAGATGGATGCAGGGGGGGGGAGAAGAGAGAGATGGATGCAGGGGGGGGGGGAGAGAGATGGATGCAGGGGGGAGAGAGAGAGATGGATGCAGGGGGGGAGAAGAGAGAGATGGATGCAGGGGGGGAGAGAGAGCTGGATGCAGGGGGGGGAGAAGAGAGAGCTGGATGCAGGGGGGGAGAGAGAGAGATGGATGCAGGGGGGGGAAGAGAGGGATGGATGCAGGGGGGGGGAGAGAGAGAGATGGATGCAGGGGGGGGAGAAGAGAGAGATGGATGCAGGGGGGGAGAAGAGAGAGATGGATGCAGGGGGGGAGAAGAGAGAGATTGATGCAGGGGGGGAGAGAGAGAGAGAGAGAGAGATGGATGCAGGGGGGAGAAGAGAGAGATGGATGCAGGGGGGGAGAGAGAGAGAGATGGATGCAGGGGGGGGAAAGAGAGGGATGGATGCGGGGGGGGGGGGGGAGAGAGAGATGCATGCAGGGGGGAGAGAGAGATGGATGCAGGGGGGGGGGGAGAAGAGAGGGATGGATGCGGGGGGGAGAGAGAGAGATGGATGCAGGGGGGGGAGAGAGAGAGATGGATGCAGAGGGGGGATGCGAGTGTCGAAATCAAGCACCCAGCTCACGACCCTGGAGGCGCATCGTGGCACCCACCCCACCCATCATCCACCCCCCCCTTCACCGCACGGTCTTCCCAAGAAATGCCACAATATCCCGCGTGACACACACACACACACACACACACACACACACACACACACACACACACACACACACACACACACACACACACACACACACACACACACACACACACACACACACACACAGAGCCCCCCCGGTTTCCCTTAAGCGAACCCAGTGAACCCCAACAAAACGTCTTTGTCGGCATGTGAGCGCGGAGCGGTCGCCGCTAGTGTCAACAAACACTTGGGGGCATTCCTGCGTAAATTCCTGCCCCCCCCCCCCCCCCCCTCCCTCATCCCCATCCCATCATCCCCTATTTAAAGAAATAATAAGTTGGCTGTGTTTTGGCAAAAAAAACAACGTTGGAAAAAGTGGACGGAACCACCCCTGATCATTTTTAATTGATATATAGAGCCACCGCAATCCAGCTTGCATTCCCCTAGACCTGAAGTCATTGGTGGTGGTGGAGGCCAAAAGGCTCATGTGTGGGGTTTCAATTGATCAGGACCCAGATTACCAGGGTTTAATAGGGCTGCTGCGTGTTCAATATTTCCACTGGGCTGTAATAGGGGGTGCAGGCAGTAGGCCTGCATAGAAAAACTTTCCTTTACAAGCGTGACAGCTCCTGGTTTCACCTCTTCTTCTTCTCTACCCCCCCCCCCCCCCTCCCTTCCATTCATTCGTGTATCATTCTTTTTCTTTTCTCCACTTCTTGCTCCGTGGGTGGCCGTGAGAGGTATAGAAATTTGACCTTTCAACTTCACTTTGACCCCTGACCTTGTTGGTGTAGCGCTCCTGCACTTAGGACACAATGGCGCTTGCCACTCAGCATCCCCTGGGCCGCATACCAGGGTGGGATGCGACATGGCTCTGACGGTTTTTAACATTCAGAGTATAAAAAGAAAGAAAGACGTTTGCTTTAATGAGTTAGCGGACTAAGGATGATATACAATATTCTGTATTTCTGTTTAGGCCTTGAGGATAAAACGCACAGTAAATGGTGTTCAACGTCGATTTCAGTGATCCACTTTTTCCTGCAGGCAAATGTTAGGCTATATTACCAGATCCACACTCAATAGACGAAACCGTTTTTCCTGCATTAAGAAGTAACATAGGCATCATACTTGTCTATTGAGTCCCAAGTTTACAAATTCCAATACTTTTATTTGGACTTTAAACGCGTCTCACGGTTAGGGTGACCAGACGTCCTGAGAAATTCGGGACAGTCCCGAAATCTAAGCGTTTGTCCCGAATCCCGCCCTAATTGTCCCGAAAATGATACTCAAGCAGAATACCGAGTAGTTATTTTCTGATAAACATTAAAAACTGTCCATACTCAGTCCGTAGAGAGGTTGAGTCGACTCGCACGAGGTGGTTTCTTAGTGCCATCTGTTGGTGATTCAGTATTTGCCACCGAAATGTTCCGACCGTTTTAGTCTTCGAATAGTTCCATCTGAAGAGGGTTTTTTTAATTGACGTCTTTAAACGTCAATTAAAACCATAAGCAAGAGGATTCAGACCAGAATACAACATTTTATAGAGGAAAAATTCCCCGGATGGATTAACTCGTGGGTGGACGTGTTTTTATCATTGATGCTTTCTTGCAGTAGTTGCCTTTTAAAAAAAATGAAAATAGCTGCAGTAGAAGAGTGCATAGTTCAGGTTTAACATTGTGTGCACCTATATAGTCGCTCAGGGATCTACATCGTTCCAAGTACCTTGGATTCAGCGATGGAGGTCAAATAAACAGACAGGCTAGGCAGTCCACAATATTTGTCAGCCACTATTAAACTATTTTTATGTTGATGTAAGGGATGCTTGAAGAATTGAAAGAGTGGAATACATTCACAGCTTACAAATAAAAAACAAACAGCATTTAGTTCCAACTGCTCAAAACTTTTATTTTGTGAAATGAGGGTTAAAATTAAATTAAAATATAAAATTTATATGGTAGACGGTCTTTGGGGAGGGAGACTGACACGATGAATCTGTAGGAGGCAGTCTCCATAAGAGAAAAAAAAGGGTGGGGGGGGGTGGGGGGAGTACTATGGCTACAAAATGGCGTCTTAAAAGATGAACATAATCTCTTGGGACAAGCCTGGTCACTCAGGAAGTCATATGTGGATATATTTATATATAAAAAAAGACAAATGCAGTTAGACATTACAACACCTCCCCCCTTCCCTCCATCTGAAATGTCCTCATAAAACAGTCAGTGCTATTAGCTCTCCTTTGTTGTCAGGGGCTTGTGATCACTTTTCCGTGTTGCTCTCTCAACATCAATATTCCTCTGTCCTTTTGTAACATTTTATCCTGCGGTATTGAAAAATCAACCAAAAAAAAAAGTCCTTCAAAAATAAAATGCAGCAACCACAGTTCATGTTCCACTCTTACATATACAGTATATATATATAAATACATACATAAATATCTTACATGTACAACCAATTTGGAAAGGAGGGGTAAAGAGAGAACGTAAAGAGTTATGAGGACTTGTGGAGGGCACGGGGGTTTCGGTTAAAGAGACCCTGGGTTTCTCATTGTAAGTAGTGTGTGTTTGTTGCATTTTTCAGCCTACACACAGGGCCGTGTGCGCGCACACACACACTCACACACACACTCACACTCACTCACACACAAACACATACAGAGAGCCTTGAGGATGGTGGATCGAGACACAAGGAGGCATTCCTCAGTTAGCCCAATAAGGAGAACTGCCATAGCTGGACTTGCTGCCCTGGGTCTTCTGTTGCATGCCGCTGGACTGGTTGCGCTGACCGGGACCACCCTGCAGGGGGAGACAGATCATTTTCAGCAGTTTTCAGTGTTGACACTAGCTAGTTTTCTCCAAAACAGGGTTTGGATTGGTTGCACTGTACATTGCACTAGGTGTCCACTTCATCTCCATTTCTACAGCAAACATGATTTACTGTGCAACTTTGGGTGCGGGGAATGACAAATACCAAAATGTATTTAATTATCCTACCTAAACAACCAGCAAATTCAGTTCCATCTACTTTTAAAAATACATTCCTCAGATTACACTATGTGGAGGTATGTTTATCCCTGTAAGGGAACAGACAGCAAGTTATGAGCAAGAATGTCATAACTTTGGTATATTAGGCTGACGAGGAAGGCCCAATGACACAAGAAGGTATCTGGTGAACAGGTTCACATATAGACAGCTATTTTTACATGGTAAATAGGGGAAAAATACACCTACATCTTTAAGGAGCATGAAAAGCCTGCACAGTTCCCCAAAAATGGAGGCTGGCTTTTTTCTTCACCACGGATATTCACCCAAGGCTATCCGTGGGTGGCAGCAGGCTACATTCTAGACATTTTCTCATAATCAGCGCACACCCAATGGTGTGGATGGCGTTACCTGTCCATCCTGAGCCAGGTGATGGTGCAGCAGCTGGGAGTGGGGCTGCTGGTGGGGTAGGATGTGCAGGAAGGGGGCCGGTGCGTACCCAGGAGCTCCCCCTGGGTTCAGGGGCCCCGTGCCCCCCAGAGCAGAAGGCAGACTGAAGGGCGGGGGGGTTCCTGTGTGGAAGCCCTGCTTGTCGAAGGACTACGGTTGAAAACAGACGAGATGGAAGAATGGTGAATGGAAGTGACCCATGAACCACCTTTCTAGTCTTGATCAGTGACATCTCTACACTTCAGCTAGAAGGACTTCTGCTTCCGAGAAAATAGATGCCAGACTTCTTGGGAAATTAAAACTCAAGAGTATCAGGGTGTCAGAAGCCAGAAAGAGCAGGCGTTGGACTCACCTGGGTCTTGTTGTAAATAGAGCCCCCCATATCCGGTACTCCTCCGCTGTTGCCTGACCCCGACAGCCCTGGAGCTGATAGGAGGAAGAGGAGTGAAAGAATGGAGAAGACGAGTATACAGGACACAAGAGTGAAAAATTGGAAGGGAGGCAGAAAAGGAGACAAAGAAAACAAACAAGGCATTACTTCAACAGCCCTGTGCCCACCCCCCCAAAGCATCTGCAGGAGTTCCATTGTTAGTAGAAGGGACGCACAGCCGGTGCAGTGAGAAAGCACTTCAGTGAGGAGGGGGCGTCTTTCATTCTCCGCACACCCACCGGCCTCCAGGCGTGTGTATTCATGTACCCATGCAGGTGCAACCGCAAGCATGCACCTATACGCAGCTCTCCCCGGGAGCCCTGGAGCAACGGTCCGTCATTAAGGAGCAGACGGCTGAAGCTAGGCCCGCCAGCCTCGGATTTGGGGTATGTGTGTGTGGGTGGGTGGAAGAGGGGGGTGTGGGTACCTTTCCCTGGGCCGCTGCCTGTCGCCTTGGCCTGGGACTGGGCAGAGCTGCCGTACCCTCCCTTATTGTACTCCCCAGCGTGGGCTTGAGACAGGTCGTCAAAGGCTGAGAGGGGGAGGGGGAGGAGGAGGAGGAGGAGGGCAAAAAGGAAGAGGTGGATAGAAAGCAGGAGGAAGTGAGGAGAGAGGGGGGAGGGTAGAGCAGAAGAGAACCAGCAGCAGGGAAGAGAACAGATGATGGGAGAGAGAAGGAAGAAGGGGGGAGAGAGCGGGGGAGAAAGAAGCAATAAGGTAACCTGGCTAAAATGGCTGCTGCTTCTGTGCTGAGCTGTGGCTTCCTTCAGCAGGGGGAGACAAGCTGTGCATGCAGCAAAAGCAAAACACACCACCCAAACACACAGGGCCCCAATACACACACACGTGCACTTCCACCTGTAGGTTTACTTTGGAATGGCAAACCTATGTTACACTGAAGAGACTAGTTATGCCAATTACACATGGCATGGGGACGGCATTAAGAAGTAAATCAGTACAATAATTATCATCCATGTTGTAACCATTGCCTTTGTGTACGATCCCCCCTTCCCCCCCCAACCAATTCTATAATGACTATAATTAGAAGGTGGTCAAAATGCCGGACAGAAAAGCCACATCCTACAGGAGAGATTAAAGCAGCCATAGTGTGGTACCTGTGCCGTAGGCGTGCTGTCCGTAGCTGGGCTGGTGCTGTTGGTGGTACTGGCTAGAGGGGTTGGCCAGGCCCATGGTCTGCTGCTTGGCCGAGGCAGGAGGTACGAAGACCGTGGGGCCGTACTGGAAGGCAGAGGGCACTCCAGGCATGCCAGCATAGTAGGGCAGTCCTGTCAACATGTCATGGTTTAAAACATGTGTTTAACACATTATGGTGGTATGAGGCTATTGCATTCTCACAAAGACTGCATTATGTTTTACCTGGAGAAAAACAATGACAAAAATACATTACAGCAAGTAGCTATAAATAGACTGCCCCTACCCACTCAGACACATTATGCCTCACAATGACACAATGTCAGTCATGCAAGGTCAGGGGAGACACAAAGCAACAACCCCTCCCCCCTCCTCTTGTCAAATTGTCGCCGTCTTGAGCTAGTAACGCTTCCAAGGTAGGTACAAAAATATCTGTATAGGTTGACTGAGTTCCTCTGTACAAGACAATTGACTTTTAGACCGCTGCGACAAGCTGATTTCTGACCAATCCAGACACGTCTTCACTGATTGATTTGACACCGATTGACACAGTGCCATCTTAGCGCTGCTGCAGCTGCGTGAATGAAACACTTCACCATGGCAGAGAAACGCAGGGGACATATTTTGGGTTGCTTATTCTCAAAATATTGGCCTCTTTACAACTCAAGCCAACCCGTGTACACGCTTGAGGAGTTCCTTACCAGTGTATCCGTAGCCTGGGGGCAGAGGGGGGTTGAGGAAGGCCTGGTTCTGGGTCTGCTGGCCCTGGCTCTGAGCCTGGCTCTGGCCTCCGGCCTGGGGGGGCTGCTGGCCTTGAGACTGCACCCCGCCTGTGGACAGGCTGGTCGGGGGGGCCGGGGAGGACGAGTCGCCCCTGCCAAACTTAGTGGCTTCACCTGGAACAAAGCACAGGCCCACAGTCACTAACAACATGCGAGAGGTATTCTAAAGTTAAAATATTATATAATAATAAATTGGTGTTTTACCAGAGTAGGGATTGTTGGCGAGACCATCTCTACCGGGCATTGCTGCCGTCGTACCAGGGAATGTCATACCATAGTAGTCCTACGGATGAAAACAGGAAAAAAACACATGATTTGAAAATATCCAGAGACCCCTTGTGTATTGGTAAAAAGTGTCAGCATTAGTTAAAACTAGACATTAGGGTTGTGCCGATGGACGATGGCTGACTGACATCACGATGGAGAGCCACCATCGTGATGCCACGCCCCCCTCGTCCGACACACTAATCCTATAGTCTCTTCTATAGTTATTACCTAAAAACTTTGCAGGGATTGCTCTGTAAATAAATTGAAAATATAACTAATGGTCCATATAAAGTGCTGTAAGTTAACTAGGGCTGCCCGCTAATAGTCGGCTTAGTCGAATACGTTTTCATTAGTCGAGCAAAAAGTAAAACATAAAAATAAGGCATGAGCATCGCAAACCGAATACATCCGTGGTCGCAACAAGCCCTGATTTAACTCATCACTGCAGGCATACTGACCAATACACCTGGGTAGGTAGACACCTGGGCAGGTAGACACCGCTAGACACACGGGACTCATACCGGTGATCGCGGCTTTAGTTCCCTGTGTCTGATCGCTGTAATTCGGAGCGTGAATTAGAGTTGTTCCGATTCCGATACCAGTATCGGAAATTGCTCCGATACTGCTGAAAATGCTGGCATCGGTATCGGCAACTACTGGAGTCCAGGCACCGATCCGACACCACGTAATTTATTCAATTAGTAATCTAATAGGGGTTATGCGCAACATACTTCTGCATTCTGTGAAACAGGTCTCATCACATCCGGTTCAGGTCCGCTGTACAGCGCTCACATTATTTTATTTATTAATCCGCACTTCCAGATAGGGTGGCCATTCATCCGGCTTTAGGCCGGACTGTCCGGTCCCCCCCCCCCCGTCGGCCGTAGGTCCGAGGTGTGTTGCGATCGCACGCGCCTTCCCCACCCGGTAGGTCCGAGGCGCGCACCCCCCCCCCCCCCCCCCCCCCCCATGGGCTGAGGTGTCCTCCTTTTCAACAACTCATAAATGGTCACCCTACTTCCAGACCGTCGCCAGGGCTTCAGAGTAATGTGTCCGAGGAGAGTAGCCCTCTCCCGGACACACACGCTAGCTTTTAGCGCAGTTTTTTTTTTTTTTTGAAATCCGCACTTCCAGACCGTCACCGGGGCTTCAGAGTAATATGTCCGAGGAGAGTAGCCCTCTCCCGGACACACGCTAGCTTTTACCGCTGTTTTCTTTCTTTTTTCATCCATCTTTTCTTCTCACTAACATTCAAATGTTAAAATCAAATAAAACGCCAACACTAAAAAGGGCTAGCTAGGTTAGCTGTTAACTGTTTAAAAAATAAATGGCTTGAATTTGCTCTATTTATTCATGTTTTACAAAGAGTTTAACCTGAGCCAGGCCTTACCACTATGATAATCATATCACAGTCATGCATGTATGCTATTTTTTTTTTTATAACATACTGGTATCGGATCGGTACTCGGTATCGGCCGATACCCACAGCACAAGTATCGGAATCGGTATCGGGAGGGAAAAAATGGTATCGGAACATCTCTAGCGTGAATATCGGTTGAATATCTAATATCTTTCTAACTTTAAAAAACACTTTAGTATTTTTTAAAACGATATTCGCACATCCCTCGTAACTACACCGTGAAGGTGAACCCTCCCGGACTCCGCTATTAACATGAACCGCTCCGCCGGAGGAGCCGCACATCCACACGCACCGGACACCAAAATACAAACAAACTTTTCCATTTGATTGCTTTTTTTGAAGTTATGTGCAGTTATACGGTAAATACGATTATTAAAAGTGTTCAAAGCGTCCATCACGATGTTTTACTGTAAACATCGTCAACTGCCAATTTAAGGGACATCGCCCAACCCTACTAGACATGCAAAAGTTCTTCTAGGTAATGCTTCCATGACACTAGAAAACACTGACCATGGGAAGGCGAGACTGGAGCATCTGCAGCTCTTCGTATCCATAGATCTGCTGATGAGTTAAACACACGGACACCATCAGTATAGTCAACAAGGGGGCGAACCATTTTAAACATCGCCACTTACAAGTCTTTCCACAGGTAAAAAATATGCATTATGGCTGCAAAATTTGAGGAAAAAAAACATTCATAAATTAAACCACATTACGCATTAAACTAGAGTTGGCGGGTAAATATGTTTATAATCTAAATATTCCACCAGACTACAGGCAGTGAATAAGTCATGTTTGATCAGAACTTACTACCAACACCGACATCATTGACGCCGTTATTCTCCCAACAGACTCCCAGTATCCCAACTGGATTCAATGCTAATTTATGAAGCATGAAAGCATATTAGTTACCGGATAGGCAGGGAGCAGACCACCAGGGCCCATGATATACTGGTTGGCCAGCAGAGGAGGCACTCCTTGGGCCAGGTTAGGGGGAGCTTTACCTTTGTAAGAAAGGAGACGAAGGGTTAAACACATTTAGACAGAACTCACATGAGGTATTCACGGTTACTTTGTACACAAAAGGCTGTCCAAGAAAGGACAAACCAACTTTGCGACAACCTCATAGATCGTAGGTGTCGGGTGCAGATTAGACTTCTTGGCTTTATATGCATTTCAATTAATCAAGTATGAAATGCCCTTCAAAAAAAGGCACATTGTAGCTGTAAGTGAAGCAAACCTGAGTCTGCAGACTGCTTGCGTTGTAAAATATTAAAAAACACCAAAATTGAGTTTTGAGGTGAAAAGATGCAAGAACCACTGCACGAGAATAACCATAGTGTGGCACAGACATTAGCTTGACTATGCAACATTTGAGTTGGATATGAATGGTATGGTGTGTTGATGGGGTAGCCAAAGGCACAAGAAACTGAACACCTTATCAAACCAACAATTTTGTGTCAACAGCAGTCTTGGGACCAAACAGTTGTGTGTTCGAGCTGATTGACATTTTGGCACTTGTTCGTGGGTGTCGCTCTCATTTTTCTTCCGTCTTCCCCACAGGTACCTACCCTCCTTTGCTCCTGATTGGGTAACCTGACCTCCACTAAAATCAGCTACGTGATAAAAGGCCACACCCCAGAAGTGGCTCTCTTTCTAGACTTAGTTGGCATGAGCTACATGTGGAGCTGTACCTCATTTGTTTGTCTTTTGGTCTGTTTTGACATGTAGTAGTATTGTTTTGCCAAGTTGCTTTCCTTTGGCTTTTACCCTTCCCTTTGTGTTTCCCCACAATATATATACATATTTTACTTTTCAGTTCAGTCTCCTCAATGTTTTCCACCTATGGTTGTGTTAGTTCCTTTACCCTTTAGACCGTTTAAAGGGAACGTATCAATCATCCTTGCCATCTTTTTTGTCAAACAATCAAACAGACCAGAGTAACCCTGGGTTAACCCAACAGACTCTAGACTGATCGGCGGTAATCCCCGGGTTAAACCAACAGTCCCCGGACTGACTGGAGGTAACCCTACAGACCCTGGACTGACTGGAGGTAACCCTACAGACCCTGGACTGACTGGAGGCAACACTGGGTTAGGCCTACAGACCCTGGACTGACCCGAGGTAACCCCGGGTTAGGCCTACAGACCCTGGACTGACCCGAGATAACCCCGGGTTAACCCTACAGACCCTGGACTGACCCGAGGTAACCCCAGGTTAATCCTACAGACCCTGGACTGACCCGAGGTAACCCCGGGTTAGCCCTACAGACCCTGGACTGACCCGAGTTAACCCTACAGACCCTGGACTGACCCGAGGTAACCCCAGGTTAACCCTACAGACCCTGGACTGACCGGAGGTGAGCAGGGGTGCTGTGCGGCTGCCTGTGGCTGAGAGCGCGGTGTTGACAGCATTGGTGCCATTGGCGGTGAGGCCCGGTGCGCCACCGGGGTGGAGACCATTGGTATTGGAGCTGCTGACGGCCATGGGGACCATGGGGCTGGGGTGGACCGTCTGGCTGGACGACGTGGAGAAGCCATGCATGCCACCCCCACTGCTGTCCTCACTGCTCATCTGAAGGATACACAAGGAGGGAACTGGTTAGAGGGTTTGGTTTCATGTTGAGGTATAACAGCAGCCACATAAGGCTGTATAATATTGACTACTACAACCTCTCTAGAACCTGGCTAGTAACATTCCTGTTTTGGATGTTGGTGGCAACCATTTTAGTATAGCAAAAGATTGCAGCAGTATTGTATAATATAGTTCAAGTGTGTGTAAATATATTTTACATACTAACTATTAGAGTGTCTGTATTGTGAGTGTGTGTTTCCTTACAGTGAGGGCGGAGCTCGTCACAAGTGCAGATCCAGATGAGTGAGTGCTAGTCATGTGACTGAAATCAAAAATAAGATGTTAAACATTTAAATCTAACCCATGTTCATTTATTTCATGTCTTCAGCATCAAAGCAAAGCATTGACAATGGCTATTGGAGATTCAGACAATAAATAATTCCGCATAAGAATGCTTCAGATATGTGCTTGTAACCATCATTATCTCCAGCGTAGACCAGAGATGGGCTGTGACTGTCTCACCTGCTGAGAGAGGGAAGAGGTGCTGGGTGGGAGGGGGTCACCACAGGGGAAGGGATGTGGTGGACGGGGCCACCGTCACTAGTCATCACAGGAGACTCTGCCTTCACCACTCTAGATGCTGAAGAAGTACCTGGTGAACATAAAAAAAAAAAGTTTTAGGTCAACTGAAAAGCTTATCCATTTCACACCCACTTTTACTGATGGCTTTCACTGGCTCTGCTTTTAAAAGGAGACACCAGTCTGCAGGAATGACAATAGAACATAAATACTTACAATCCTGGGCACTCTGCGTCTTCATGCCATTGTAGCCATTCTATAAGACAATGTTTTTCTCATATTAGGCCACAATCGTCTCTGTGGACATTTTAAATATCTCCACATGTAGACAAATAATACATTTAAAGTAGGGGCTCACCGTCAGTGGGCCTGTAACTGAGGGCATATCTTTGTTCTGTGAGAAGCCAAGGTGGGGTGGCAGGGATCTGGGTCCACTGCTTTCCACCCGGCCCATAGAGGGAGTTGAGGAGGAGGGTGGAGGGGCCGCACTTGGCAGACCCAGGGAGGGGGAAGGAGTGGCACTGGGTAAGCCCAGAGATGGTGAGGGGAAGCTGGGATCAGACACGGCCAGCGGTAGCGTGGGCAAGCTGCTCATAGGTTCACTGGAAGACATTGAAGAAACGTACATTGATTTTAAAAAAATTAAAAAATGTAAAGGCACACTTGGCAAAACAAGCCTCGTTTGCTTCCCAAGTGCAGCAGAAATCCCCAGGGAACCATGATTTGTGACTAGGTTGATTCAGGGGTCATTGGCATGCATGCTCACAGTTTGGTTATTTACTAGCAAATCTAATGATATGTGAACTTAAACATTTCCGTCTCCAAGTGAAGATGTATATTAGATCGTCATGTGGACTGATGTCACTTCAAACAAAGAGAAGGACTTGAACTTATGAGCTGACCTCACTTCCTCCACAGTCAAACAGTAAGCCTGCCAGTTACAACACATGAATGCCCTGATGAAGCACTGATGAGCCAATTTAGCACTGAATGTGCAGCATTTTTCCATTCCAACTTCCGACATAGTATTTACAACCTCAAGTTCAATTGAGCATATTATGACGATGAGACATTCCCAGGGGCTTTAAAAAATAAGAAGTTCTGCCCAGGAGAGCTTAAGTCTTACATTTTTATTATTATTATTATTATTATTATTATTATTATTATTATTATTATTATAATAATAATAATAATAATAATAATAATAATAATAATAATAAATTGCATTTATATAGTGCTTTACAAGATACTCAAAGCGCTGACATAGCGTGTGTGCGTGTGTTGGGGGGGGGGGGGGGGGATATGACACCTCATCTGCTACCATCATTTTGTTTTGATCCGGTGAGAAACAAAGACCCATCTTACCTGACTGGTCCAGGCTTGGAGAATAGACTGCTCTGGGACTGCTGTGTGGGGACCGACATGGGGGCTGAAGGTGGAGCTGCTTCCCTGGCAGTCTCCGCCTGTCCCATATCCACCGTGCCAGCACCGGCCTCAGAACCAAAGTCCAGTGCCCCAAACTGCACGTTGAGACCAGACACATCCGTCGAACCAGGCATCTCCACTGCTGAGGAGGGGATCTGGAGCAGGGAGAATGATGTGCGAATAAAGGATGAGTGCCAGCAGTGCCATGTGTGAATTTTGTGTTGCACTCCATGTAAACTCCATGTGTTATTTAGTGAGAGAGGTTCAGTAATGGTAAGTCCACAGATCAGTGTTCAGATATGTGCTTGAAAATGACATCATCACCTCCTTGTCCATTATAATGCCTTTCAATGTTTTTTAAACCAAGACTAATCTGAAATAAATCGGCTGTATTTTCAACAAGCTATTGAGATTAGGAAGTAAAAAAATCCAAGCAGCTTCTTAAAAGTGCATTAGGGCAGCACAGGTTACCTTGGAAGGGAGGGGCACTCTGCGTCTCTGGGTCTTCATCTGTCTCTGTGGGGGTTCTGAGATGGGGGGGTCCATGCCTGGGAGCTTCACTCCTGGTGACGCTCCGTCTCTGGCAGGGGGCAGCGAGGACTCATGACCTAAAAAAAATAGCCTCCATTTAGTATTCCGCTCACAGGGTCGACATTATCGCTAGAGACGCCACTCCTGGGCTTCATGGTTCCCACTACTACCAATAACCCCAGGATGTAAAGAGACATCCAGAAGAGTACTGGCATGTACCTGGTGGGGTGGGGACCTGTGGGGCATGCTGTAGAGGCAGGGCCGAGGGCTCGGCCGCGGGGATGACGGACTGCTGCTGCTGCCGCTGGCTCAGCTGGCTCAGCACAGCTGACGGCTCGGGCTGAGACTTTAGCTCCACTGGAGGAAGGACAAGAGATAACGTCATACACATACATACAATATCATATCCAGTTTTGAAGTGCTAGGACACATGTTAGTGGACTATGATATCTGGGCTAGAACATAGATGCATATTCTAGCATGAAATCGTGGATCTGAATACAAAAATAGCATGTCCGCAATAATAAAAAGCTGTATATAAAAAACACAATTAAACAGTAATTGGTGAAGTAATGTGCCCTCATGGGCAGGTGTGACATTAAAGCAGAGTTGGACTCACAGTGATGTGCAGAAAGGGGGCCGTTGTCCATTCGTTGGGCCTTAACCTCCATGGAGGAGGGGGAAGGACTATGACCAGGGTGTAGGGAAGCCTCTTTGACAAAGCTGCCGTTGCCAGGGGTGACCATCTTCTGGCTGGCCCTCTGGCCAAGCCTTGGGCCGTTGAGTTGCTCTGGTATCCTCACGTCAGAGGAAGGCTTGGCCGCATTCAGAGAGCCAAAACCAGATCCGAGCACAGAGGACTGCGTGGAGAGACAAAACACTATGGAAATGTGCAGCAATGCAAAACGTGCAATGTTGTGGTTTCAGGGTTGCTAAAAAGTGAGCGTGACAACAACCATGTACACTAGTGACATTTGGGGGAGTTGGTAGCGTTACGAAGTTCTCCCGTTTTCTCCTCTTTCTTTGTTGGCTGGGTTTGATGGAGATATGTGTTGGCACAGGGCTTTGCCAGGGCAGCCTATAATGCCTATACTCTGACATGGTGGTCTCATTTCCATCTACCAAGCCTAGCAGATCATCGCTCCCCCACCAGGTTGGAGTTAACTAGCGGGACGTTGTGGCTCACCAGAGCAGCATGTGCATAGGAGGTGTTGGCAGAGGCGGCGTGGGCGTAGCTGCTGTTGCCGGCAGCGTTGGCGTAGCTGTGTGTAGCAGTGCGTCCGTTATGGTGGGAGTTGGTGAACACCAGACTTTGGCCCAAACCGTCAACAGGCGCGTCCACCATGGCCCCCAGGTCAGAATCCACGGAGACGCCTGGCACTCCCGTCTTGGCCATCAGGCTGGAGAGATCCACGCTGGGGAGCCACAAGAGACATCATCAACAACACGACACAGAAAGTATCCTAGCTACTGTTCAGATAATGTAAGGATTATGCATTCTAGGTGTTTGTGCATCTTAAGCGGCAGCCATGACCGCCTGTTTGTGAAGCCCATGCCAAGCAACTAAAGTGTAGTTCAACGGCCTATAGGTGGCTCATGGCAATGGCGGCCCCCCATAAAGGGAAAACAAGGGTCGTGTGTAAACCAATGGGCAGCTTCATGGACACTACGTCCATATTTTTTTACAGTCAATGATCTTAAGACATGCCATCAGTCAAATTTCCCATGTGGGAAAACAAAGACCTGAGAAGATTGGCGCAAAGCAACAGGGCAATGTAAATATTGTTATGACAGAAGATATCCTAGACTAGTTTAACACGTTTTGTCTTTTTCATTTGAATACAACATCTTTTTCCTGGAATTGCTACAGCTTAGTGATTACTATGGTTACTATGAATTCCGATTCCAATTACTATGAATCAGTCTCTTACTTGTGTCCAGGGGTGATGTGGTTTTCTGGAGCGGAGGAAGCCGTGAACACTTTGGTCTCAGACAACTGTGAGAGAGAATAAAGTCATTGAACACATTTCAAAACACCATGCAGTTAATTAGTAATAGCACACCAGCATGTCACAAAGATGAGCGGTAAAAGGATAGTATTTCTTAATGCACAATGACATCATTGGACAATGCCTTACATCTTCATTCCAGTCTTCTGATGCCCAGTCTTCCAGATTTCCTCTCCAAGCTGAAGTAAAAGCAAGGCCAACATTGGTTAGTTCATAAAGATGGAGCAGACAACAACTCAAGGGTGGAGAATAGTAGATAAGGAGTTCTGCTCCTGCATGTCACTGGGAATTTCCAGAGGATGCAATAAAACGTCTGCCGGGACAAAAGACGCAAGTTCCCGACTGCCGATTCTTCGATTGTACACACACGCGAGGGTGAGGCCTACAAAGTGCACAGATCGGCCACCCCAACCGGAGCCACACAATGACAGACGCAGATGGAAGTGCAACGCAGTGATTTTAGTTTGCCTGTATTTGCTTGCAAACCAAACTAGCTTGTGTTATTTAGTGGGAGAGGTTCAGTAATGGTAAGTCCACAGATCAGTGTTCGGATATGTGCTTGAAAATGACATCATCACCTCCTTGTCCATTATAATGTCTTTCAATGTTTTTTAAAGCAAGACTAATCTGAAATAAATCGGCTGTATTTTCAACAAGCTATTGAGATTAGGAAGTAAAAAAATATAAGCAAATATCAATAAAATAAGTGTGTGTTTTTGTGTGACACATCGGCAACTGGTTGATTCCTTATTATTATTTGTTTGTGTATATAATTATAATGTGTCAAATTCTACAATATAGTCATTGTTAGCATCATTATATCCTAACATTGCACAACAGATTGAAATAAGGTAGCCTAACTAAACAACGTAGGCCTATTCTTTCTTCCCTCAAACGAAGAACACTACAGCAGCTGTTGTTTGATACGGGAGCCGAGGCATTGTAGGCCTACTAATTGTAATTAAATGAGATGCCCTCGTGTGCTCTATGATCGAAGCATCAGTAGTCGCACCCTTGCACGCTGTAGCCCTCACATGCTTGGGTGTGAGGGCTTCACAACGATTTCCCATTGTTACAAAGACTATGATACAAGGAGCCCAACTATTGCTCTACCATGATCAAGTACCACACCCAGACATGTCTGTGCTGAAGTCATGGACATCTTACCAGTTCCCTCAGCACCATCGTTGCCTTCAGTTTCCCACGTTTCCTGGCGAGCGCCACTGGAATTAGCCGTGTAGTCTGCCGGATTGAAGGTCCTGTAGAAGACAATGGGGAAGGAAGAAAGGAAGGATATAGGAAAAGTGGGATGTAAAGGTGGGGCAAGTACAGGTAAGAAGAAGTTGGTTATTTCCACTGCATTAATTGCATGAGGCAGGCTGCAGCCTAGTGTTTTTATTTAGCTGAGTGTAGGGGTGGACGATAAATCAATATCAATATCAATCGCGATAAAATCTGCCGCGATAGCAGTGGTATGGTTTTAAAATACTTTTCCGATATACATTTAACAGCATCAACCACTGACTCAGCGCAGCGCCCTTTCATTACAGGGTTACAGGGCGCTGAGTGCAATGTGTTCAAGCAGAATACAATAGGCCATGTCAGTGCGTAAATCGCAGTACTCCGAGCGCCGTTCAGGTAATGTTGGCAAAATAAGTGCCCCTGACCGCGACACAAATGTGACTGAGGAAGCTACCACCAGTAGTAATGAAGTTGACGAAGACGAAATAGTTGATAAAAGAGGTCGGCCCACTTCAGTTGTGTGGAAGTTAAGGTTGGGAGAAATCTACAACTGCGCCTAGTTGAGAGGTTCAGTAATTTTAAATCCACAGATCAGTGTTCAGATATGTGCTTGAAGACATCATCACCTCCTTGTCCATTATAATGCCTTTCAATATAGAGACAGACTCACCCCATTCCCTGGGAGGAGAACCTGTAACCAGCAGTGCCTCTTCCTCTACCACGCACTCCATCACCTGAGGACAAACACACACCAAGCATTTACACTAGACTTGTAGACATATGGGTTAATGTAGGAGGAATATAGGGTAAACGTAAGACGGTAAGGACACTTTCATGAATGGACTCAGGGCGATGGCCATAAAGTAAAAACTAGGGCTTCATAATGGTCGTGTGTAAATCAATAGGTGATATCACGGATGCTACAGCCATATTTTTTTTTACAGTCTATGGTCTTAAGACATGCTGCAAGTCAAATCAAAGACAAACCAAAATGGCTTGTTGAAAAGGGCTGATTTCTTTCAGGTTAGACTGGTTTTTAGTTTATTTTTAGTTGAGAGGTTCAGTAATGGTAATTCCACAGATCAGTGTTCAGATATGTGCTTGAAAATGACATCATCACCTCCTTGTCCATTATGTCTTTCAATATTTTTTTTAAAAAAGAGCCCAACTAAACAATGTAGCCCTATTGTCAAGACAGCCATGGCAGAGTGCTTTGTGAGAGCTGCTTGGAGCACTTGTGGGCTTGTTGTGTCCTTGAGCAATTGCGCCATTTAAACTTTTAACTGGCAAAATGGACTCATGATTGCTTTAACTTTGGAATAAACTATTATCCCTACACTGCCATGATCAGCTTCTCAACGTTGTTGGACTTTTTGTTTCGTCTTCTCTTTGGTTGATGAGCGGCCCTGCCCTGTGCCCAACGCCCAAAGTTGTAGATATTTTAACATTTATGCATGGTCAAAAAACACCACACCAAAATGTGAGGCAGGGGGAAACACTGAGTAGATTATAGTAGTAGTAATTTTCTGCGTTGATGTAATCAATTACGTCGACTAGCCATGGCAGCCCTAGAACAAGTCTCACTACATTTATTATTTATAGAATCCTAGTTAACCCAAAAAGTGCTACTATTGCATACTGTTGCTTTGAGCCACTTTTCCCCATACCGTTGCTTTGAGCCACCTTTCCCCCGCAGGGGAAAACCGCGGAAAATGGACAGCCCTAAGTCTACCTCTTATCTGATCATAATGGTCAACATTGCCATGACTCAACACTACAACTTCTGTTGCATTTTCCTTTAATACCCCGGACCTTCCTCTGAAACAAATGGCATCCAAAGCAGCTGCAGCAACCCATACAAGTTCCATGTCGCAGTTGTCTCATAGATAAGCCGTCAGCTGCAACACCACAATACTGGTGCAGGGGCCCTTACCTTACACCAATGTTAAATATACAACAGCTGATTGCCTTATATTGTACACATGCTGAAATAAAGCAAAACACAATTTTCAAAGATTATAGGACAAGTATTTCTGGAAGATGAATTCTCATAGTATAAAAACACTAACAGCCAACCACTGGTGTAACCCACCAGGCTATACTAATTGTGTTGCAATTATGTGGAAAGTTTCACACTGGTGGATGTTTTAAGAACACCGCAGTTACCGGTAACACTAGTTAAAAAAAACAACAACTCCCCGTCTGCATCAGAGCTGGGAGAGACCACTGCTGATTTTTTCCTTTCCAAATGCAAAAAGCAAATACTACGTGATACAACGTCACGTAGGACTGCTGTATGGACTGCTGTATGGACGTCAGTGTCTCTCAGATCCACTCAAGTCGGACTGTCACGGCAGAGCTTCAATTTGACACACGGCTTCCATAGTATGAGAGTACTAATAGGTGGTTTGAACACCGTGCAAAGTTTTGATAAAATTGCACGGGCACAGGCGCCATTGTTGACGGATCACCAGAAACAAATAAGATACCTACCTGCTACTTATTCATGTTGATTAAATTACCAACACCTTATTAGCAGGTAGTTATTAGTAGCTTTTTGGTATCTTTTGCCTTCGTTTAAACAATAGCTTGTAAATACATCCATTATTATAACCCAATATTTGAGGCAACACTTTTTGATTTGACAAATATAATAGCTAAATGACGTTTGGGACAATGTGAATAAAATACCACCGGTAGCGCAACACCATTATAACCGCAACAACACTACTATGCTAAAATGGTGTCGCTGGCAGACCTCCTGACCTGCAGTATGTTTATCCAGACCCTTGTATTTCATTCCAACTGCACGATTGCTTAGCTCAGGCTTGAGTCCATTCCATATCACAGTCACACCCAACGATTTGATTAAACACGGGAAAATCCAGTTCCATGATTTAAATGAAATATCAATGAGCTGGCTGTGGGAGGCTCACCTCTGCCCCGACCCCTACGACCACGGTCCCCTCCTCTCTCTCCAGGAATCACCTCAAAGCCATTCTCCTCTGACCGACCTGAAACCACACAGAAAACATTCAGCAACAATACCAAATCAGATACATGTGAAGTCAAAGGTGTGTTTATGTGCAGCCTCCCCGCTTGAAATGCAATGGTCAATTAAAACCATTTACATTTTTGGTGTGAAACCATGGGGGAAAAAAAATTGTCAGGTGCATCCAATACCATTTCAACCAAGAAATGTGTCAATATCTGATCTACACTGACTGGTTTGCATCTGTACAGTGAGGTAGTGAAACTTCCACATACTGTTTGGGCCTGGGGGCGTAGATTTTAGCTTGTTGCGTAGATTTGAGTTATATTTGTGAATATCTTTGCTTAACATCCATCCACAATGAATGTTCATCTGGGAACCCTTTGGATTTAGGATCGATTAATATGATTATGTAATGTACAAGTAATTTATATTTGGAAAAACATACATTCCATCTACTAAAAAGGTACATCAGCCCTCCCGGCGTGCTTACCGTCACGGCCTCGGCTAATGCCTCGGCCCCTGCGGTTGGCACCACCTCGGCCGCGGCTGGCCTCCCTCTCTCCTCCCCTCCTGTCCTTGTTGTCCTTCATCTCAGAGGGCCCTGCCTCCTTCCCCACGCTACGCCTCTTCCCCACCGTCTCCCAGGTCTGACACACACACACACACACACACACACACACACACACACACACACACACACACACACACACACACACACACACACACACACACACACACACACACACACACACACACTTCAGAGTAATGCCTATTTCTAATGTCCTGGATACATGTGGACAGGCTGGTTGTGTAGGACCCGAGTTGCAGTTTTGAACCACTACACTGCATACGTAATTGAGAAGGTCATCCAAGGACTCAACAGTCAAACATAACGGCAGCAGATTTAGGTTTTCATTAAAGAATACAAATACTCAAATAACATTTAAATAATGAATATTTTCGAGGGCTGGACCGAATACCTAATTTCAAGGTTTGGATTATCGTTAGGTTTTCTGAACAAATATTTGAAGAAAATAAGAATAGAAAAAAAGTCAATTCATAGTGCTTATTTTTCCCTGCATGAATCGGAGCTGGCGGAGACTACTGCTGCAGAATCACGTTTTTAATTAACCGACCGTTTTTCCTTTTCATTTCTATAGTGTTATTTTAATAATGCAAAAAGCAAAACTACAATATCACATAGGATGGCTGCGTGGATGTCAGTGGCTTTTGGATCTGTCTGAGTCCAACTCGGTTACGGCAGAGATTCAATGCAACCTAAACGTTTCTGAAGACACTGGTGTATGTGTAGATTTGTTCCGTGTTTGCAAGTGGGGCCTCTTACTGTGTCTGAGGGGCTCTCCAGCAGAAAGTTAATGGCTCTGTTGACATCTTCATTGCAGTCGTGGAGGGCTACCCCACACTCGTCTTGAGTCTTCCCACTCACTTCAATCAGCTGTGATATTAGTCAATACAAAGTCAACCAAAGTGTCATTGAACAGTAACTTTCAAATAGTACAACAAAATCAAAAGTAAGAATTAATTCACAAAACGCACATTACCTGTTTGACCTTGGACTCAAAGTCAGCATCATTTTTCTCATAGATCACCTGGGCCAGACGAATCTGTTCAGCCGTAGGCTAAATATAATTACAAAAGTTAAAAATGAATAATTAAAGTTAGTTTATTGATTAGTAACATGGGGATATTCATGCAGGAATATACACTTTAATCCAGTTGAATTGCATTTTAGTTAGGCTATATTGTTTAGGGCAGGGCACTTTGTAATTCACAGATTGTGTAGAAATATTGACCAAACGATGGCTCTATAGAGGAGTGCTGCTGCCCAGCGGTTTTCGCTTGGAAGGCCGGTTTCCTGGGCAGGTATAAACCACTAGACACATGGGAATATCGGTGATCAAGTCTTTAGTGCACCGCGTCACATTGCTAATCATAGTGTGAATATCTGTTATCTTTCCAACAAAAAAAACGTTCAAACTGCATAAACTGCTACTCATGGTATTTTTTGATGACACTACCGCAGCTGCACTATGCTGCTATACATTCCACTTTCAGTTTTGATGTTGAGACGTGGCAGGCGGTTATTATTGTAAAACTTGTCAAACACGTGGGGAACCCCGCCTACCCGGGCCAGGGACTAAATGTTGGCGAACTAACTTACACAGCCTCTCAACAACAATGCATGACTGCGCAATGACGAAGGCTGTTCAAAATACATAACATAATATATATGTATTTGTAAGATGTCAGAAAAATAATTACAAAACGATTCTCGATTACAATATTTTTGTAATATTCTTATTTATTATTTGATTGACGAGTACTTGTTTACTCGAATACACGTTTGCACCTCTACTCCCCACACCTTGATTACATTTCCTTTCATAAACAATTCTTGCTATAATTGAGAAGAAAAAAAGTAAATAAAGCCATCTTGATCAAACTCACGATACGGGGCTGGGCCATCTCAGCCGCTGCACTGAAGACAACTACGTTAGATGTGCTATTCACTTACCTGGATTTGCTTCTGTGTGGTTTGTGTGTTGGTGGGCAGTGTTCTATCCCGCGTCGCCCGGGCAGGACTGCTCACCACTGAAGTCATCATATACAGTATATACAAAACAATGTATGTACAAAATAGAAAAAATCTAGAGGGAGAAGAGAGAAACAATAAAATTAACACTAGCAATACACAATAAACAACAATCTGTTCACTCGAAAATCTGTTTTCGAGTGACGTATCAAAACGTATCAAAGAGCTATTAAAATGTCTGACTCATGGCCTGTAATGTATAATGAACACACAAGACTTGGTGTTTTGAACGGCTCCATGTAAGACTAGAACCCCATCTGTCGCACTATCACTGGTTAAATTTAGACAGTCAAGAGGGGGGCAATGGGGTGTCAATTTACACCCTTCTTACCCCCCCCCACCCCTCCTTCCCTCACCCACAGGAAAAACACATGAAAACGTTCACCCTAAAAGACCCAGATAAATGTCTCCGGCGGGCACATTTATTCAACAACTTTGGGTTTATGGTGCTGTGGTGGTGCAAACAAAAACATTAAGTGGACAACTGGGCTATGTGTGGTGTGACGCAGTTGTTCGTAGCGTGGCAACGCAAACGTACACACACGACCACGGTACAAATGTATTTACGTACATTACATAACTGTCGCCATGGCAGAACCGCCAGGTTATTCTTGGTTATTCTTGGTTATTACACTTCGGCGAGCGACATTTTGCCTGTGCGGGGAGACAAAAGGCGAAAAGTGCCATTGTCTTAAACTAGCTAGACAACATTGCCGTAGCTCCACAACAAGCCCTGATTTTTGTACAGCTTTGATTAGCTCGCCAACGTAAAGTTTATCCGCGCAAAATCCGTGTAGCTTGTTGTCGTAAATGCTCGAATATGTTGGCTGTGGCTGCTCGACGAAACTCTACCATTTTACTAGCGAGCTTGACGTTAGCTTCAGTTGGGCTACTTGTTTTGTCTTTGTTCGCGTGCTTTTCGTCCACCGAACATGGTGCCCAGTAAATAACAAAAACACACGCATCTCTACCGGAATACGTTTCTACTGAGCCACGGGCGGCAACAACCACCGCAATTACGTTACTCACTGGCAATAGTAGATGACTATACGGACAATTAACCAAAGATAAACAAATGTGACATGGGGGAAAGGGGCTCCTTTGTGTGACACAGTAGCTACTCGACTAGCTAGCGTCCTTAGCTAAAGTTAGCAGTAAGCTACGAATGTTAGCTCGACTCGCATAGCTTTAAAAAACTACAGAAACGGGTAATAATGCAGTAGCACGTACAAAAACAGATTCACCCGCCGTGTCTACGATTGTTTGATCGACGACACGACGACTCATGCGTCTATTAAGCCGTTTTACGAGAAAACGACCAACGAACGCGTGGCCTGTTCGTGCGAGGGTTGCGACGGCTATCGTCGGCATGCTAGCTAATTTCCCTGGCATGTGTGCGGGCCGTTCGCATAATACGACGCTAACGCAACTACGATAGCTAGCTAGGAAACTCCCCAGGAAAAAACGGGTGGAAACTTGACATGCGCCAATAACACAACGGCGGGTTTTATTGTACGTGTCACAAAGTCGCCAAAAGAGTCAATCGTTCGCGTTAAGGAAAAGCGAATTTGTTTAACGTTTCGAAATATTTTTACGTTCATACCTGCTAACACGCTTCGCTCAGCCAGCAGCAGATGCCGTCACGTGACCAACCGCGCCGTCGTTTAACGTGGAGAGGGCGGACGGGCCAATCAGAACGAGTCCGGCCGGACCGGCGGCTTGTACGCTTCCGTGCGCGTGCGCGAGCGTGCGCGCGACTCCCGTGGACGTTCTAGAATGAATATTGTTGTAACTGAAGCAACACGTAACGGTTAACTTAAGAGGTTGTTATGGACGGACATCTCAGGTTATATATATATATATATATATATATATATATATATATATATATATATATATATATATATATATATATATATATATATATATATATATATATATATATATATATATATATATATATATATATGTGTGTGTGTGTGTGTGTGTGTGTGTGTGTGTGAATATGTTCTATTCGCTCCCGTTTCACTGTTTAGCTAAAGCTAAAAGCTAAAAGGGACGTCTGAGGTGGTTGTTGTTGTTGTTGTTGTTGTTTTCACCACGTAGAGCAATCTGTAACGCACTTTTTTTTTTTAACCTGTAGCAGATTCATGTGTAACTTTCATGTGTCTTAAGTCTCAATATAATAACTGACCTTTTCAAAAGTCGACAACAATAATTCCATGTTCACAATCTCAACACAACACTAAATAAACACATTTTTACACATTTCACGTTAAGTATTATTATTATTTTAATTGAAATACACTGTAGTCCTTAACTCACCACCCTTGTTCCTAAGCGTTTTTACAATGATGTAAGAGCTTTTACAATGGTGTGAATAGTGATATATCAAATATTAGATTTACATCTGAGGATTTGCTGTCAATACAACTAGGAATAACAAGGTTTCACTCAATAATTGGAGTATTCACACAGTTTAAAAATAATGTGAAACTTAAATATGACCGTTATAAATGTGTAATGGTATAATCGGAATTAAACAGGAGAGCTGTGACAATAAAAATAAATGCATAGTCAATATATGATACTGATCTTTATATCCAAGTTTTTATCAAATTATTCACAGCATTTCATTTTCAGATTAAGACTAAAATGGCATGCGCCATTTTGAACAAAGACAGTAGGTGTAGAGTCAGAGTTAATGCAGAGACCTAATTGTACATGATGAATGAATGTCTCTATGTCTAAACATTTCGGCGCATCTGCTTAACTCTTCTGGGCTAAGCCCCGGATGTGTCAAAATCCTAGAGACGCCCCTGGCACACACACACACACACACACACACACACACACACACACACACACACACACACACACACGCACACACACACTTCTATTTTGATTACATCTGTTCCATTTATAGCTGCACTATTATGACTCCATTACACACATTTTCTAAAGTATTTAAATAAATAAATACCTCTATTATTTATTAAATATCTATATTATCAACCAATCATATTGTTGGTTGGATCTGGGTTGTGCTGGTGGTTGGAGGGCCTATAGGTTTGAGGTACTGCTGAAGCTGGGATCTCATGCTCTGAACACACCAAGCCCTCCTCTCCATGATCTCCTCCAGACGATGGACATAGTCCCCAAATGCCTGCATGACAGAGTGCCACAAGTAGCGTGATAGAGACAGGACAAGCAAGGTCAATTGACATACAAGAAGAAAGGCAAAATCAGCTTTGGTAAAAATGTCCACTCAGTGTCTGTATGCCTATCATGAACTGATGAATTAACTGATTTTAATATGAATACAAATCATTTAACCATTTGGTTAATATATGGTATTAGGGCTAATACAGATCATTTAACCATTCACCATTTTTTAGCATAAAATATAGCTGAAAAATGAAAAAATAAAAATAGGAATTAGCACTGTTTTACATGTAACATTTTTTACCAAGAAACAGGATGACCAAAGACAGGCAGTGAGACATCAGCCAGCTCATATCTTATATCTTATAATATCTTAATATAAATATACTTTCTCTGACCATGTCCTGCTGCTGGCTCATCAACATCTCTTCTTTACGGCACAAACACTCCATTTGTTGGAGCAGAACCAAATGGGCTTTGACGACACACCACCTGAAAAGGAAAGACACGGCCGTGTCTACATTAGTAATAATTATAGTAAATGTGCTTCATTAATAGATGAAAAGGAACAATGTTTGAATTTTTAGAATATGTCAAATACATTTTTGTAATATAACAACTATAATTGTAATATAGTCTTATAATAATCCTGTATGGACACTTTACCGTGTTCTGATACTTACTGGGCAAGTTCTAAATTAGCTGGGGAAGAGGAGGTTGGAGTAATGTGCTGACTGTTGGTGCTTCCTGCTAGAGATCCCTGACTCATTTTGTCAGGAGCTGAAGACTTGTTCCTGATATGGAGGCTTAGTCTGTAGTTGGAGTGATATGATCCCAGTGAAGTCTCCCACGGGCTCAAGTCACTTTCTGATTGGCTTGTCGAAATGGAAAAGACCGGCGGTTGATTGTATGTGCTGTTCTGACACACTGATGGGCTTTGGGTGGACGGATTGGTGTCAGGAATTTGTGACGCAATTGGAACAGCTTTACAACTGTGCTGCTGGTGTAAAACAGTCTGGATGTCTGGATGAGATGTTACAGGATGTGAAAAGGGTTTTATAGGGGAGGTAGTGGTTCCCCGCCCCTTAGTCCCTGGCTGGCTTCTGGAGCCCTTCATGACTACTACGTCCTGCAAGTCAATGGGTGCCACCACAGGGAAGGAAGGTTTAGCCTTACCTTGGCTAAACCGATTTCTACCTAGGGAAGAAAACACACAGAACCCATCGAAATAGACATTTACAATGTCGCCATGAAACCAAAAGGTTGCCTTGTCACCTAATTTCCTACAGCAAATGTGATTGATTGATATTGAATTTAAAATGCAGAACATTAAATCCACACACTCCCTGATGCAGTTACATTTAGTCTCAAGGTACCTAAACCTTTGGTTTAATTTACTTTACCATTTGCAGATAAAATTCACTTACTCATTTCCCAAAGCAGGTCTGCACTGCCATCTACAGCTTCCGTATGATCCAGGAGACACGGAGAGATGTTGTTCATTTCCCCACAGAGGAAGGACTCGCTGGCGGCCTGGCGGCTCACCTCAAGCTGGGAGAGGCTGAGGGGATCCATGCCAGGGAGGGAACCTACGGATGACTCATCTGGGGAGGAGTCACATGTTTTGACCACCGAACACGTACGAACATCAGAGTTAGGTGGAGATTCAAATGCACTTTGCACAAAGGCTGGTTGTTCACGGCACCTGTTGAAGACACTAGAAGATACCTCATTTCTACTCCGTGTGGCCAAGGGAGGGCGATATTGTGGTCGAGACCAAAGGGAATTTGGTATTTCAAGTTTCACTGCAAAATCAGTCCTCCCCGATTCCCTTTCACTGGTGATAACCAATGGCACACCCTGTGGTGGATACAGTGATCGTAGAGGTGGAACAATGTTGGAGCTGGTATTGTTCTCTTTGGACTCAAGGGAGAGGTGGCCGAGTTGAATACCGGTCGAGTGGTGGTCTGTGGGCTCGCAGGCAGGGGAGAGAGGCCTCTCCGCTGGAGCTAGGTGTTGAGGAGGGTCTTGGCGAGGGCAAGAAGGCTGGTGCTGGTGAAAAGGTCGGTTACTGTCACGATAGCCATGTCTTCTCTCGATCCAGTCGTCATCATTGTATTCCTCTTCAAACATGAGGCCTGAGGAAGACGTTAGGTGTGTTTGCCTCTGGTGGTCCCCTGGGTCAGTGGAGGATATCACTAATTCCTCCTGAGTCAAAAGCGGGCTACTGGCCTTCTCTGTCTCCTCTGTTGGTGTTGTTGTCACCCAAGCCCACCTTCTTTGTCCCTCTTCTCCTACCCACTCCATCTCTCTCCCTTCTCCTCCATCAGCCACATCCCTGGACTCCCCCACCTCTCTTTCATAGCTCACTTCCACATCTGCTGTCTCTTGTTGTTTGGTAAGAAGCCCACAGTGTGCCCTGAGACCCTTGGCTCCGTCAGCATCATCTGTAGTCCATGTGCTTTTAGATCTCTCCAAGAACTTAACAGAAGAAGTCTGAATGGGTGCAGCAACATTACTGCTGCCATGATCCGGTTGTCCACCGTCGACACCAGTCTGTATCTCGATACCCGCTCTGTAGACAGCTAGCAGCTCCTGGAGGCCATGGTAAACAACAGGAGAGAGGGCTAGTTTGGGGGAGGATGAAGAAGAAGCAGCAGAGACAGTTGGTGGATTTGAGGAGGAAGAGATACTTCTGACAGAAGAAGATGATTCTGAGGGATGGGCAGATTGCAATGCAGCTAAGGGAGTGAACTGCTGAAGCTGTTGGTGATACCATCTTAGATGCCTTTCCTCCTCCTCCCTGCCTCCAGTTTTCAGTGAATTGTCTCTCCTTTCCTCCAGTCCAGCTCTCTGTGAATCTAGTTGTCTGGTCACTCTGTTGGGGTGGATACGATTAATGCACTCCTTTCTATCATTCCCTTCCTCTGGGTTTCTTCTGTCGCCGTCTTCGCTGCCACCCCATCTCCCCGGTCTCCTCTCTCTCTGTTCCCCATCACTCCATTCTGCTGGACATTTAACTGGTGTGAGATGTTCAATGCCTATGTCTTGTTTCACCACTCTGTCCTTATATCCACTCCCCCTATCCCTGATACTGTTCTTGGGGGTAGAGCAGAGAATGCCCCCAGCTGTCGGCTGCCCTTGACTAGGTGTGTCAGGGCCATGGCTTCTCACAGGTGTGAGATGCTCAATCCCAGTCTCTTCTTCTCTGCCTCTTATATGCCTCCCCTCTTCCCATGGACTGTTCTTGGGGGTAGAGCCGAGGGTTGCCCCAGCTACTGGCAGCCGTTTGGGAGGTGTGTTGGGGCCATGAGCGTCTCTGTGGTTCAACTTTGGCCTCTTTTGGGAACTTTTGTCCCGGCTGTTAGTGCTTCCGGCATTACTGCTGCTGGTGCGGGTTAGATTGGGTTTAGACAAAAAGGTTCCTTTGGTTTTTAGTCCTCCTCCCCTTACTCCTCCTTGCTCCCTCAGCTCCTTTACCCTTTCAGGAATGAAAACAGACATGGCAAGTCAAATAGCAGCAAGGGATCCCTTGTAATTTCTCTTACACCTTTTCAAATAAGAAAATAGACTTGCCGGTCTGCATATCTCAAGGTGTTGAGTGTGTGTTCAGTTGCTAGGTGACCCGGTGAGATGTTGGCGATCATACATGTCTTTGAGTTACCGACAAAGGAGTCTTTCAGAACCTACAACGGAATCACAACATGATTTTACTTATTTAATTTCCCACCACACAGAATTTCCCCCCAATTACTATGCAAAACTAACAATCATCATGTATAATCCCTAACAAACCAATGGTGTGTATTTCAGTACGTTTACATGCACAGAAGAAACCCGATTAAAGCCATTGCTCGTCTATGCTCCGCAACTGGTCAACTGCAATTGTCCGCGTATACATGGCGGCGAGTAATCCGATTCATTGGCCGGAGCATGTAATGCCCCGGTACGATAGGTGGCGCTGTGCCCATTTCAACTAGTGGTAGTAGAGCCACCGGTTGACCCCTTTACGTCACCAGCAAAAACAAACTCATTCGAGAAAGCGATGTTTCAGCAGACAGCTGTCAGTTCACTTCGGGTGATAATCATTTCTCCGCCGCTCCACTGTTCCTCTCGGTCGTATGCCGACTCGGTCGTCCGCGGAGCGGTCCGCATACGACCGAGAGGAACAGCGGAGCGTCGGAGAAACGATATGGACCCGAAGTGAACTGACAGCTGTCAGCTGAAACATCGCTTTCTCCTCCATGTCGCGTTTCAGTCTGGACTTCAGAGAGTCAAAGCCAAAGTTAATTTCCCCCAATTCCTTTTCCCCATGGGCGAGATAAACCCGACTAGGAGTCTTTACTTGTTGTGGACCAGAGAGTCGGAGAACCCGACGCAGTCTGTAAGATTCATATATCAGAGAATGCCGCCGTCAGTTCGGCCGCGGCGCAATGAATGAATAAAGATCGTAGTTATTTTACAACCTCGTTGATGAGCAACATTTAGAAAAACATGGACTTTAAATTCAGCCTTGGGTTAAATCGAAGCGTAGTGTGTACTGAATGCACGTTGATGAAGATACACTCCTATAGGCACGGCACCGGCTTCCTCCATCTTCTGCGCCAGCTTTTTAAATACATCGCCGACCCAAAGTTAGTTGACAGCTGTCTACTGAAAACATATTTCTCCCACCAGAACAGCCCTGAATGAATGAATAAAGGTCGTAAACACGTCGGGAGAAAAAAACATTTATTTTGACAGATGTGCCCGAAGTCACTACTTTACAACCTCGTTGATGACCCACATTTAGAAAAACATGTACTTTTAATTCAGCCTTAGGTGAAATGGAAGCGTAGTGTCCGCGTGCTTCCACCTTTAATGAATGCCATGCGCGCTCCCGCGGCCGGGACACAATTCTTATAGCGCCACCTTTTTAAATAAATCGCCGTTTCTCGTTATCCCTTATCCGACGGCGACAACAACAACAACAACAAGACTATCGTCTCCTTCTACTTCCGGTTCACGGCCCCGGGAAAAGATCTCGAGCATGCGCAGAACGCAATTCAACGGATAATCCAATCCGACTGGTTACATGCACGGCTTAGTCGGCTATGGATCGCATAATCTAGGGGTCTTAACCTGATAATGAGAGGGTCGACTCGAACCGATTTTAACCTGATTAAGGTGTATACATGCATCTTAGTAATCCAATCATTGTTGGGTTAAGCCAAAAAGTCGACTTTCTTGAGTGTCATGTAAACGCACTGTGTGTGTGCGTACCTGAGTTAGTTTGCTTTGTCTGAAGGGTGTGTGGGATTTCTCTTGGTCAAGGGAGCGGATGCATTCCTTAAGCTGAGGGAAAGAAAATGAAAGTGACAAACAGTGGCATTGTTGTAAGACATGCAGTGAATCTATGCGGTGTTGGTTCAGTATAACTCACTGCCAATAGACTCTGGTTGATCTCAGCTCCCTCTATACGAGTCTGGCGGTCTGGTTCTCTGGAGTCCACAGCCCTCTCACTACCTGCCAGGTCCACAAACCACATCCTAAACACACACACACACACACACACACACTTGTTTACATGCACAGAACCAGGTGCTCTTGCATGTGCTGGTGATATTGACCTGCCAGCTAGCTGCTGTTCAGGACTTCTCAGCTGGATCTGCAACAGAGCATGGGAGCGGGAGGAGACTGGGTTCACTCCGCTGACCCCCTGGGTCCGCTCCTCTGTGCCCCGACAAATAACCTTTCACAGTAAAGCAGGAGGACAAGGAGGAGGGAGAGGGAAAAATGGAGATCCATAAAAGAACGTCAAATGTTAGCATGAAACTAGATTTACTTTGTCAAACGGTTCATGTGATCAGCCCTCGTATTAATCTATTGATAGAAATGTCGAAATACATAAATAATCCACAGAATATGATGACGAGCTACTACTTTATATGTAATGTTGTTGGGAGGTTAGAGTGGTGATCACAATGTTCTGAGACACTGTGAAGTTATCAAGTATGAAAAATAATGCAATGGTCGGGTTACCTCCATTAAGGACTCCACTGTGTCTACTGGGAACTCCCTTAGACCTGCCATCTGCACCACTCCCTTGCCATCCTCTCTTGCAAACAATCTAGAGAATAATGCACAAAACACAGAATTCATCAAAACAATCCAATTAATATAATTATTTTTAAAAAATACAATTTAAACCTGCATTATGTAACTTCTCTACTGCAGGTAAAACGTTTCTCAAAAATGAAACCCGCCCATCCACGAGTCAATCCATCGAGGGAATTTTTCTGATATAGCTATAGTTGTAGCTTCAACTCAAGCCACATGACGTTGCTAATGGGAAAGCTTAAATAATGCAGGTTTAAAGTAGGCCTATACACAACATTATATATACAACATTGTAGCACTACTAAAGAGCAGACGTTGAACATGACATGTACAATCATGCACATCAAACCATATCACACATCAATAGCAAGACATATCATCTGCAAACATAAAAAACACACACACACACACACACACACACCGCTTCCTGTGGTCTAGCAGGTCGTATATCTGCCCACAGTAGATCTCTAAGAAGCTGACGTAGACGAGCAGGGCTGGCAGCGTGTATGTGGCGTAGAGGTGTGTAAAGATGTCCCGAGCGGCCAGCGCATACAATCCTGGACTCCCCCCAGATGAACCTAACATAGTGTGGGTCTTCCCTGCACCTGTCTGGCCGTAAGCAAAGCAGGTAGCCTTGCCACTGCCAATGAGCAATATTGGAGGAAAACACAAATTAATTTAGGAACAAAGATAACAAGACTAGGTCAAAACCTAGTATGTGGCTGGACCGTGACCACGTCATCACTCACTCCAAACAATGGTGTAACTCCATCACTCACTCACTCACTCACTCAGCGACAGAGCGCCACGGATATACGGCTGTCTTGCCGGTCCAGCCAAAAATAATAATAATAATAATAATTGATCCCAATGTCACAGCAGAAAGTACAGAACAGTAGGAGAATGAAAAAGCAAGTACAATGGTCAGTTTAATTGTAAGGATGAATTTGTTTACGTCCTTCGGTAGCAAAGTTAAGCATAAATCTGCCGTTTACTAAAAAGACAATACTTAAGTCAGTAAATGTATTATTTTTTTTGCTTTTTGTTGTTTCATTAGGGATATCGGCAATCAGACAAAACCGGCGGCTTAGTCGCTGAAGAGCATTCCCTACCCGTTGAGCATGTGCAGGACCAGAGGAAAGGCTGTTGTTTGGTATACCTCCTCATTGGAGCTCTCCTCCCCAAACACCTGGTCAAAGTAGAACCTGTGCTGTAGGGACAAGGAGATATCACATGCTACAACATGCTACAACATGTTGCTACATGCTACAACATGCTACAACATGCTACCACATTCTATACAAGCAGCGTGCTATATTTTCTTTATTAACAATATCATTTGAATAAATATTAGTTAGGTATTATTTAATTGTAATATCAGTTTGTCTTGGGCATGACACTATGCAATTGTTACTGCCATCATCTTATTAAGGTTGTATTTAATACCCACTGAAATGGCCCTATAAGTAACAGGATAAACCCATAGTGATTGCCTGCAGTCACATTGCTGTAGCGGTAATTTAAATATATCGTGTATTCCCCTGAATAGATTACTCCCGGTCATATTTGTAATATGATTTACATGCCACTGTGATGCATGAATCACCTGCAATATGTAGTGCGTCAGGTCCACTGCTTCTTTGCTCTGGTGTACCATCACACACTCCCCACTCTGGGTGGTCACCACGTCTGCCTCCCCTCTCTTGTCTTCTGCATGCGTCAGACACCTTTTCCGCACACACACGCTGATGCGATGCTCCCCGGCATTCCTGCAGCAAGTGCACACACCCAGGCCACACACATGTAAAAAACACATACACACGTGTCAGGACACACAGATGAACAAGGGAATAAGGAAAAAAGATGTAAATAAGGAGCCATGCAAATATGCAGTCAAATTAAGAATTGTCCTCATAAACAGATTTTATTCAAGCATGAGAGGTGCAAAGACCACATGAATAAATGCAACTCACTTTTTGTTGGGACTAGGTGGGGAATGTAAAGGCAGTCCGTAGTTATAATACCCAGCTGCTCTGTCTGAATAGTACACTGGTGTGGGTTTGGTCATCTGCCTACAAGTCCCAGAATTCTCTACACCACATTTACCAGGTTTTGCTGCCCTGGGGAGTCTTTTCTTTATGTTGGTTTTGTTGCCTCGCTTTGATCCGGCGATTGTGTGCCTGAGATTAAGATTGGGATTAGGTCTGGGATTAGGTCTGGGATTAGGGCTGGGAAACAGCTTGTGAGTGGAGACCGACCCTGCGCACACCGGCGTGCGGGGGCTTTGAGCAGACAAATGTTTCCTGGGAACGCTTGACTCTGAGCTCTCTCCTGGTGCACGTGTGTAGGGATGATGGTCAATGTCTGACAGATGGTCACCACTTGATCGGCGACTTTGGTAGAGCGCTTCCGAAGGACTCTCAAAAGGCTCGAGATGCGGATCCACCGCTGCACAGCTAAAGTCAAGACGTCTTCTCACGGGAGTGGATGAATTTGGGCTTTCTGTACTTTGACCCGTATCTCCTCCAACCACCCAGCTTTCGGGAACACTGTCTACATCATATGTAGTATCACAGTGGAGTTGGTCGTCTCCACCATCATGTCCAACCGATTTGACTAATTGTACCAGATGGAAGAGGCGAGTGCGGTCCTCTGTTTCGTGTACTCCGAGGACGGGGTAGTCCGCCAGGGTCAGTGTTGACAGTTGGGCCACACGACACACTCCCATTGAAGTAAACCTTGAAGACAACAGGAAAAGGAAAATTCACTTTTTTTTACCTTCTTAATTAATTTCTCCATTTACAACAAAACAGAAAAATGCCCTCCATTAACCTGTTCTGAAGCCAATCTGTTTTTTTGTGACTTTGCATGCCTAATACTCCTCACTGATGTTTGTAATATTGTACTGTACTGTCAGTAACATTGGAATAAAATGTTGTTGTTGACAGAAAATTGATAGTCCATCTATTTGTATGTATTGCATCGTGCCCTGTGTACTGTATACATAACATGTTGTGGTGTGACATATCACAGTGTGTCCTGTATGATGACATTGATATTAGGTCCTCTCTTCCACTCACCTGGCATGGTGCCGTTGCAGACCCATCTCTCTCAGGCACTCGTACAGGCATGATGTCATATCCTGTTTGTCTGTTCTCCCTTCTTCCTTCTCACGGCCACTTAACCTGCCAATAGGAAATAGATGTGGCTGTAGTCTGTCCATCAATTGTTCAAAGCATTGCACTCTTCAGTTATACAATACAGACTAAATGTATGTACAATCTCTCTATATATATATTTATATATATGCTACCTTGCAGCCTTTTCTCAATGCTATATTTCTATCTTCACACATTGGTTCCAGCGAGTGAGTGTTGTGTAAATTATAGATTCTCTGTCGGGGAGGTAGTAAAAGTGGAAACTGCAAACTGGTATGACGCTGAAATATGACCCTTCCTAAGGCTGGACCTCTGCAGCCATGGCAGACATTGCTGTAAAGCGAATGGTAGGCTATAAATATAGCAGAGTAGGTCTAAAGCAGCTGCCGGTTCTGTAGGTGGACAGTACAGCCAATAGGACAGAGACTCACAGTCTTGCTATAGAGATAAGGAGGAGGGCCCGTACATGACAGAGTGAGATAGGATTTCAATTTCATATTAATGACTTGAGGAGAGCAATAGGGGGGGGGGGGGGGTGCTATTCCAGGGATCTAAAAGCATATCAATGAATGAATGAAGTAGGCCTACATGAAGAGCTAAAGACTTTCTTAATTGCTAAAGTGCAATAGAGAGAGAGAATGAGAGAGAGAGAGAGAGAGAGAGAGAGAGAGAGAGAGAGAGAGAGAGAGAGAGAGAGAGAGAGAGAGAGAGAGAGAGAGAACGTACATTGTTACGCATATAGCCAATACATTAGTTTAGAAACTTTAGAAAGTCGGATTCGTGTTGCAGAGACAGCTTACCCAAGAGTCTCCGTCTCTTTTTCCATCTGTAAGTTTAAAAAAAAAAAGGTAAACCGACAGGTTATCTGCCTACGGGACTAGCGACATGTCGCCATCTGACCTCCGTTTCCGTACACAGCAGCAGGTCTCCTTGGCGACGCAGCGGCTCCGAGCGCCCTGCTTCCCGCTGGCGGCGCCGACCAATGGAGGACGTAAACACGGAGCATTTGCATTCAGTTACAGGCATGACCTTTTAACCCCTTCCCTTTTGTTCGTTTACATTCAAACTCAAAGCGGTTGAACCACACAGACGGTGTGACCGACAAGATAATAATCCAAACTACCGCCATGCAGAATGCCAATGTTGCTCACCAATAGCATGCGCAAGACTAATCTAGGAGGACTTAATACCCACAATAAAAGCTCCGACAAATCTCACTAAAGACCTTGAAGAGATTGTATTCTAGCATAAGGCTACAGTAGTAGGCCTATAATACAGTATACTATAGTATAGTACAGTATAGTAGTACAGTATAGTACAGTATAGTATAGTACACAGTTATATTATGATGCTATTGTATGTTATCTATACTATATGGGCCTAATCTTACTAGCCTATACTGATACTATACTATTCTATAGCCTAGGCCTACTCTAGGCTACTATACTATACCATACTATACTGTACTATGCTATACCATACTATATTATACCATACTGTACTATGCTATACCATACTATATTATACCATACTGTACTATACTATACCATACCATACTGTACTATACTATACTATATTATACTATACTATACTATACCATACTATATTATACCATACTGTACTATACTATACCATACACTATACTATACCATACTATATTATACCATACTGTACTATACTATACCATACCATACTGTACTATACTATATTATACCATACTGTACTATACCATACTATACTGTACTATACTATACCATACTACTGTATACTATACCATACTGTACTATACTATACCATACTGTACTATACTATATTATACCATACTGTACTATACCATACTATACTGTACTATACTATACCATACTACTGTATACTATACCATACTGTACTATACTATACCATACTGTACTATACTGTACTATACTATACCATACTATACCATACTATACTGTACTATACTATACCATACTACACTATACTGTACTATACCGTACCATACTATACCATACTATACTGTAGGCTACTATACTATACCATACTATACTATACCGTACTATACCATACCATACTATACTATACCGTACTATACTATACCATACTATACTATACCATACTGTACTATACTATACCATACTGTACTATACTGTACTATACTATACCATACTATACTATACCATACTATAATGTACTATACTATACCATACTATACTATACCATACTATACTGTACTATACTGTACCATACTATACTGTACTATACTGTACCATACTATACTATACCATACTATACTGTAGGCTACTATACTATACCATACTATACTGTACTATACTGTACCATACTATACTATACCATACTATACTGTAGGCTACTATACTATACCATACTGTACTATACACTGTAGGCTACTATACTATACCATACTATACTATACCATACTGTACTATAATATACTATACCATACTATACTATACGATACCATACTATACTATATACATGTGTTCAGATGAGGATTAATAAAACACTTGTAGTAATCATACTCTACTATTACGATACTATTATATGACTATTATATCTGTTTCAAACTTGCAATGTGAACGGATCGTTATTGCTCATCGCAAGTTTCTCTACGACTATATTGTAGGTTGCACAAAACATAGACTCCTGGGCCGTGTTCCGATAGCCGTACTACCCGTACTTAGTGTACTTAGTTTGAGTACGTAGGGTGTTCCGATTATGATCGCGGCGAAAAGAAGTGTACTTGAAAGGACACGTATGTGTACTCAAAAAGGCCAAAATGCTGAGTGTGCTACGGGGTACACTATGCGTACTCAACGGCAGCCATCTTAGCTACGTAGCGGAAGAGGCGGAGCCGCGCTCAGAGAACGTCTAATGAATTCACGTGTTTGGCGGGTGACGCGGCCGCGCAGCTGATGTCATTTCCGTTAAGTGCGCCACAGAGTATTGCATTTGGAACAGCACTAACATCTGAAGCTCTGCGTACCTATTGAGTGCGGATAGTTAAGTGTACTCACGGAAGTTAGTGTACTCACAGATATCGGAACACGGCCCAGTTCCCACGGCTGTGTTGAACGATATTACCGGTATTACATTTTAGGAGGATTTGCATTCACCATCATTCATTGTAGCTTGTATTTAATAATTGAAGTACTGAAGATGTATATTCTGAACGTGTCTTACAACGAATAAGACATGTAACGTTAGCCTTCAGTTGTTGTGTTGACTTGCAGTTAAGTATCGCCTCGAAGGTAAGTTTAGTTTCAGAGGATTTGCAAAATGTCACAAAATGTCATTAAATAAGGGGGTTTATTCTTCAATCTGTCGTGCATATATATATATACGTAATTGAAGAATGGGTTGGTATGGTAATTAGCTACTATTGTAGTACCAACCAGATTACCACAGGGGGCGGTAAAGGTCAAATGTAAATAGAGAGTGGCATATTTTCATAATTATGCATTCTCCTCATTAAAATGTTAAACAATGCGGTCATGGATAACACAAATAAGCAAATGTTTCATATTTTGTCAGAGTTGTCTACAGTTAAATAACTTTTAAGATATAGAAATAGCTTCGAAAAATCCTGTTCACACACATGTAGTGAAATTGTACAGGAGAAAACTACATTAAAATAGTTTATTGTAAACACTAACTAACTAACTATCAACATATTGTGAGATATGCTGTCTAAGATGATCTGTGATCTGGTTTAGTTGGTCTGTAAGATGATTCTCACACTTGTCTTTCCTGGAGTCCATGTAGTTCAATCTGAATGTACTGTTACACTCATCTCTTGTTTCCAGAACTGTCATCCAAACACTCCCAACATGTCTTGTGAGGAAAACCCACCACCTTCCTCGCCTCCCATCGCATCCCTGAGCTCCTCACCACCCTCCTTTCCTCCAAAACCTTTCTCATCTCCTCTTGCTGTCTCTTCCTCGTCTCCTGCTTCCTCGTCTCCTGCTTCCCCGTCTCCTGCTTCCCCCCACTTCATTGGAACGAGAGAATACGTCATCCAGGCGCAACGTGTGACTAAATTGGTCAACGGATGTAGAGACATTCTGGTCCTATATCACCAGGGGGAACTACATGCAATGGACTTGCGCTGCTACCGTAAGTTTTCACATACCTGAGACTTTCCCATGAGGAATGTGTTTTTTTTTTAAAATAACAGATTGACTGTCCGTTGACAGATGCAGGTGGGCCCTTACAGAACGGAGACATTGAGGTGAGAAGGGGTATGGTTCTGACGAGAAAAAGTGTATTCACATTTATAGATTATATAGATTGAGCCATAATCAAAATAAATGAAACGAGGATTAACTGTTCATGTCCCATGCATGTGTGTGTTGCCTAGAAAAGTAGTTCTCCTGGGTGTCTGTGACACATGTCCAGGAGGTCCGTTAGCAAAATAATGTATCCACAAATGAATCATTAATAGCTCCACACTTAAGAGGCCTAATACACAGTCCTGAGCTCCATGGAGAAATCACTGATTTTGCTTCCACCTAAACACAGTTCCAAATTAGAGAGAGGAGAGAATACGCATCGAGATCATGGGTTGAATGGAGAAAAATAACAAGCTTGACCCATCCTTTGAAAGCTCTCAACCTATCGAATTGCTTGAAAAGTTGCAAAATAGTCTCAGGTCAACCTATTTGACATCAGGAAGAGTCCTTTACCCAGCTATCAAATTATAGGTGTTGGCCTGCCTCAGCGTCAGGGGTGTCGCCAAATTGGCTATTTTTAAGATAAGTTGTCTCAAGACATGGTGGTGTTTGGTTATGAACACTGTTGGACTTGTATCCTTATTTTATAAATTTAGGAAGTTAGGGTTCCTTCTAACTTAGGGGTCCCTGGCCTGAAGAAGTTTGAGAACCCCTGGTATAGAATGCAGGCTGCAGTCATTGTCCAGAAAGTCTACCCATTGCTCTATTGTCATTAAAAATAATAATAACAATAACAATAATAATAATAATAATATTTCCTCTTCATAATTACCTCCTGCCAGGAGTTTAACGGCCAGAGCTGCATCGTGTGTCCGTGGCACAAGTACAAGATCACTCTGGCCGAGGGGGAGGCACTGTACCAGGCTGTGGACAACCCCACGCTCACCCCTCTGAGGACCCGCTGGTGCTCCAAGGGTGTCAAACAAAGAGTTCACAAGGTCACAGTGGTCAACGGGAATGTCTATGTAACGCTGAACGACTCTAGCGAGGTCATCGAGTCGGATGCGTACCAGACAGAGAAATTCAGGGCTAACCGGTTCAAGGGAAGCCCAAACCCAAGCCCTGAATTTTATAAACCCAATCAAAAGCAATCTAAAAAGAAACCCCTTTTCTAGATGGAAGGTTATATTTAATATTTTAGGTTATATATTATATATGGTTATATATCTATCTATTTTGAGGTGTACTGCCGTCTACTGCAAATCAAATGTTATTAAAAGTATAATGCTTTTTTAAGTGATTTTGTTCAGCGTTTTTTTACACCATCCTCGCATGTTCCCTATGTTGGCCTCAAAAGAGATATTTCCATAGGCCATAGCTGTATAGGCTAAATGACATTAAGGAGTTCTTAAGAAAAAAATCATCAATTCATACAGATACTTCCTTATATTAGGATGCAGACAACTCAACAATTAGTATTTAATTTTACTATGGGGTTGTCTAGTACCTATTTTATGCATAAAGGATTCTATCACTACTAGGTATGTTTAAATGAATAAATACAATAAAATAAGAAAGAGAGAAAAACATACATGCATACATACATACGTACGTACGTGTGTGCGCGTGCGCGTGTGTACTCGTGCAAACGGTTATGAACGTCATCAGACTGCGACGCAAATCGTCCGAGGCAACCCGTTTGTTTCTCATCTCATGAGTCCTGCTGCAGTGTGTAATCAATCGCGTTAACCTTTACGTTAACCATCGTATTGAAAACTTTCCTCAGTCCACTCGCAGTACGAGCCCCGTGATTGTGGGACGGGAGGGATGTAAAATAAAGAAGAGGAGAACGAGCTTCTGCTTATCGTTGGGATTGTCTCTGTTGGCAAATATTGTCAGCCACCATGGCGTCAGGTATGTCACGTTTAATAGCACAGTGTCATAAAACAATGCTTTATTTATACTGATGGATAATTAATTAAGACTTAAAATCATAGCGATAGTACGAAGTTGAAGTTGAATTTGGATAACGTCTTTTTCAATTGTGTGTGTTCAGAAGATGAATGGAATCTGTTGGTCATCGTGATGGACGTGAATCCCATATGGTGGGGTCAGCAGGCCCAGCGGGAGCCAGAGGTACTCTTCAGTTAAATGCTCTTACACGACTTAAATCACGTCCACAACATGTGCTGTTCTGCTGCTGGGAGGATGACTGGGTGCTGAAACTGTCATGTCTCTCTCCCCCCCCCGCCCCCCCTTTTCCAGTTCACCCTCTCCAAGTGTTTGGATGCTGTCATGGTAATGGGGAACTCCCATATGGCCATGACGAGGACGAACAAGTTGGCTATTATTGCAAGTCACTGTCAAGACAGGTGAGGTTTTTTAGTCCTTTATAGATGTTTTTAATGAATGGCGCTACAACACTTCCTCTCCTCGTACTCTGTGGATATGTGAATAGGGCTTGTGCATCAGAATTGCATCATGGGATATTTTGTTGCCGATACTCCGCCATATTGAAAGGACTCAAGAGAGTTGGTAGAACTGTAAAATCCTGAATCAACTTAAATATACCTTAAAGGCAAATGAAAACTTAGTTTTGCCACGTCTCGCATGAGAAACGATGCTGCACAATAATGTCTCCCCCATAATGACAAGTCATTTCATGATGAATTATTATACAATGTTGAAACATTACTACTAACATAATAACATTCAAACGCTCGTCATCGATGTACAAGCCCTATGTATACTCCACTTACCTCTCCTCTTACTTTTCAGTCACTTTCTGTATCCCAGCAAGAACTGGACAGCAGGGGATGGCGCCGGGGATGGAGCTATGGATGAGGCACCCAACTGTGGTGACGGGAAATATGAACTTCTGTCTGTTGCCAACAACGTAGTGGCGGAGGAGATGAAGAGAGTAATGTCAACAAGTCAGTCCAACTTCAATGAGATGTTGTTGCAGTCATACTTGCTCTCTGTAAGCTCTATGCTTGCTTTACCTTCCTGACATTAGCATTTTATAGGTGCTGCACACTGTCCCAACAGTGCTGCCGATTAGCTCAATAGAGCTAATCGTGATCTTAATTCAGCGCTGCACACTGCCCCAACATCGGGCCAGTGTGCCATACCCATGGATGGTTGTTGGCTATTGTTGGATAAAGTTTTTTGTTGGTGAACATGTTGAATCGCGCAGTCAGAAAAAACAAGCTTCTGATGTGCGTGTGAAGGCACCAACTTGGGTTGAATTGTAGTTTTGTTTTCATGTCTTTTTTCATTGCAGCTGAAGTGAAGGGAAATTCCACTGACACCTTGTTGGCTGGCTCCCTGGCCAAAGCCCTGTGCTGTATCCTTTTACACAAACTTTCCTTGATTTTAGAGAGAAATGTAAAATATAGTCTTCTATAGACATTTATGCCTGCTGTATCTGTTAAATAAGTTAAATAATAATTATATTAAGTTTTCTAAAGTTATTAGATAATTATTGGTGTATTTAATTGTAAATATTTCTTTTAAACATTAACATTCAGATATCCACAGACTGACAAAGGAATTGGAAGGTAGAGTAAAAGGTTCTTTGACAAAGTGTGTACCATTTATAAAAAAATATAAAAAATGTGAAAGTAACATCATTACTTTTTTTTTCAGCTGGCGAAGAGATTAAATCAAGAATATTGGTAAGTGTTAATCATACTGAATTGGGAACAATGTATTTTTGTATTGTATGTTTTTTAGTCTCTGTATCGTCTTTACTCTCCAGGTCATTAAAACTGCTGAGGACTGTGCCCGCCAGTACATGAACTTCATGAACGTTATATTTGCCGCCCAGAAACAGGTAAATCTCTTTAAAGGGCCCCTTGTTCTACTGCTTTTACTGATTTTGTCTGTCAAATTACAACATATATATACTGTATATGTTCTTGTTTTGATTCAGAATATCCTCATAGATGCCTGTGTGCTTGACTCTGACTCCGGTCTCCTTCAGCAGGTACTTTTTCATACCTCTGAGGAATTATGGTGTGCTAAAATCATAGCATGTTTTGAAAAGATATTGAAATGATTGTTGCACGAATATAACATCTTTTTTAATATTTCTAATTTAATTGTGCGTTATACAGTTGAAATTGGATTACCTGGAGTAGGTGGCCAGGTTTTACATCTTTATTTTGTTTTAACTCATTTGTGTGTCTTTAGGCTTGTGACATAACCGGGGGTTTATACCTTAAGATACCCCAGAAGATTGCCCTGGCACAGTACCTCTTGGTGAGTATCATAACATTGTGTCGAAGGAAGGGAGGGAGGGAGGGAGGGAGGGAGGGCGGGCGGGCGGGCGGGCACACTGTTGTTGGCCTGTGATGTTTCATGTTTTGTTTGGGACAGTGGGTGTTCCTGCCTGATTCAGAGCAGCGCTCCCAGCTGGTGCTGCCACCGCCAGTCCACGTTGACTACAGAGCCGCTTGCTTCTGCCATCGCAACCTCATAGAGATCGGTTACGTCTGCTCTGTGTGCTTGTCAAGTGAGTATGAGTGGAGGTTGAGGTTGAGAGTGTGTGTGAACTTATATACACTTATATGCTTCCGTCTCCTCCCACAGTATTCTGTAACTTCAGCCCCATCTGCACAACCTGCGAGTAAGTACCTACTAGTCTTATTTTAAACTTAAACATTAATCACATGGTTTTATATTCTTTTACTATACTGTTGTTGGGTTAGGTGGTTTTCGTATGGTTGTAATTTACAAACATTTTTGTTTTGTAGGACCGCTTTCAAAATCCAGTTGCCTCAGATGATGAAGTCAAAGAAAAAAAAACTCAAGCAATCAACGTGATGTTTATTGAGTAGTCATGCATATTTAAATGTTCTTATTTTGTATACTTTATCTGCGTGTTCAGACATATCGTATTAAAGACGTTAATCTGAATAGTTCACTTAAAGGCAGAGGCTGGTTGTTTAAATAAAGGATTTTGTAAGATTTTTTTCTCCATCAGATCCTTTGTCGTCCTTAATTTTGTGTTTTTTTTCTTACAGCCGTTCACCTGAACTTGGCTAAGCATCTAATGTTATTCATTGAATAATCACCATCCACCTAATTCCACAATTCATTCATTTGAGAAAAAAAAAATCCAGTTGAAATCTCAATACAATCTTCAAGACGCCCCTCTGTGGATGGGAACAATATTGCACCTGTGAACAAAACAAAGTTTATTAGTTATGTGACGAATTAAAAATACATATAAGAATTAGGGCTGTCAATCGATTAAAATATTTAACTCGATTAATCGCATGATTGATCATAGTTAATCATGATTAATCACGATTAACTATGATCTATGAGGTAATACTCTTTTCAACATGAGAATAGACAAATGCTTGCTTTATGCAAAAAAAGCATGTTTATTTATTGTTACAATGAGAAATACTCTCAGTTCAAGTAACTAACGTGCAAACTGCATAGTAATGTTTACTAACACAGTAGTGTGTTGAACTTCACATTTGATCTATTCATCCTCATTTTTGTTTAAGCAGCCATTTAACACAAAAGAATGCCCCTCAATGCATTGCATTGCAATTTGCATCAAATTCAAAACAAACAGGGTGATGCACAAAATAACTTTAAGAAAATAATAATTTAAAATAAATAAAGTGTTTGCGGCTTGTAGAGTTGTCCAGCTGTTTCCCTTTTAAATTATCCAGCGTGGTTTGCTTCATGCGAGGGAGCGCCGGGTAGGGGTGGACTGGCCAATGGGCATACTGGGCAATTGCCCGGTATGCCCGATGCACATCTTTGGGCCGGCCCAGGACTGTCATAAAAATTTAGAAAAAGTAATTTGTCCTAACCGGAGGCGGTGTGTTACGATCGCGCCCCCCCCCCCGTCGGTCGTCGGACCGGGGTGTGCGACGATCGCGCGCGCGCGCACCCCCCCCCCATTTTTTATCCATTAGGCCTACTGCTCACGGGGTTGTAGTTCAGCCCGTTCTCATCCCAACTCGTAATATACCGACGATTTGTCACGCCCCTAGACGTCTGATACTTACGCGAAAGGTTCCCTGTGTGAAACGATCTGGGTTCTCATAAACCCGTTCGCGGTGGTAAGAGACGAGCAGAGTCTACAGCGTCCATTCACTCCAATAATAACCCGGTCACGGTGATAGATTACGCTAACCCTAACCATAACCCTTTTTGGAGTGAATTGTTTCACAGTAGACTGCGGACGCTGTAGACTCTGCTCGTCTCTTACCAACGCGAACGGGTTTATGAGAACCCCCAGATCGTTTCACGGCATCGACCTCATGTGCATTGCTTCCTGATTTCCCGAGCTACGGAGTGGCCCGAGGTTCAAATGTCACAGCGTTAATCGCGCGTTAAAAAAATTTGTGCCGTTAAAAACATGTTGCGTTAACTCGTTAATAACGCGTTAACTTTGACAGCCTTAATAAGAATATAACGCTAAATTAACTCATGTTTTGCAATCCAAACAAAATCTAAGGCTAATGAGACTAGTTTTCTCTATAAAACATCCACATCCTTATATCAGCTATTTTGCTTTTGTAAAACTAAAAAGATACCCGTCAACTGCACAAAAACCTGAATGTCTGTTAGTTGAAGTTTAAATGGTCCCATTTAACCGTCAGCTGCACAAAAACCTGAATGTCTGTTAGTTAAAGGTTAAATGGTCCCATTTGTGTTTGACCACTGTGATGCTGTCCACTCACCCCAGCAGGCCTCTCCCAGACCACTGCTGGGGAGTCAGGCTCATCTGAGTTGGTTTGCCGTCACGGATTACTGAGACACGAAGTGGTTTCTGGAGAAGAGTGGAACATGTTAGTTGGTTTCCCTCAAAGACTAAATAGCCCAAAGACAAAGTGAAACCATATACTTGAATGATATTAGGGTAGAACTAAAGATGGGGATGTGTTGTGTTGACTGGGATGTCCCAATGTTGGAATGTTTTGCTCTTGGACCCGATGATGCCATGACTAACTTTCAGTACAAATAAGTTGTAAAAGTGTGTAAAATGTGAAAAGTAAGTGTCCATTTCTTCTGATCTTTTAGTTATGTGACATTTTGTCATCTTGAAAGGCCATTAACTCCATTAACTTACTCCCTCACTGTGTTGGACCACCGAAGCAATGTTCTGAAGGTTACGGAAGTTCCCCGTGTTCACGGACCCAAACTCCACGACTTCATCACCAACTCTCATGCCCTATAGGGACGAAGATGCAGATGTTATACCTCCCACCCCGACGTGGCCATGGTTAAATGTACTGTCTAGCTATATAGCATTTTGCTCTTATCCAAAGTGACTTAAGATGAAAGATGATGATTTAAGATAGATATCCTTATAGTCTCAAAAAGGGCTCCAGTTTTTGAGATACCCCTACCCGACTTGGAACAAGACAATGTTAAAAAAAATCTTTGGGGTCTCCTATTTATAAAACATTGTTGTGACCCTACAAGTCAGGCAGGGGGGTATCTTGAGTCCCTGCTACTAGACTATTATAGGGGAAGGCATCTTCGAACTGAGTACCTTGCTGCTGAGAGTTGATCTCCCTAGCTACTACACTATCCTGCGCATGACTTGTTTATCAAGGTTATCAAGTTAACCTCTTGGAGGCTTTCATACTGTTCACTGCTTAGACTCAGGCTAGAATAACCGAGGGCTTACTTGACCCATGTTCACACATGTTTCTGCTGGCCCTGATTCATATTAAATGTTACTATTTCATGTTACTATTTACTATCACGGCATGATTTATCGAGTTGGCCCCAAAAAGTTGGTGTTAACCTTGCTCTGGAGCACAGCCAGCAAGCCCTGAGCTAAAGTTGGTGCTAGCCCACTTAAAAATAATGTAATATGAACACTTTCTTAGCCCTGGGCCAAATCCTTACTTAGCTTGTTATATAATGTCGTATAAATGAATAGTGTTATTTGATCCTGTAATGGAATAAAGGCACTCACCGCTCGGCAGGCTGGGGAGCCCTGTGAGATCCCCTCCACGCGGGCGAAGGGGGCGTGCAGAGGGCCGTCCTGCTCCATGGCCTCGGCCTGGCCCTGCTCCATGGCCTCGGCCTGGCCCTGCCGGGACGCATCCTGCTCACGCTTCGATTTCTCCCGAGCGTGCAGCTTGTGGAGGGCTTCTTCAATGTCCACCATAATGGCCTTGTGGTCATTCTGCAGACCTGAATGATTTTTAATGATCCATGAGTTATGTTTAAATGTAACATAACTCACTACATGTACTCAATGTTAAACAATCATTTGTATGTAGATCATAAACAGTACTTACATGAGATATTATGCCTTGCTGTTCTGATCTGGTATAAATTCACATCTGAGCGAGGGAAGCCTTCTGCATCTACAAGAGGACCTTCAACTCCGACACCTTGCTATAATGAAGAGAATAACAACACGATTACACAACACAATAGTACAAACTAGTGAGTAAGTACATGATTGGACTGGCTAACGTAGTTAGCTGCAGTAGGTCAGGTTAGGTCCAAGCCAACTAGTTAGCAGTATATGCTTACATCTTCCAACACATCGTAATAAGCCTTTATTTGCTCTTCGATGTCATCCTTCTTTTTTATGAGGTTTTTAACATCATTGGCAGTTATTGTCATCGCTGCGTCGTTGTTTCCCTCGGTCATCTTCATTGCTTAGCGTAAAGTTGTTCCTCCACATAACTGAAAACAACTACGAAATAGGAATTAAACAAGACAACAACACTGTGACGTCATTACCATGCGACACTTCTTCTTTTAACGTCCGGCGCATTGCTGCCACCCACAGGTCTGGAGGTCAATACAATATGGCAATTCAAAAACAAATGTAAAGAAACCCCCATGAAATTAAATCAAAATAGAAAAAATCTAAACAACAACAAAAACGTCAAAGAGCAAAAAAACATCCCTTACACCTCTTGCACTGCAGCAGTACATGTGGCACCGTTTCAAGCATCCAACACTCAAGCACATAACCCATCTTGATGCTTACCCACCAGCAACAGTCCTGCTCCCAAACCACAATGCCCCAACCTCATTCTGGCCAGTAGCCTCCCATCCACCTCACCTGGCGTAACCCTTCTCCCAACAGTCTGTTGTATATTGAATAAAAATGCCTTCCCGTAACCCCAAGCTCCCAGACTCTCTGCCAGGCATGGCACATCCCCTCCCCAAATCCTACTCTTCATCTCTGTCCAACCAAGGAATGGACACCACAATGGACGCTGACTCCAAGGACACCTTTGCCGCCCTATCTGCCAACTCATTGCCACCCACCACCACATGTACACACACAGACTTCCTTAGCAAGACAGATGCAGGACTGCCCCCCCCCCGCTCGACTTCTTAACTTCACCCACCGCCTAAGACCCAGCTTCATCCGCCAGGGGAGCCTCCCCAAGCTCCACAAGCAGTGCATGCACTGGGGTCGTGTGAAACGCACAACAGCAGACATGCAGAGCTGAAGCCTGAACGATCTTCCAGCTTTCGCAAAGTTGTTTTAGCTGCCGACCCAAAAGCCTAACACCCAGAGTCCAGCACAGGCCTAATCACTGCGCTGTAAATCATCAGTAGGACTTCACTCCCTGCTCCCATCCAGCGAGACACCTCAAGAGGTTCAGAACTTTCCTACATTTCTCCACAACCTGCAAAACCTGAAATTTAAAAAACCCAAATCCAGAGACCACCCTTCAACTACCCCTAGATCCCTCTGCAGTTGCCATGTCACATATATTCACACATATTCAAGTCACATATACAATGAACACACAAAGCCTGGACCCACGCAGTTGAACTTGTCATTTATCATTATGTTAAATAATATTGGGCTTATTATCACAGTATGGACACAGACTGACAAAGCACCCCCCCCCCCCGACCCCGACTTGAATATTCCCACCCTTTAAAAAAAGCCAGAATCCAATTATACATCTGACAATGAACCCATGTCTGTAAGTTTGAGCAACAGGCCATCCCTCCACAACATGTCATAGGCCTTCTTAATGTCAAGAAACACAGCCCACAAGAACCTCCCTATCCTAGCCCTGATACCCGAGTCCGAACAGTAGGACATTATCCATAGTGGACCGACCCCTAAACCCCCCCCCCCCACACACACACAAGAAACAGCCACAAGAACCTCCCTATCCGCCCTGAGTCCAACAGTAGGACATTATCCATAGTGGACCGACCCCTTCGAAAACACACCACCAGACACCTGTTTTAGCCCCATGGGTTTAATCTTTATTTTGTGGTTCAACCACACACACACACACACACACACACGCAGAGATTGAGGTCCAGCTGTGGGGAGTGGGAGGCCAAGGTGCTGGTGAGGAGCAGCAGGGAGAGGACGGGCTCACAACTGTGGGAGAGACCCACACACAGAAGCGGTCCTACCATTAAGGCGAACTAGGCGATTGCCTTAGGCCCCCCCCCCCCCCCCCCCCCCCCCCGTCAACAACCGCGGGGGAACAAAAATAATAATAGCACCGGGGCCTATCATCATGTTGTTAAGCCATACTGACTGATAGTGTCCAGGGGCCCCGGGGGTTACTGATCTGCTATGTTCGCCTTAGGCCCCCAAATGGCTAGGTCCGCCACTGCCCACACACACACACACACACACACACACACAGTTTAGTCAGCAGGTGACATTAGAAATTATGGAGGCATGCATATCTTTTTCTAAGTATACAAAGCATTTATTCATCAAATGAATCACGCTTTAAAACAATAATTTCCCAACATTTCCACGATAGTAGGACACACACACACACGCTATTGTCTTTGTAAATAGGTTGATCACTATGACATACGCACCCACGCACAGACCAAAGTCATTGTATGACTGATAGATAAGAGATAAGAGAGATATCTCGTCTACCACATCAATCCTGAACACACGTGTGGTCTGTGGTGTGGGCCTACAGATGAGTGGGACGCCATTCAACACGCAACACGGTTCATAGTGGGCGGTGGGATTTTTTTCCTACCGTTAACTAGTTAAACAAGTGGCATAGTACGCATGCGCGCGCACACACGCGCACGCACACACTTCTCCCTACATGAGGTCAATACAAGACTAAACAACATAATATACTGGTATTAAAGGTATAGATTAGCGTGAGCAACCATTGTCAATGTTAACCATTTCGTTTCACTTTTGTGTGTCGTAAAATGTCAATTCCAATCTTGGTAATGAAGTCATATTTTCCAACACGGTAGTATCTAAGATGTGCTTGCAGCGGTTCACCTTCAGCACATTTAGTTCAGTTTCACCAGCAGAGCAGACCCAGGTCCATGACGGGCTCCGTCTGGTTCTGTTGACCCCTTCACTTCTTCCATCGAGGTCAAGGAAAGGTGGTTAGGAAAGTACACATGACGTCATTCACACTCTCTCACACACACACGTTTAAAACATTTCCAAGAATGTAGCACGCGCACACACACACACACACACACACACACACACACACACACACACACACACACACACACACACACACACACACACACACACACACACACACACACACACACACACACACACACACACACACACACACACACACACACAGCGTCTAGTGTTACACAATGTTTCAATACGTTTAATATGTGTACATGGATATTATTTCCAACTCAAAAACCTTCATTTTAATTAATTTAATATAAACTATGATCTTTAAAAAATGTTCATGCACTCTCCAATATCCATTTCACAGCGGTCTGTATAAAGGCACTTTTCTTATTCACATTGTAAAACGAGGATAACAAATGATTAACCCTTAATTAAATCAATACTGTGTTTTATGCAACCTGAGTTCTATACATTAATTATGATCATGTTTTATAATATTGCCATTGAAATTTAACCTGCAATATCCATTCAACAAGTGAATCTTGAGGTTTTAGTTTTGTCTGTAACACAATAGGGACTCAGCAACACAGCATTTTTTTAAGCCAGAGATAAAAAATAATATAAATGTGGTTGTGCATATTGTATTTTCAAGTGCATAAGAATTTGTTGGTACCTTTCTCACACGTCTCTAAAGTAAAACATTGAATAATTTGAATTCCTCCTGGAATAATTCCTCTGGAGAACAACACCATCACTTGAGCACCAGGTCAGCATTCTGGCTCTTGCTACAGCTAACAGTGTGTGTTCTGGACAAGCTCTTTGATGCCATCATCATCCTGTTGTTGGTGTTGTTGTTGTTGACCTGGAACTGGGAATGAGCCACTTTGGGCAAGTTCACATTGAGCCGTCAGGTCCTTTTGTATAAGGGTGCTGCGGAGTTGAGCTTCATCCACTTTAGTGTCGACCTCTCGCACCCACTGTTGCAACTGCACTTTGAGGGCGTTTGCTCCCTGATCCAGCTGCTCCTGTCGGACCTTCAGCTCCTCCAGAATGTGTTGCGTTGACTGTGCAACGCGGTGTCGCTCCTGCCCCCTGTGCCCAGACGGAGCTCGGCCGCTTGACATGTAGCCATCAAACTCCTCCTGGCTGAGGTTGAGTGCAGGGCCATCTAACTTCTCAATGAAGGCCACGGCACATGACTGGAATAGAGGAGAAAACAGTTAGGAATCCAAACATTTTGTAGAAAGGATCCCTATCGGTGTAGGCTGAATGGGTGAGAGAACGCACCAGATTAGTGAAGTAGTAACCACTCTCCCCTGCCATCAGACTGTGAGGCAGGCCGAAGCGGATCACATATTGCATGTTGGAATGGAGTCGAGGTGGGTTGGCCTTCAGTACCACGTAAATGAGCCCAGACAGGAAGTCGTCTGCGTTGGCTGGCTCGCTGTTAGATGTGGACAGAGCTTCGAACACGTGCTGGCTGCATTTGATAACACACGCCAGTTTGTCCTGTGGCGCACGTTTGGCATCCATCTCGATTATCGCTGTTAGTGGAATGATTAGAGCAGAAGAAAGCAGGAAATTAAACACTACTATTGTTCACTATTGTTTGATTTAAGAATGTTGTTGAATGTGCTCCATTACTCAGAGACCTGTGATAGCAGGTAGATACGGGTCCTTTGTGATGGCAGTTATTTCATCAGGAAATGGCACACTCAGCATCCGTGGTGTCACCCAGTTGAGGGACCTATGACATTGTGAACACCAGAGTGTAAACCTATGATGTCATGAACACCAGAGTATAGACCTATGACATCATGAACACCAGAGCATAGACCTATGACGTCATGAACACCAGAGTATAGACCTATGATATGTTCACAGAAACGGAGTTGATGTTGCAGCGATTGTTTTACAACACGCACATGAAGCAGTGCTACCTTATATTAGAAAATGGCGAGCCTGACGATTCCCCATTAAGTTGCAACGGCATTCAATCTTCATTTCACTTAGCCAACAGTCTAATGTGTGGAAAATGTTTTATTTATTCACTGTAATGCAGCATTTAACAACATGCAAGACAACCATATTTATTACATGATATGGATATGTTTTAATATAAAGTAGTGTCGCGAGAGATTAGCTAAATGATATGTTATGGATACTGACCGTATCCTCCTTTGGAGAGCCAAGTCCTTCTGCTCATCATCCACACTGTCGTGGCAGAAAACCCATTTGTGCAGACGTGTCATTATTAACTTCTCTAAATGCTCCATCATCTGAAGGACCTGAGACTCAGGCAAACCTGCTAAGAAATCCATGCACTTTAAAATACGTTTGATGAATGGCATGCAAACAGTTGGAAGGGGATATTTAAATATGGACAAACTCACTGCTGAAGTAAGCAGCCATATTCTGGTAGAAATCTTGCACAAGGTCAGACTGCTTTTGCACTGGCAAATGCTGAAAAAAATACAATACTCATTAGCAGTCAGAAAACTACCTAGGAGAAGTTTGTTGTTAGCCAAGTCACGCCCACCTCATGTGTCATGCCTGGACCGTAGAAACAGAAAGCTTGTATGGGAGTCAACAGAGCTAAATTTGGAAACCTTTTAGTTTAGCTCTGTTTAGGCATGACGCATGAGGTGGGTGTGACTTAGCCACTCTATGTTGAGTTGCTCTTTAAAGAAAGCCTGATTTCATTGTTATTACATGATATGCTTCGATGGTGTTGAGGAACGAAGTGCAGCGGGATTGCAGCTGCTGGGATGAAGGGCTTCGAAGGACTTTGAGGAAACCTGTGAAGTCTCCAGGCTCAAGGCCATGAAACGCTTTCATGGAGTTGGAATGGCTTTCTGTAGACTCTAGAAGTATCAAAACATCAAAGTACAACCCCCATGCTGTCAATAGCAATCATGGTTCTGTCTCAATTGCTTTTTTAAGTGGTTCTTCAAATAAATTCACATGGTTAAAATGAAACACGACACCCTAGAAATGTGAACAGGCCACTTAGCCTAGGGAACTAGGTTTATGTTTAGCTGAGGTAACTACCTGTATGTTTAGCCTAGTGAACTACCTGTATGTTTAGCTGGTTAGGGGACTACCTTTATGTTTAGGCGGCGAGGGGCCGCCCCAGAAGAGCCTTCTCACAGTGTTGACCCGGCTACCCTTCTCAATATTCTTCTTCTCCTCAAACTTGTAGAAGGAAAGACTCGCTCCATCGCTGCTCTGGCTAGAAGTAAGAAGCAATGACAACTTTAGGCTGAGTTTCACAATTTAACCGATCATTTAAATGCACCATTAAGAAAAGAGCAATCCACACTCATCATGTCAGGCAAAGATAAGATTGGAGCTCCAACTCCGCCTCCATCTAGAGAAGTGTAGTGTGGAGGAGAACTAAGGCCCCCCGATACAAAATGTAACTAAAATCAACATTGTGTTTTTCATGGGACTCACCTAGTTTCTTGTCTTTGCGCTTCATCTTTACGGTTTCTCTCTCTCCAGCACTTGGAGCAAAAGCCTTGCCAGGCAGGATTTCCATAGTACCCACAGGAGTTGGTACACAAGAGCTCTGCCTGCGAAACTCGGATTCCTCTTTGCTTGTCGGTCCACATCGTCAAATGTCCACTTCAAATAGCACCTGTTGCAAAACGATGTATGTATTACCTGTTGTAATGAGACCTGACTGAATAGCCCAATTCAGGTTTGTCTGCGTTGTTGACTCAAAAGGGATAAGCAGGAAATGACATCTCCAACGTGATTGGCATGTTATGTCAATCACAAAGATCTTACGTGAACATTTTCAATAAATTGCACCCGATGTTATTTTTTTGACTTACAATAAACTTCATCTCTCTGTGCATAGCTACTCGTCTCCTAACATCTTTCCACGCGTCATGAAAATGATTCAAGTGGTGAAAAGAAAAATGAACAAACTTGTGACTTGTGAGGCAGACTGTATGAATGTAACGTGCGCGTCACAGGACTGGAGCGGTGTCACAGCAGCTGTAAAAGTATCTGGGCTGGTTGGTACTGACGGTTAGCAAGTCACATTTCGTTACCGACTTGTCAAGTATGCTAATTAATAATGTACGTTAATACTGCCTTTAACGTAAATATTCGCCTGGATGATGCTGGCTTTAAACAAAATGCCGCACTTCTAACTATTCGCTGCCGGGTAGATTATGCAATTACCGCATCCACCAAACAGCAACAGGCTATTAGGCTACATAAACCACCTACTTAAAAACCCATTCACACGATAGTAGCTAACTAGTACGCACTCTATATTGATATACCACAAGTAGAAAGCAAAAACGAACCATTTATTGTAGTTGAAATGACCGACGAAAGGTAGTCTCTCTCTTAGCACGACAGCGACCGACTTCGATGCCAGCCAGGCTGTCAGCTGATGTCAGGTGCTTTAGTGACCCCGCGGTGACCCCGGAAACAGTTCGCTCGAGGAACCAATCAGCGCCGCGCCAAGTAAACCGATGTGTGTCCTTTTTTCTCGTTTGATATTTTAAAATGTGATAATTTTAAAGTGAACACAACGTCTACCTAATGCTATACCGCCAGCGAAAGAAAATATTAGACAACGCAGCGTTAAATAAAAAAAGGAAAACCGGAGACAAAAGATGCTCCTCCCCTTTATCGGGTCTCGTTACTAGGCAACGAGACGCTGCCAAGAAGGCACGGAATAGCCTACTTTTAAGCTTTAAGTGTCCATAACGTAATGTGAGATTTAAGTGCTGGCACGCCACCTTTTTTGGTTGTATATTATACAGACGAACTTATAGTTGTTGAACGTCGGGAGTGCTGAAACTTAAATGGTAGTAGGTCTTTAAAAAAAAGTGTAATTTATGCGTAATTAGCTACGATGTCAGACAGTGGAACTGAGGAGCTCATTCCCTCGACGTTTAAAGAGCAAACCGTCGATGACAACGGCGACGAGGGAGGAAGCCATCAAAGCAGTGATGGAGATGAAGGCCTGAAAAGTAGCAGCGAGGAGGAGGAGGAGGAGGAGCATGCTGATGTTGAGAGGGATGAAGCCACATCCTCTCAAGTCTTCACTGCAGCGGACACACTTCTGCCTAAGAAAGAGCCTTCAATGCGAACACATGCCCTGGTAATTGGTTATACATTGCTATATTTCTATCATGATAGTACATATAATATAGATTTTTTCTAAATGTCACATATTTATAATATATAGATATGTCCAAGAGAATGGTTCACTCAATATAACAACCTGTGAAAATAGGATGTTGACTTTTTAAAAACTTTTCTTTCACGTGTGTCCTGATTCAGAGCCTCGATTGGTCCTTTGGGATCAATTATGCTCTTCCTGTCTTCAACTTGCAAGACAGCGATCAGCTCGTGGTTCTGTACGCCGGTGCGCATGTTGGCGTCATTTATAACCACACCTCAACCTCCCAGCACCTCCTTCAGGTAAACTGATCACATGCAATCAATGCATGTTTTTCGAACACTCACAACACCCGAAAAACACTCACACACTCTTGAACACACACACACACACACACACACACACACACACACACACTGTAACACACACACACACACACACACACGCACGCACGCACGCACACACGCACGCACGCACGCATGGGTCCTATCTCGTGTGTGTGTGTGTGTGTGTGTGCGTGTGTGTCTCTAGGGTCATGGGGGTCCTATCTCATGTGTGTGTGTGCGTGTGTGTCTCTAGGGTCATGGGGGTCCTATCTCATGTCTGTGTATGAGTGAAGACAGGCGATGGCTTGTGACAGCCGACAACGGGCAGGACCCCCTGCTTATTATTTGGGACTCCTACACCGGGTACGACATCTCGCACTCGCTATACGTCATTAAAAAATAACCAGAATATCACCATTTCAGTTTCTGATTTTAACCATACGTTTGGCTACTGCTGCAGGATTCCTGTCCATACTCTGTTTGACTGTCACTCTGAAGGGAGCATCATAGCTCTGGCCTTCTCTAAAGATGCCAAGTACCTGGCGACACTCGGGGAGGGAGACCCGCAGGTTGGTCAAGCAACACTCAATAACAGCAATAGATGATATGAAAGAGATACTTTCACTGCCCATGTATGGAACATTTAGAACCAATGATTTGTAATGTGTTCATGATGAACAAGCGTGTATTATAGAGCCATTCATTCATTCATTACAGTAATTCATTCATGCATTCATCCACCCATTCATTCACTCCACTATCACACATGATGTTAGGAATTTTCATGTAATGCTGCTAAATTATATCAGACATCTAGTCCCAGTCTAATTTTCTATGCGTTTTCTATACTTTATATGTATTACTTACTTTCCTGATCCCTTGAAATTAGATGAAGATGAAGTTTGACGTTGTTGGCACTGCATCTGTCTTCTATCTGCAAAGAGGAGGACATTTTTTTCCACTCAAAGACAACATGGAAATTAATATTGACTTTACAATTCACCAAACATTACATCCAACTCTAATCAATGTAACCTCTAAATCTGAAAATATCTTGTGGTGACGGTAACTCTTGCACAACCCAATCAAATCCTTAAGGGCCCTGTTACATTATATCCCATACTAATTTCCTATTTAACTTGGGAATATGTCCCATTATGTATGTAAATGATATTATATACAAGGATTTATTTTTGAGATGTCATATGCTGTGAATGCCAGCTGACTTGTACAATCCATCTCATAGTGTGTACGTATTTGGGATTGGACAAATGAACCAGACATACCTTTGTGTGTTGCTGAACTCAATCCTGAACATGGTTTTCAAGTAAGTCTGTGTATATCCCACTTTTCATGTTTAATGTTTAATCTATTAGATTACAGACATCTTTATATGATCTTACATATCTTATTTGGTATCACAAGACATTACTTTTTTTTCACAGAATTACATAATTTTCAATCCCAGTGATAGCACTGAGTTGCTCAGCAACAGTGAAAGCCAAGTACTGTTTTACAAAACGGTGAGTGACATCACATGTCACACTGTTAGTTGAGTTGATACGTGTGCCTCCAAATTGTGCCAAGTGGGCCTTTGTCTTTTTTTTTCAGACTGAGGGAAACCTGGAATACATTGCACCTTATCTTCATGACAAGGTAGGCTTTGGAGCAGTAGGCCTATCTCAGAGGGTACAGCAGGTCATCTGCTCCTTAGGGCTTAGATGTCGAGACATGCTTCATTACTCGAGACAATCTCACTTTGCTCTGACACTCTCGTGCATGTCTGACTGTGTGCGGGCATGGGTGTATATGGGGCATTGAAATGTAAAGTGCGGTGAGTGGCAGAGAACAAAGATTAGAAGTTTAAATATTTACATGGTTTAGTTTAGGATTAGGGAGTCAGTGATCTGGCAGTGATCCGGGGTAAAGCAATGCATCATGGGAATAATCACCATATAAAGTCTTTATAGTTGCATGTCACTCCATTGCTTCTCCATTGATCCTCTCCCTCTCTCTCTCTCTCTCTCTCTCTCTCTCTCTGGCTGTCTCGCTCTCTCAGAGCTTCAACAAATCTGTGGGCAGGCTGTGCCAGTCTCTGTTTCACTGGCAGGGCAAGCAGGCCCTCACTGCCACATCCGCAGGGAACCTGGTGCTGTGGGATGTGGCAGAGGAGGAAGCTGCAGTGGGGCGAGGAGCCGTCAAACTCCTCCCCCTTCAGAAAGACGCCATCACTGTTCTCACTTCCACGGACAGGTGCCAGAGCGCTCCATGATCGCATAAATAAAGCGTGAAACCAAACCCTCTAACCCAGCCTTTAAATTAGAACTAAACCCCTTGACCCCACCTTTAAAAAAAGATGTTATGCATGCAAAAGCATGTGTTTAATGGAGAGAGGGAGTTGTCTAATGCAAACCAATGTACAAGTGGTGTTGGGATTTGGTTCTCCGTTAATATGGTTCTCCGTTATTATGTCATAACATGTCAACACATTTTTAAATGTTTTTTTTGTTTTCATTTTCCAGATGGATTGTGACAGGCGATGTCCTTGGCCATATCAAATTTTATGACGAGAACTTACACCTCATGAGCTGGTACGATGAATTAAGCCTGGATGCCATAGCATCCATCTCCTTTTCTAAAGACACCGCACCTGAAACCGGCCAGGACTATCCAAAGAGCTGCACTCTGGAGGGTCAGCCTTTTGTCATCAGGTATAAAAATAGTACACGTTTACGTGTTACGTGCATTTTTGTGACAGGCCACGCTCACTGCAACACCCCTTAGCCAATTGGTGTGAAAATGGAATCACCTGTGCCCATTGCCAAGCTTCCCAAGAAATGTTCAAAAGTGAAGTGCATGTTTAGGTTCTTCTGAAGGTTATTCTTTGGCCAATGACCAAGCATGATTCAACTTCCCACCAAATTTGGTGCAAATCTGTGCATAAACGGAAACGCATACACACAAAAATGCCACATGCACTGCCATGGCCCCCTTTTGCCAGTCGGTATGAAAAGTGAATAATTTGTTCCTTGGCCAGTAACCAACCATTCTACCAAATTTGGTGCAAATCTGGGCATTACTTTTTGAGACAAACAGACGCCAGTGAAAACATAACTTCCTTGGTGGAGGTAATCTTATCACGTCTCTCTCTTTCAATCTCTTTCATACGACAAAAAAAACACACACACACACACACACACATTTTAACGGTAGAACCGTCTAGGTAATGGCTCCTTCTGTGTCCATCCTGCAGGAGCTTTGTTGTGTCCACAGTGAGTGCGACAGTAGTGCACGTGAAGACACAGGGCGGGGTACCCCAGACCCTGTTGAGAGAGCACTCTGCGCCCCTACACGCACTGGCCTGCCACCCCAGGTGGCCCATTTTAGCCATGGGGAGTCACAGTGGCATTTTGAAAGTGTGCGACTACAACACCAAACTCACCCTCGCCAGCAGGGTCTATGAATCAGAGAAGATTCAATGTTTGACCTTTGACCCCCAAGGTGTTTGTATTATTATTGTTATTATATTATGATAAGTAGAAGTAGTAGTAGTAGTGGTAGTAGTAGTGGTAGTGCTGCTCATTTTGTAGTATCATTGTAGTCATTATACATTAATATATTATTATGATAACATATCATTATTACTGCACTAATTTCCCTGATGTAACCCAGTCATAATATAATTCTTCTTTTTAATTAATCAACTAGCTCAAAACAGCTACTTGTAATTTTCTGCGATATGTTATAAATAATGTATTTATTATTATATTTGGATTATTTTGATTGTCTTTGAACAGGATTGTATGTGGCTGTGGGATTTGCCAGTGGAGCGGTCCATGTTCTGGATGCCTGTTCTTTACATAGCGATGCTGAGGACTGCTTTCATTTCAGTGGCGACAGCATCACTCACATCACCTTCTCCATGGACTCCATGTATCTTGCAACAGGTGTAAGTGAAAAAAAAATCTCTTTTTTTGTTTTTCATATTGTATGTAAATTGTATGGAAAGACTGGATTGTATGAAAAAATATGAAAATCCCATTGAAACGACAAAAGATGCCAATTTTTTTTCCTGCTCACGTCTACTGTTCCAAAAACATGTTCGTAAAGAATCCCATTGCATTGGTCTGCAGATTCCATGGAGTTCAAAAGCGTAGAATTTCGCCAGCTTAATACTTTAAACATGGCTCACATTCATAACAGAAGAGTTGTTGCAGTGGCTAGAATGAATACCACTGTGACTGCATGTATATGTTCTGTTAAACCAAGTCATGTATTAATGCTGGTCTCCTTGTTGTAATTAGGACACTGGGAAAGCAGTAACAGTATTCCATCTGCAAAGCACTCCTGGGTCAAGAACACAGCGATGGCAGTATGTAGGACGACATCGCTCCCACTACAAGCCCATCAGAGAGCTGCTGTTCGGGGTGCACCTCGACAGCACCCGGCCCAGGCTGCTGTCTTTGGGCATGGACCGTAGACTGGTCAGTCCTGGGTGTACTAGTTATTAGGAGATTAGTTATTCCTCTCTGTTCTAGTTAGTAGGAGATCTAGTTAGCAATATAATATGTAGAAGACTATACCCCTTCCTTGTATTGTCTACTACTTAGTGGCCTTTCTGTTTAGCGTTTCACGAACTGCACTCTGATTGCCTTGTCATTTTAGCAGACACTATTCGAACCAACTTGCAAGTGAGGTTGAGAATAATCAAAGTATGCAATCAAATGAGTCCTGCAGCACAACCTAGTTTAAAAAAACGAAACAACAACTGGGTAGAGTAGCCATAGGAATCCGAGAAAACAAGGTTAGTCATTCATTTTTTGTATGAGTGCAACAAACAGTTTCAGTAGATATCACATTTTAAAATCCGTCGTCCATTTAAAAGTGTGTGCGTGTGTGTGTGTATGTGTGTTTGTGTGTTTTTGCACCTGGCGAACAGGTGGAGTATGACTTGGACAGCAGTACAGAGCAGCAGCTGGTGCTGCTGAGTACAGAATGTGTGGAGCAGAGCGCCGTGCCCCAGTGTATGACCTGGTACCCCCCACTCACCACCGAGCACTTCCTCCTCACCGCCTCAGACCAGCACAAGATGAAACTCCTCAACAGCACCACCAACATGTGCAGGTCTCCAAGTCTTCTAATCATGTCCATGTCCACATTCTCCTCTTCCTGTCACTGTAAAGCAGTCCATATATGGTTGCTATATCATTTCTGATTACAGAAAGACTCTTCTGGGGCCAACTTATGAATCTCCAGTTCAGAAAATGGTAGTTCTGCCAGGGTCCAGGGACCCCTACTACCTGGCCTTCATTACAAAGGACAAGGTGAGGGATAAATTTGCTTTTGGATTAATTACAATAATTTTGTGTAACTTTCAGTCAAGAAAAATACATTAGCCACACTGCAAATATAGACAATAGGAAAAATTACGATTCAAATGTAATATATGTAATAATCCATTATTAATAATATTAATTAATTAATTATATTCAGCAAAATTCCGAGTTCAATGACATTATGTTTGTAAATTATTTTGTATATATTATTTTGTCCATATAGTCCCATTTATTAGTCCAATTACTATAAACCCTAAATTGATCACAAGACATTTTGGTTATACATAATTTGTATTATTGTATTGTTCTGATTGTCATATATACCTAATACCTTCTAGGTGGGGCTCCAGATTCTGCCTCTTGATGGAAACCCCTACAAGAGCATTGCCGTAATCTGCCACCCAGGCGGGGTCTCTCAGCTGGCCTGTTCCTTCGACGGCCGCTTTGTCTTCACCTCAGGGGGGGCGGACTGCACCGTCCTCCGCTGGGAGATAAACCTAGAGTAAGATTGTTTTACAGGCCTGTCATTAGTTCTCTTTTATAAATGTGAAGATATTTGGCATATCACATTATGCCATTTTCATGATGTTCATGACTGTTACAAACATAACATTCCAACCAATAATCATATTCTTGCGGTTCTGACCTCATTTGAAAGTAAGCAATAGGCAGTGTCTACTGCCAATCAAATGTTGAATAATCACCTCATCTGTGTGTCTTTATACTGTAGCTTGTAGCTTTGTAGCTTGTATTTACTAGTAAATATTTCACCTTATTAGGAGAAGCAGCACTCTCGGAATGCTGTTGCATGTCTTTAATACTTTGTGTCAACACAGTGGCTTACAGGCCGCTGCCTCCCTGGGGGGCTCCCACTTGGACCCTTTCTACGCCCTGTTGGAGGGAGGAAGAGGAGGGACCGTCTACAGGGTCAGTTATTCATCCCTCCGCTCACACCTGCTCAGAGTAGCAGCACAGTATGCCCCTTCAGCTGCATTCATTCTGTATTCATCCCCTTTTTCATGTTGGTCTTTGAGGTCATGTATCATGTATTTTATGTGTTATTATTATTATTATTATTATTTGTTCTTATTATTATGATTGCTACTATCCTATACCTTTGGGATGTTTTGCTCCTATTGACTCCTCACTGTCACTTTAGGAAATGGAAGACTTTTTCTATTACTGCCAGCTCCGTCACCAAGGCATTGACTCCATGGAAACATGGCAGGTGTCATCTTGTGTACCACTAACTGAGGTTCCTTTCCTGATGAGAGCTCTGGGCTTCTTCCCTACTGAGCAAGAGGTAACAATAACACTGACAATATGAAGTGCATCTCTCTCTTTGATGTACCCAATCCTTCCCCCCAATAGGAGGGTTTCACATGATGTCACGCACATTTCAAGCCACCATCTTGGTGTGTTTTCACCATTATAATCAGAATAATAACAACTGGTTGCTGGGTTATTCTAGAATGTTTGGTCAAGAAGTAAAAAGCAGCTTGAACTTCTTGTGTGGAACTTCAGATCATGGGATTGAAACCCTTGTATAGTCATGTATTATTTTGCTATCTCTAGCTGGAAGACATGCAGAATGAGGTCAAGTTTAGTAAATATGCCGAAACGGGTAAGTATGTGACGGACGTGGACTTGGCAGAGTTTCTCAAGCTGTACATCAACCACCGGCCTGCCTTCGGCATCTCCAGGGAGGAGCTGGCTGAAAGCTTCCGGGTCCTGAGTGTCTGGGATGGGACTGGACTGCCGGCCATCCCTAGGGACCAACTGTTGGAACTCCTTCAAGCCAGAGGTACTGAATACACCACTGCTTCTTCATATGGATACACAATCATTATACTATTATACTATTTATATGCTTATAGATCACTTCTCAAAGCAACATGGCACAAAACAGCATTGATGGCTAACCCGCTGGCTCTCTGAACTGGTGCTCTTTAGCTAGTTCTCCATTAAAACATCTGCATCTCCCCTCAAGTCTCAGACGTTCTGGCGCGTAATACGCAAGTACACACCTAACCCCTTTCACTCCCCCGGAACTACTGCTCAGCCAATTACCCACTACCGTGGACACCTCCCTCAATCAAACACTGCAAAAGTAACAACACATGAACAGGAACTTATACCCCAGCATTACAATATCATGTAGACTAGAGTTTACTCATACAAGATACATGATTATTGCAATTATCATGTGTCATTCCTGCATTGCTCATAAAGAGCAATGCAGGAAAAGCAGGGCATTATTAGAACAAATTGTGAATATGTTAAGATGATATATGACACCCATTTAAATCAAAGGCTTTGCCACCCTTTTAAAGGCTAATACCGGTCTGGGTGATCAAACCATCGTAACTGTCTCATTTGGCTTCAGTAAAACCTCTGTTCCCAGTTATAATTTCTCAAAATCACTTAATTGTGCCAACTCATTTTTCTTGAACGTGCCTTCCACAAATGTAAACAATAGCAATATAGCACTTTGGTCTTTGTGATCAGACATTTTGTAAAGTACTTGTATAGCGATTCACTGTTATGTTGTCCACAAACTCTGTACTGACTGACTCATTGCGGGCGCGCGCACGGCAAATGCTCTAAGGCACAATTGGTACAAGGAAGTCATTTTGACAAAGTATATTAGTAACAGAGGTGTTTAGTGAAGCCAGGAGAGACTTACTTACAGGAGAGACTGTTACGATGGTCACCCAGACCAGCATTGTCCTTTATGTGTAGCCCTGTGTCCTGATCCGCCTAAATTAGGAACTTAGAAGAACCACTGTTTCAAACAGTTTAGTCATTCATGGTTGCTCACAATCCTCATGCTTGATTGTAAACATATAACTCTCTGCTACATTTGTCAGGTGAACACATGAGGGAGGATGAGGTGGTGGAGTGTTTAACTCCAGCACTGGGAGCCTCTGAGAAGCACACCCGTAATGAAGGTTAGTGAGAGCTGGCAGCAGTTAAAAACATGTCTAATAAAGTATAAAGTATAATTCAAAATGTAAATCACTGTTTGTGTGTGTGTGTGTGTGTGTGTGTGTGTTTTAATGTGTCTATTTAGAATACTCACTGGACTGTGTCATCCCAGATTGGATATCAGCAGAGACATTCGCAAGTCATATTCTGGGCTTCCCTTTATGTACAGAGACAAGTGACACGTCATCTCCTTCAGTGTAAAAGTACAATTACCAAAATTGTACAACAAATCTACCAATCTGCTTACTGTCAGCTCTCAATAATGTTAGTATGTGTCCTTACTTTCTTTTCTATCAAATAAGTGAAGAAATGCAGTTGTTGTTGATGAACAGCTAGTAAATTTTTGGTGTTTTTCTGGTACTTATAATACCCAAATATGCATTGCGTCACTGCATTGCTAGCCTACTCTGTTTATAAATACTATAAAATGAAACCAAATATTGAGGTGCATAAGTACATAAGTACATGTAAGAACTACTATTTCTGTCCTCTGTTTAAGTCCAAATAAATATATATAAAACGTCGGTTAAGTGGTCCTTAATTACATGTTATGTCTAATGTTAAATTAATAAAACCATCAATTAAAGTGTGTTCGCCCCAGCATGGCTACCAGCCAACCAATCAGCTTCGAGCTATGTGTTCAAGCAGGTTTCAACAGATTATAATCCTTATCTTGAGTTTTTTGGTGTGGGCGTGGCTCCCACTTCGACCAATCAGAGAGCTTCCCGGACGCAGGAAGTTCCTGCTAGGGGGAAGCCTCCTGAATACTTTGTGTCAGCTGGTCGCTAGCTGCTGCTACCGCAAACGTCAATACAGCATTTACTACAAGTTGGACAAAATGGACAAGTGTTGTACGTGTGCGTTTAACAATGAAAGTAGACTCCGGTGCGCATCGTCGGCGCAAACACGTCGACTTTCGTAGCTGTTGCTAGTCGTCGCAATGCTTTTATCCACTATGAGCACGTCCACTGCCTGATTTTGCATAATATATAGTGAATTAGCTTGTCGGCTAACGTTAGCTATTTGTTTGGCAACGACATGGCCACCCAAGACCAGCGCTACACGTATCGGCACACGGCGGCCAGTATCTTACAGGACGCGGACTCGGACGCGGAGGAGCCTCAGTTGGCCTATAAGAAGCCGGACGGACGGGAGTCCCAGATCATCCACAGCGGACACTTCATGGTGTCCGCGCCGCACAGCGAGCACCCGCCTAAGAAAGGATACGACTTCGACACTGTCAACAACGAAACGTGCCGCACGTATCACTTCGGGAAGACCAGCACCTCGCATATCTCCATTGACGCCTCGCTGACCAAACTGTTCGAGTGCATGACACTCGCATACAGGTGAACAACAACCTTCATAACACACTCTAGTACTAGAGTACTAGTATTTTAATAATCCCCCATCATACGAAGTGACGAGTACTAGTACTAGTCTAGTACTCTAGTACTAGAGTACCAGTACTATCCCCCATCATACGAATTGACGAGTACTAGTACTCTAGTACTAGAGTACTAGTACTCTAGTACTATAGTACTGTTCGAGTGCATGACACTTGCATACAGGTAAACAACTTCACGACACACTGCTAGTACTCTAGTACTAGTACTCTAGTACTAGAGTAACAGTACTAGTACTGTTCGAGTGCGTGACACTTGCATACAGGTAAACAACACACTTCACGACACACTGCTAGTATTCTAGTACTAGTACTAGAATACTAGTAAAGAAAGAATGTTAACACAAATAAAAGGAAGAAATCAAATGTTAAGTACTATCAGCGAGTACTAAACTATTAAAAATATTCTAGTACTAGTACTAGAATACTAGTACTAGTACTCTAGTACTAGTACTAATAGTACAATCCCCCATCATACGAAGTGACTAGTACTAGTACTAGAGTACTAGCAGTGTGTCGTGAAGTGTGTTGTTACCCTACTGTGTGTACTCTAGTAATAGTACTGTTCGAGTGCATGACACTTGCATACAGGTAAACAACTTCACGACACACTACTAGTACTCTAGTAATACTGTAGTACTAGTACTAGAGTACTAGTACTCTAGTACAATCCCCCATCGTACGAAGTGACGAGTACTAGCACTAGAGTACTAGATTACTAGATTACTAGTACTGTTCGAGTGCATGACACTTGCATACAGGTAAACAACTTCACAACACACTACTAGTACTCTACTACTAGTACTCTAGTACTAGAGTACTAGTACTCTAGTACAATCCCCCATCATACGAAGTGACGAGTACTAGTAATCTAGTACTAGAGTACTCTAGTACTAGTCTAGTACTCTGGTGCTAAAGTACCAGTACAAGTACTCGTCACTTCGTATGATGGGGGCGGGGGGATTGTTTTTTTTTTTTAGATGGGGTTGTGCAACTGCATTTGATATTCAAGTGCTTTTCAGCTGAATGCATCTGGTCTACGTGACGGTGGGTTGGGAGGCAGCAGGTCCTGTCTCTCCTGCACACGCCTGCCTGCTACACAAGGGCGTCATTATTGTCACGAGTCTTTAATATATTTACAACGCGCCTCTTCTAGGAAGCAAAGGGTTTTTTTTGCAAATTGTAACCCAGCTCCGTTATGCACCATTGCCATTTCAGCTGTGTAGCTGAATCTGAGCGATTAAAGGGAATCATAGTATTGAATGATTATTTTTTACTTTGATTCCTGCCTGTTTATAGTTCTGTAAATAGTTTTGCAATCGACTTGGATACTAAAAATGGAGATCACTACTGTCAAATCTCTGAGATACCAGAAGAAAAGGACAGGCTTCGAGGTTAGGGTTAGGGTTAGCTGGAGCTTATGTTTTTTAATACGTTTTCAAATTTTACAATTTGATATACCTTTTGTATTAACATTAGTGCACCATCTCTGTTTTGAGGCTGTATTTCTTTGGCACATATCACATTTTCTATAAGCTGTTGTGGTCTCATGTTGGATAGAGCTACTGTGACTCTGGTGGAGTGGTGCTTTTATATTGTTGTATATTCACAATAATTTGTATTGTATTTTAAGTGATGTATCTTCAAAATGTCTTTCCTTGCCTGTGGAGGCAGGCATTTGGCATTAGTTTAGCTGCTGTGCTTGTAGGAAATGGAATTTCTAACGCCACAGGAATGTTAAATTCAAGTAACGTTCCCCATTCAATTCCTCCCAGTAATATATTTATTAACAACCTGTGAGAACAAACGCCTTCCCACAATACTGCCTGTACAAGCTTTTTTGAGCTATCTCGTTCCCATGGTGATCCACTTCCGCACAATGTTCATCATTCATTCCTAAGATGTGTGGAAAGGAATATGGTAGGCAATCAGGCACAACATACACAACCAAGTCTTGGGTTAAACGACAACCTTGACGGCTTGTTTACCCACCTGGTGTGGCTGGCAGTTGGCACTCTGACGGTGCTGGTCAAGGTGACCTGTAGCCTTTTTAATTGTTCTGGGAATTTATTTCCCAGAAATAATTATTTCTAAAATTATTTATTAAAAAAATACACAAAATGTGGCAGAATGTGTGGCTGGCCGATATATACTCTGTAATGTTATCTTAATCTTATAATAGACCTAAACAAGTAGAATGATTGTTATTATTATTGGTTTACATTAAAAGTGATACTGGTATCAGACTTAGTTATTTTCAATGGAAACAGCACCCATCTTTTATTATATCCTGACATACCTATAGAGCCACATCAACAACTCTGTGGCATAAGAGGTGCACCAATCTCTATCTTTGAGAGTAAGTATTTGGACATTACTTTTTTTTAGTGGCAAGTTGGTATCACCAAAATGGAAAAACTTCAAAGGTCTGAAACTGCTGTGGAGAGACAAGATCCGTCTAAACAACGCTATCTGGAGAGCCTGGTATATTCAATGTAAGTGTTCAACACTTTATCTCTTGATGGGTCACTTTCAACTTTTCTGCATAAGGCTTAAACTCAGAATGAACACAAGGTTACTCAAATATGTTTATGCAGTTTCATCCTCAGTGGACAGATTGGTAGCATTTTTCAAAACAAATTAATTAAAACTGAAATGAGGTTTTAAGACTGTGATCAGTTGAGGAAGAACTTAACAATAATAATGAATATAATGAAATATTTGTGTGCTACTTCCTTAAGTTGTCCTTTATTATATTGTAATGCATTTGTAAGCATGCTTTTTTTGTGATTCCAGATGTGGAGAAAAGGGAAAATCCGGTGTGTCATTTTGTCACTCCGCTGGATGGGAACATGGACTCTGAAGTCCATCGTCCAGCAGAGGTGAGGAGGAGGAGCTTAGCATCACTATAAAGTACTGGCTGCTGTCTGCTCACCAACCACTTTCCCCATCGTCATTAGTTTTTTTAGCCACTACTAATTTTTTACCCCTTGGTTACGTTTGTTTGCCAACCATTTAATTTTTGTTTCTTAGGCAATTGCCACAGAAGGCAAATACTGGAAAAGAAGGATAGAGATCGTGATAAGGGAGTATCACAAGTGGAGAACATACTTTAAGAAGCGGGTAGTGTATGCAAAAAAGTGGAAATGTGCAAAACCGTCTAAGATGTTTTGATTTTAAAATAGATGCGTTACATATTTGTGTAATACGTAGTTTTCTTGCAGTTACAGAAGCACAAGGATGATGATCTATCCAGCTTGCTCCAGGTATGTTAGTTCTTTCAAATATGACACGGTATAATGTTCCCAGTATAAAGGGGCACCACAATGTATCATATTGCTATTGCCATTGCAATGCACTGTGATGACAGCCGTCCACATTCATACATCCATTAGTCAGCCCCTGGTCTGCATGTACATTTAGTGGTATTTGGCTGATATTGGTGATGATGTCTTTCCAATGACTACAATGATTGCCTATACAAAGTGAACACACAATTAGGGACACATTGCAAGGATAGGATATTTGGATTGCATGCCATATAGTCATGGCAATATCAAACAAGTTAGTGACACACTGCATATTTGCTCTATATGATGCAGCTCTTATCAGAACACCTCTAGTTGCAGTCTGCACTTTCTGTATATAATTAACAATGAAAATACTTATTTGTAGTTATAACTATATAATGACATATTCAGGATATTATTTATAGCATTACTGTCACACATTGTCCATATTGAATCAAACGGGCCATATGTTTGCATACAAGCATACATGTCATAAATGCTTATTTATTGTTGCTTAAGTATCGTTATGGTATATTTAGTTTATGAAGTATACAAGTTGTGTGTTAACTTGGCGAGGAACAACTGTGTACATATCATGCTCTCTGCTTGCATCGACTCACGTTGTGTCTGTGTGAGCTCATTCAACATCAGTATCTGAATGGTGTGCAGTGCTACAGCTCATTCAACATCAGTATCTGAATGGTGTGCAGTGCTACAGCTCTTTAATACTAGTGTACTGACTGTTGTGCTGCTTTATTAATTTGAGATCTTTTGTGCAGTACTTTTAACACTGCATGCTGTCATGACTGACTTGCCAGCTTGTGTGTTGCACTGTGTTGAATGCTTGAAGGGGCCGGAGGAGCAGTTTTCCCTTTTTGGAGAAGTGTTTCCAGACACGCTCCGTGTCTCCTTTTGTCAGGACGAGGAAAGCGCCACACGGCGTGTGGCCCGCAAGAGCCACAACTCCCCCATCCCTATGGAGATGGACCCACTGTTCGACATGGATGTCCTGATGTCTGAGTTCTCAGACACGCTGTTCTCCACCCTGGCCTCCCACCAGCCCGTAGTCGGCCCCAACCAGCGAGACATCGGTGAGAGGAACGCCTCAGGATTTGTTGTTCAACAATCATGGAAAGAATGATGAATTGAAATGTAAAGTGGTCATCAAACTCCCTTCTTATAGAGGCAATGAGAAGGAAGTTTAATGGCTAAGATGGTGTGTGTGTGTGTGTGTGTGTTGGATGACAATGTCTTCACGATTAGCCTGCCAGCTTTTTTTCAGATCCCAGCTCTTTTGTTTTTGTCAGTATAAATGTCATCAATCGAGCATGTTTAATATAGGTGCGACCAGGGCGCTCCTGCCACTCACCCACACTGATCTGATCCACAAGGCTGTTAAATATTACCAGGGCTGTGAAGTACTACATGAGCTACTGTAGTTAAGTGTACTTTACTTGAGTACATTGGGCTTCCATTCCTTCGGTGGACAGCAAGAGGAAATCATAAGGCCCACCGCAGCTGAGGCCCACTGCAGCTGACTCATCAGTTTTGTAAAACAATGGAATGTTTTCAGTCATCCCCTGGTCAAGAGGTTCTTGCGAGGGGCTAGGCGTGTGAAACCTGTTATCCGTGTCCTGACACTGCGCTGGGATCTTTCCACTGTCTTGCGTGGGTTAACTAGGGACCCTTTCTAGCCTGTCTCAAGCCCTTTTGGATGCCCTGTCTTTTAAGAAAAACTGTTCACGCAACGTCTTTGTTCTATTTCATGTAGGCTACGGCGTCTAGACTTCGCCTTATGGGCTGGTCCCGTGTGCACACTTGCGCGCACTGAAGATTCAGCAATGTACCAATCAACTTGGGCCCCGCCCACATATCCCACAGCACCGTGTATATAAGGCTGCGCAGAGCGGCGCTCGCCCTCCCTTTTCTTTCAGCAATGAAAGCTTACAAGTCTGATTCTTCTAGCAAGTTTGATTCTGCTATCAAGATGTCCAGCGGCAGTGTGGCAGATCTTGAAGACCCTTTTCAGACTCTTTTCAGACTCTTTTCAGACCCTTTACTTGCGACGAGCACACTACGTGCTTCCGTTGCCTGGGATTGGTGCCGCCCTCTCAGGCACAGAGATCTGACCAGCCTGCAGTTCCTTGCCGTGAGATAGCCAGGTGTTTGTTCTTCACACCCACGGTAGGGCTGTCTGCATCTTCGAAGCCGTGGTGCCACCGGTGTTTTCCGGTGAGGAAGCGCACCAGTCACCAGAGCCTTGCTCCGTTGTGTGAGAGAGGACGATTGGTTTACATTGGGATTAAACGTGACTGGGTATTCATTTGCTGTGGTTACGGGTTGTAACATATCACTGTCCTCTAGCCACTGATGTGTTGTTTTCGGTATGTCATCCCCATCTTATGTACTCTTTGCGTTCAATAGGTCAGGCTATGTGTAATATCGTGTTTGGGTGGACTTTTTAGTCTATCCTCGTCTCCATTCGCTAGCTGGCACTTGCGCTCGATGTGCTTTTTTTTCGCCGGCAATCAAGAGCTCCTTATTCTTTGCATTTTGTTGAAAAGAGGACATAGGATACTCTGTTACGCCGGTAAGCGGGCTCTGTTCCGTCGTGCCTGTGTTGAGTGCGGAAATAGGAGGGGCCTTGCTGCCCACCGCCGCTGGTTTCATTTGATTCCTTAGCCCCACCCCCGGTGGTAGCAGACGTAAGAGGAACTTTGTTACTCTGCATCGCCTTTTTTCATAGGTTCTAGCAGGCTTGAGTCAGAGGTTACAAACTATTTTCTTTATTCACCGCTTTGCGTGTTTCTAGGAGAACTAGGGTTAGGGTTGTGCTTTGCACATACATGGCTTCTTGCGTCCAATGTGCCCCAGGACTTGGGTCCTGCAGGGGTACATTAATCGGGCTCGCAGCTTCACCTTTGCCCATAAGGCGAAGCCTAGACCGTGTAGTCTATGTGAACGAATAGAATGATAGTTATGCTATTATAACTCTAGTTCTATGATTGTAGCTGTCTAATTTCCCGCCTGCTGTACCCTCTATTGCTGAAAGAATAGCGTTGAGTGCCGCTCTGCACGGCCTTATATACACGTTGAGTGGTAGATTGTTGAATTTTCAGTGCACACAAGTGCGCACACGGGACAAGCCCATAAGGCGAATCCTAGAAGGATACGCCTACAATCATAGAACTAGAGTTATAATAGCATTATCATTGGTAGCAGACTCTGCTGCAGCTGCAATGTAATTGCGTTGTGATATTGAAGTCACACATTTACTATAACGAATTGAATGTAACAAATTGCGTAAATTAAAAAATATATATCATGTGTCTATTTAAAAATATTGACGTTGACGCATTTTCAGCGTCAAAGTTACCGATGAATGAATCGTGACAGACCTATTGTCAAGATATGATACTTTTGTACTTCAACTTAATTATCATTTTAATCTCAGACAATTTTAAGTGCCATATGAGGGAAATATTTTTAACATTTCTTCATAGGATTTGAGTAGAAGTTAGGTGGCAAGGGGTAAAGGTCCAGCTTCACTTTGTTGTCTTTTGTGTGTACTTTCTGCTCTCTAGTGGCCAGAAGTCAAACTTCAGCGGTAGGGAAGGTGCCGAGACAGCATTTCAGTGGCAGACTAGATCTTCATATGTTTTCTTTGTACCATGCCAGCTCATGCAGTGAATGCAGACATGATCCAGCCAGGACTCATTACATTGCAGCCCAACCTGGACTTCATGGATTCTTTTGAGCCACTGCAAGGTAGACACTAGACACTGCACCCAGTAGAGACCATACACATGCCAAATACTAGCCACTCTTATCATGGCCAACATGCTCATGGTCACTCCCTCTTTTTCTAGATGCCGATAGAGCCTAACATTTAACACAATATTAATCAACAAGTGTAAATCACAAGCTGTGTTGTACTAGCACAAAGCCAATAACATAAAGATCATGGTTTTCCTGACTTATTTCACAAGTTAAAACACAACCTAGTCTGTTGTATTAGCACCACGCTAACATAGAGACTGTTGTTGTCAGACTTGTTCCACAGCCTGCGTCAGCCCTTCTTCCCCACTGTATCCCCTACTGCACCGTCTCTCTCCCCTCTACCCAGCAGCAGCTCTCAGTCACAGGTAAAGCCCATGCTAAGGTAGCTAATGCTGTTGCTAATAACCCTCACCACCACCACCACCACCACCCCGTAATACAAAACACTTGCTGCCTTCAAATGAGCATTCGATTCTGCAAGAAAGAAAACTGCTATAGATGGCTATATAGATATGTTTCCATGAGAAAAACACATGCTTCAAATATGCTCATGTGAATAACATTTGGTTTTGCTGGAAAGGAAAAAGACATATTTGATCTATTTGGTATACAAGTTCTATCAAGTCCTATGTTGTAGTAAAGGATTAAAGAGCATCAAATGGTACAGCTACAGGAAAGCATTAAATCTAGTGAAACATTAGTCATTGAAACTGTTGTTCATAATTGGTGCAAATGAGTCCCAAAAATGTCACTTCTATTGTAGGTGACATCACTTGAGCCACAATACATTTTGCACTCACCTGTTTCCCCAGTGAGGGTGCTGTTCCTGCAGATGTATTTCCAGTATGTGGCTACTTTTTAATTTCTTTTTTCTCGTTTTTCTCGTTTTTCTCCTGGTCGACAACTTAGTTAATGTCCTCCATGCAGCTCTCTGCGGAGGACATCTCTGCCCCGCCCCCCGGGCCCCTGGCTCCTCCCTCCATAGCCAGTCAGAGCTCCGGTACAGACGCCCACGGCTGTGCATATGTACAGGGCTACATGTTCACCCAGCCAGTGATCTCTGCTTCTCAGGCAGAAGTCCCCCGGCCTCACGGACCGCTCACACACTGCCTGCCAGACGGCCACGGATCTTCGTCTGTGATCACACACACCACCTCCTCTTCCGCCTCTGGAGTGCCCAGTGACGCGGCCTCCACCTACAACCAGGGTCTGGAGTACAGCTCCGTCCCGGCACAGGAAGCCCCACCGCCTCAGGTATCCCAGCTCCCGCCGCTGGCTCCCTGTCCAGCCAACCAGCAGCAGACCTTCGCGCTGCCTCGACCCATCCAAACCGGCGGGGGGAATAAAGCTAAAGGCCGCCACATGCAGAGGATTGTTCCAGCCAACCACCCTCCTTCCTCTCATCTGATCCTCGCAGGTTCATCTTTTCTATAGGATTGTTTTCACATGCGCGTCATAGAAAATACAGATTCATGTCCTCAAACCAGTAACTTTTTCTAAATCTCAATATTTATTTTTGTACTCTCCCTGAAAAAAGCGTGTGCGTGTGTGTGTGTGTGTGTGTGTGTCTCTGTCTGTCTGTCTGTCTGTCAGTCAGTCACCATTAGGGCAAATATATGCCATGTAATTATATATACTATTTGGTGGAGGCAGAGCACTTTGTGCACCTAGAGCAAAACGAGAACATATATTATTAGCAAGGTGTAAGAAAAACTATCTATTTTGTTGATCGCTATAGTTTCTACGTTCAGTGATCAATCTGGCTCTAACTGGCCGGTGTCTCCAACTACACCCTCTGCAGACCTTCTGTAACATAGGATAAAGTTGTTAAAACACATTTTATCTCACTACAAGATGGTTAACACGTTGTCATGCTGTAGCATTGGGTTTAGGAATCGAAAAACTTTGCCCATTACAGAATGGTATTGGATCATTTACTTTACTAAAACTGTTTTGTTTTTTAGGTCCGTTTTCTACTGCACCCAATGCTATGATTGTAACACCAGCCCCGCTGAAGGCCGAAGTCGTTCCCAGTGCAGGAATGGTCATTACATCTTCCAATCAGGGAGGGGTATGCTTTATAACAGAATCACTTCCTGCTTTATAATAGAACCGCTCACGTCTTTGCATCAGAATCACTTCCTGCTTTATACCAGAATCACTTCCTGCTTTATACAGAACCGCTTGCCACTGTGCATTAGAATCACTTCCTGCTTTATAACAGAACCGCTTACCGCTTTATATCAGAATCACTTCCTGCTTCATAACGGAATAACGTCCTGCTTTATATCAGAATCACTTCCTGCTTTATAACACAATCACCTCCTGCTTTGCATTAGGATCACTTACTGCTTTATAACACAATCACCTCCTGCTTTATATCACTTCCTGTTTTATCTCACAATTACAAAGTGAAAAGTAGTCAACTGAACTAAGTGAACTAATTAATTAAATTTAAGAGTGCATTACAATAATTGTGTATTTCAATCTTCAATAAATGAATAATTAAAGATGATATTAGCCTGCGTTTATCCAGTCAGTGCTGTACCTTCTATAAGGTAGCCTTGTGAATGCTATGTCTCTCAGGCCCCTGGGTTTCACATCGTGCCTCAGACACACAAGAGTCCCCAGCCCATCGTCCCTAAAGAGGAGTCTTACTCCTCCAGCTGCAAGGGGCAGAAAACATCCAGGAACACCAGTAAGACCAGCAGCTTCTCCCAGCTCATCCTTTTATTCTGTCACTTTTTCATCTTTAATCAGATCAACCTACCGCTGTTTGCGCGTGTGTGTGTGTGTTTGTGTGTTCAGGACAAGGCTCACCATGTGGTCCAGATGGTTCTCACTCGCCACTTAGCAGTTCAGAACTGTCCATGAATGATCCAAACCAGGTGAATCTCTGTTTTAGCACATCTGAGTTTGCTGCCATCTATAGGTTAAAGTCCATTTTGTATTAGTTTGGTAGCAAGGCCGGACTGGCGTACGGGGACACCGGGGATTTCCCCGGTGGGCCGGTGGGCCGGGCCATGAGAAAAATAAATTATTAAGCAAGTTTGTTTTTACTTTTCAAATTAAGTAGAAAATTATATTTGCAATGATAAAGACTAATTGCATCCTAGAAATCCCTTTAAACTTCCCTGGGTGAAGATGGGGCGTGAAGTGATGTGTCCAGATTTTTTGGTTGTAAGCCTCTGTGTTGTTTGTGATGGGTCTGCCACAGAGCCGGAGAGTGCCCCACATCTCAGCGGAGCAGAAGAGACGCTTTAACATCAACATCGGCTTTAAAACACTCTGCAACCTGGTCCCCACCCTCAAGTCTCAGTCAAACGTAAGCCACTGATTGTCCAGTGTAAAACCTTCTTTAATACATCTATACATAAAACCACTTGGTTATGGCTGTTTTTGACTGCTTGTTGGTCAGTTATTGCTTTGTTGTTTCATTTTGGTACTTTGACCTCCGAACGATGTATGATTTGGAACACCTTAAAACTCAAAATATACTTTGGTGTTGTCGATATGCCGTAGGTCTCCGTGTCGGTGCTTGCATTAATATTTCTGTGCCTGATTCTGAGCAGTAATCCGCCAAAAGTGGCTTACCTGCGTTTCCTTTTGCCCTCGTATGTCCACTTGGCTTGACCACCAACCGGTGGTCTTTCAGATCACCAATGCCACCACGCTGCAAAAGACGGTGGAGCACCTGGGAAAGCTCCAGCAGGACAGACAGCAGATGCAGGAGGAGGCCCGGAGACTGAGGGAGGAGATCGAGGAGCTCAACAGCTCCATAAGGTGATCTGTTTCACCAGCTCGACTTTAAAATTAAAATCAAAATTGCTGTGTTATTTGCATAGGCTGTTGATACAGCATACCAGAGTACAACGCATAACATCCGATGGAAATGTATTAATTATCTGTGTTTGAAGAATAGTTTACTTAATAGTGAGTCTAAATTAACTAAATCTCTTCTGTCTCATTGTTAACGCCAGTCGGTGTCAGGAACAGCTTCCTGGTACGGGGGTCTCCATGACACGGAGTCGATTCAACCATGTGCATGAGTTTGAAGCGTACGTGAAGAGCCGCACACTGCAAAACTGGAAGTTCTGGATTGTATCCTTTAAAGCAAGAGCTTTATGTACCAGATACTTGATATTATAGAGCTTTACGTACCGTATACATACCAGATAGTTGATATTATAGAGATTGTCGTACCAGATAGTTGATATTATAGAGCTTTATGTATTGTATACGTACCAGATAGTTGATATTATAGAGCTTTACGTATTTTATACGTACCAGATAGTTGATATTATAGAGCTTTACGTATTTTATACGTACCAGATAGTTGATATTATAGAACTTTACGTACCAGATAGTTGATACTATAGAGCTTTAAGTATTGTGTACATATCAGATAGTTGATATTATAGAGCTTTACTTACCAGATAGTTGATATTATAGAGCTTTACTTACCAGATAGTTGATATTATAGAGCTTTACCTACCATATACGTACCAGATAGTTGATGTTTGTTTGCATTATAGCATCTGTCTATGAAAGGCAAGCAAAGTAGGTCAGATGACGCAGTGACCTAAATAAGAAGCGATGTACGATGCAATGATACTTTCCACTCTTATTGCTTGAGCACCAGGCCAATGTTTCTGTGAGTGTGGACACGATTCTTATCTAATATTTTCCAGTTCAGCATCATCATCAAGCCTCTGTTTGAGTCCTTCAACAACACTGTGTCCACGGCCTGCGAGGCAGAGCTCTATCAGACCACCATACAGTGGCTAGAACACCACTGCTCCCTCCCTGTGCTCAGAGCTAGTAAGTATCCCTGATAAAGAATAACTTATTTTAGGACACTTCCTGATAGCAAAGTATTTGATTTAATTAAGGCATGATCATGGGAAGACACATGGAAGCATTTACCAACCATCTTCAATGAGACAATGGATGGACATGATTCTTATAGGGAAACTTTCACATTGTGGGCAGTAATGAAAAAGGAAACAAAGGTGAGGGGAGTCACCATTGTGGAGAGTTAAGTGTTGGCCATGGCTGGCCACAGCTAAGTTAATGCAATACAAGTTAATGCAATACAGTATGGGGGGAGGTAGACATGTAAACGCTAGACAACTAAAGTAATCTACACAATAAAGAAGTGAGTAGATTAACTCCAGAGTAACACTAAACCCTTCCTGGAGGCTCGTGCAACCGCTGTGTGGACATGTGTGAGGTGTGCTATACAAAATGTAACAGTAAATGACACAAAATGATTAGCCATTTCACCTTATCTTCTCTTACTATCTCTCTCCTTCCGTCTGCTGAAATTTTAATTGTACGTGCGTGCCTGCACGCGTGCATGCATGACCAAATAATTTCCGTACATTGAGAGTTTTTCTCGGATTACCAGGAACATGTAACAGGACATGATGATTACTGGGATTTTTATTTTGTACCTCCCACATCTAAGCATAGCTGCCTCAAATAGGATGCCATGATGCATACCGACGTCAAAGATCTATATCGCACAGGAAGTTCAGTTAGTAAGGTCACAGAGGGGGTTCCTAAAATGCCAGTACAGAATTACTTATTTTTACTCATTAATTAGTTATTTATTGTTTAACCCAAAATCTAATTCAAATGATGTTGTTCATTAAAATGTTGCTTTCACACACAGGTCCTCTTTGGGCGTAATGGACAAGCAGAGCCATCAATTTATTTCATTATTATTGTATATTGTTATAAACACATTTGACCTTTGATTTTGAAAGCGTTGTCTAGAATATTGTATGCATAAATAGGAACACAAATAGGAATTGAATACAATTAGAATACATTGTTGTGTGCAGTATCACACCTAACTGTGCCTTTCTTTTTCACTCTGCTCATGGCTAATCTAGTCCATGTGTGCTTGTTTTCCAGTGGTTTGCACCACCCTTCGCCAATTAGGGACGAGGACTTCCATCCTCACTGAGCCAACCCTGCTGCCCAAAGAAGCCTTCCAGGCCATCGGAAGTTCCCAGAGGCCTTGTGGGGATTCATAGCCAGGCTATCGACTACTCCATGGGCCTTGTGGGGACTCAGCTAGGCCTTTTACTACTCCATGGGCCTTATGGGGACTCAGCTAGGCCTTTTACTACTCCATGGGTCTTATGGGGACTCAGCTAGGCATTTTACTACTCCATGGGTCTTATGGGGACTCATAGTCAGGCTATTGACTACTCCATGGGCCTTATGGGGACTCATAGCCCGGCTATTGACTACTCCATGGGCCTTATGGGGACTCATAGCCATGCTATTGACTACTCCATGGGCCTTATGAGGACTCATCACCAGGCTATCAACCACTCCGTGGGCTTTGTGGGAACTCATAGCCAGGCTATTGACTACTCCATGGGCCTTGTGGGGACTCATAGGCAGGCTATCGATCACTCTGTGGGCCTTGTGAGGGCTGAAAAGCCATCAACTACTCTCCAGACAAGGTCTTAAAGGGTTCCATGGCCAGGTTATCAACTACTCCGAGAGGTCATAAAAGGGACTCCTGGCCTGGCTACTGTCCAATGCTGGACAGCGCCTGGAGCCACACTGTGAAATCCAGTAAGCGTTGATAGCCGGTATGCCTTCTGTCCCTTCAACCAGGTGCATAATCCAGGTTTTACTCTTATGTGCTATAAAGAGTTTTCATTGATGTGGTGATCCTCAGCTGTTTCGGTGTCTGTCACAATGTTTTTCCACATATTACAAAAAAACACACAATGGTATTTTCTTTTTGTGGCAATAACGCCAAAAGCTTTACATGGACACTGTATGCGTGGTTTGCTCTAAGAACAACTGCACAAAAAAAGTTTTCAATGGAAGTAGTGTTATTGTTATGTCATTTAAGTTTAAAAGGGAAAATGGATTGATTGAGTGCTTTTCGGAGATTTTTGTGTGTGCTTTAAGTGAGGAGACTAAAGCATCTTTAGTCTTGTTTTTCGAGGCCCTGGGGTCAAAGATGTTTTCAGTATATCAGTACATACGTTGAAGGTCACCTATGGTTGTTTGATCCAAGCCATCGCAGCGCAGTTTGCTCTTGTTTCTCAGGGTTTATTCAGCTTTTACCAACCAGGTTCTGGGGGTTGTCCATCCATGCCGAGGTACTCATGTCTACTTTCATGGGGCTGTGCTCCCCCTCTGTATGACATATTGGCACACAATACGTTTCTTTAAAAAAAAAGAAAAGACTTTCCTTGCACAGTTTACAACATTTGATTTTCAATTAACCATATACTGCTGTACCAACAAGAATGTGCACGCATTTATTTCAGTGTTACAGGAATGGTTGCTCAACCTTTTTTCTCAGGGCTGGGCCGGTGGACTTAATTATGCTTTAGCCTGAAACCAAATGAACAAAAAAAATCAGGAACCCTTCAATGGAAATCTATTGGCTGTAAGCCTTGGTTGGATCCCAAGGTTTTGATATTGCATTTTTACTTGATTCTGTTGTCAATCATCCCACTACTTCTACAATGTGTGCTAATTAAGACCCTTCCTAGTTATTTTGACAGCATGTTTTTATTTTGTTCATATAACGCTGAAAGTGGTTTAAAAGCCATATCAGTGGAAACTCAGTCCTCTTACTTGGCCTTAGCAGAGAACCTGGCCTTTTTTAATACTTAAAAGTTTGAATACTTCCGATATCTGGTTTATCCTGAGTGCCATGATTCCCCATGCACCAGGTGTGCAGCCCCAGAGTCTAATCAGTCTGACTCGGGCCAGGTGAGGCTGCTAAACCAGTTTCTTTTCTTCAGCAAATATGTTGAGTGGTTTATAATTACACACTCAGGCAGTCTGGCCTGAGTGAGTCATGGCTTGTATTTATTTATGTACTGCAAAACATTTTATTATGAGTGACTCCGTTATAGTGTAGAAATAGCATGGTATCGAGGGGTTGTTGAATGGATGATTGTTCTGGCGTTAGTACGTTGTCTAATGAATGATGAGGTCACTATTTCAACGTGGCTGTTTTTCTACAATATTATAAGAGACTATTTTTAATTTCTACTTAGAGTATTTCTACTCTGGACGACAACAAAAATGCAGACATGACAAATTACTTGCAGTATTTCATTTGTTTTACGTTTTAAGCATGGACAATATTCACAGTAAATCATTACCTGGTTGACCATAATGTAAGTTTGGCCTCTGTGTTGGCTTGTACACTTTTTCTTTTAGTAATGATCAGTGTTTGAGTAATTTAAAACAAGTTACTTTCCTTTTATAGCAAATGTCTCCTGTTTTAGAATGAACATTGGATAATCCACAGTATATCGATGTGCTTGATGTTTCTGTGTTTGAGATGGTAAAGATGTTTCTGGATGTTATGACTTGTTTTTATGTTTGTCTTTATCTAACAAGTTCCAAGACTCATCACAAGATTAAAGCATTCATTGCTTTAACTGCTTTTTCACTTTATTTTGAAAAATTGCATTCCCACCCTACAAAACATACAAAAATACTACATAACATTTTTTTAAAAAAGCACAATTATTGTACAAGTTAAAAAGATAAAAGCTCTGCATAATTTAATAAATAATGTGTGCATAAATTCATGGAAACGGTTTTTTAACTGTTTTTTTGTGTGTCTTTTAACAGTTGTGCTAAACGCTCCAGTAGACATTTGGCTTTCTGTACGTAAGCGGGGTCATCCTCTTCACTCTGGGTCAGGGCACTGCAGTCTACAGGCACCACTTTTAATACCTCAGGAATACGCGCTGAAATTATAGTCAAATGTGTCTTGAATTCAGGAAGCGTGACTTTTATGTAGGACATGCAGTGCCGGAAGGAATCCATGGGGTCCTGTTGGTCCTCTTTGGCTGGGAGGGCATCCATTCTGTCGGATGTGCTGTTGGTGCTGTTCACCAAGCTGCATGAGTAGTTTTTCTTAGAGAGTAGCACATATAGCAGTTTAACTAAAACCTCCATCGTCCTCCCTTAGAGAGTAGTACATATAGCAGTTTAACTAAAACCTCCATCGTCCTCCCTTAGAGAGTAGTACATATAGCAGTTTAACTAAAACCTCCATCGTCCTCCCTTAGAGAGTAGTACATATAGCAGTTTAACTAAAACCTCCATCGTCCTCCCTTAGAGAGTAGTACATATAGCAGTTTAACTAAAACCTCCATCGTCCTCCCTTAGAGAGTAGTACATATAGCAGTTTAACTAAAACCTCCATCTTCCTCCCTTAGAGAGTAGCACATATAGCAGTTTAACTAAAACCTCCATCTTCCTCCCTTAGAGAGTAGTACATATAGCAGTTTAACTAAAACCTCCATCGTCCTCCCTTAGAGAGTAGTACATATAGCAGTTTAACTAAAACCTCCATCGTCCTCCCTTAGAGAGTAGCACATATAGCAGTTTAACTAAAACCTCCATCTTCCTCCCTTAGAGAGTAAAACTTAATGAGTTTGAACTGCTTAATGAGGTTTATTTATTTCAATGAGTTATTGATATATGACGTCATCTGGTTTAAGGCCACTAAAGAATTGAATGTCTCGTAGAGCTAGGTGTACATAATAAATGAAAGTTGAATAAAGGGAACTTACCAACTGATTAGTAATGTTCTCCACAACTTCCAAGATTTGGTCAATAGCAGCATTAGTAGGTATAGTAGGTCTGGAAGTTGGCATTGCACTTGTAACTTGTATAAAAATGATGGACAGGACGAGAGCTATACAATGAAAATAAATCATCATTAGAAATACACTTACACTTAAAGTATAATGCATTATGCAATCATCCCATAATCCTAACCATATATATGTATAGATATATAGATATCTTGTTACACATTAAGCTTTTGTCAATCATTTGGATAAAAAATGTCTTACCGTCACAGAGACCCATGTCAAGAGCAATAATGAGTGCATTCAACAAGATGCAAGATGTTGGTGAATCTTTCACAATCAGTTATTATAGTCTTGGATAAAGATCCACCTACAGCAATACAAATATTTTCCTAGGGGGCTTGTAGGGGGTTAGTAATGGCTATTAGCTGTCATACGATTGCTCCTGGGAATTCCCTCTTGCGGTTTTAAACGTATGGACTATTAAGCATTTTGATCAATAGTGTTAAATGTCATCACTTAATCCTTGCTTGATGGACTTGAATGTTTTTTCTATTTTGAAACCATTGTAGATTTAGAAAGTGTTTTGCATAGGGTGGGTATTGCCAAAAATCTGGCAACAATACACATCATAATACAAGGATCACAATTCAATATATTGTGATTCTTTCATAATGTGAGATATTGCAATATTTTTTAGGGTAAATTGATTTTTCTTAAAGTGTATTATAAAGGTCAAGGTAGAGTAAACCAGAGTGTTTGTGGAATTTGAAACATGGTAACATTATCCATCTTTGATGGACATCCACAATTTCTCCTGTTGTTGACTGATAGGCTTACTCAGGATCACAACACTGTTATAGCAGAGATGAATACAATGACGAGGTCCTGCGAATTACACCATTCATGTAATACTGCCACAAAATGTGGCACTGAAATTGATACAAAATGCGCTGTTAATAGATTCAATAATGGGAAATATAAAATCAAGATATTTGGTGTATCGATTTGTTTCGACCCACCCCTAGTGTTTTGTGAAGACTAAAGTATTATTTTCTAAAAAGCCAATACAAAACTTTTGAATTCAAAAATGATTTCGAAAAATAAGACATGTAAAACCCTTGTATTAACACTTTGATTCTGTGATTCTAGAGCTGAGATCATGGGCTGTTTTTTGCGAGGTTATCCTCTTCATGTCCAGTAGGCCTAATGGTTATTATTATTTATTATATATATTATTATATAAACCCTCACTTTGGTAATGCTGTTTCATCTCCTTTACCGTATTACAGTATGTGTGAGGTGGATAAACAAAGTAAACTGCCTCACACATCTGATCACATTAACTTAACACATTAACATTTCACAAGTCATTAAAAGCATGTAATTGTCAATTGCTTGTTTATTCACTAAGAGGCATTCAAATGAGGAAGGGAAGACACGTATAAATAGAATAAATAAAATCAGATAAATAGACATTTGGATAATAAATAGCAAACATACAACAAAATGCTCCACATGTACCGTCGCCATTCCTCTAATCATCCGCTATCCAAGTTCCACGAAAACCTGAATCATGCTACAAGCAGAGGTTATCTGACGACTCCATCATGGGGGGCGTCCAGGAGTACCTGAGATTATTACTAATTTTGTCCCACCACCTCCAGCTCAACATTGCAAAGTTGTTGGCGGTGACCTACAGCACACTAGGTCGGAAGCCCCCAATTTAATCTACGTCTTTATTCATTTATTTATTTATTTCCTTCTCTGTTTTTCTCTCTCACGTTGCCGTTTCCTCTTTGGGGATTAATAAAGTATGTACTTACTTTACTGGAAACCCCTGGATTTAAACACTTGTCTGAAACTCTCTACCCACTTGTCGACATTGTGCAGGATTCGAAGACCCATTATTTTCTTATTGTATGTATCTGTAGGCTCCTCGTAGTCCAGATGGCACACGCTTGTGTTTGTGTGCTGCTGGTCTTCTCTTTTAAGAATCCTCAACAGAGTTTCATTCAGCTGGATTTCTATTTCTGCCACCTGTTTAATGAGCGACCTTCGGAAAGTCATGATCGAAGGAAGAGGTTGACGGAGGTAGGCCCCGATAGCACAAGCAGAAGCGTGGATCTCCTCCATGTTGTTTCCTATCGGTAGCATGATTCCACCCAGGGGTTTGCTTACGTTTGGCATGGTGTTCTTGAATACCTTGGCCTAGAGATGAAAGTGATTGGTTATTTTTGGAATTAACCGTAAATTATTTAAGAGAAAACCTCTGAGATGTTAGCTTTGTGAATTAATCTTAAAGGTCCCTGCCACCAAAATTCACATAAACACGTTTTCTACATTTGTACATTCTGAGGTGAAGTACCATCAGAAAACATTAGAAACATGACGATTGTGTTTTCCACTCTGTCCTCTACCCCAATGCAAACCAATAAGCTTCAGAGCAGTTCACATTTTGCAGTGAAAGTTGTCCAGATTGTGAAATGAAAAGACTTTTCATTTCACAATCTGAAATTTGTATATAAATATATAAATAAATGTATATAAATATATTTAAAAAAAATAATATATCTAAAAATAATAATATATTTAAAAAAAATAATTATTATATATGTATATATATATATAAAATTATTTTTTAAAATGATTTATTATAATTATTAATTAATAATAATATTTTTTTAAATATAAATATATATATATATGTATGTATATATATATATATATATATATATATATATATATATATATATATATATATATATATATATATATATATATATATATATATGTTAGCATCATGACTCGTGATCTTTAATCAATTGATGCTACCTCAATTAATTACATTTAACATACATGTTTTAGAATATATCAAAACAGGGGGCGTTCAATCTGAAAGTCACGTGTTTCCTCGAAACGGCGCGCGACGGGCTTGAGGTATTTGAGGTATTTTCTCTCGTTCGGTGGGCGGGTCAACCGTATTACCCAATCAGCAGCGATATGTATAATATAAAAATATATAAATATAATATATAAATATATAAACCCTGCAGCAATGAAGTTCCGCGTCCCGCACCGGAACGGAGGCGCAACATTTCCGCCTTGAACAGTCTGTGTATAAGGGGCTAATGTCTCGCTAACCCTACTTTCTCTTCCCCCCCCCCCCCCCCCTCTCTCTCTCTCTCTCTCTCGTCCTCCTGTTCCCACCCTCCTCTCTCACTCACACACACATGACTTCTATGAACCTCTCCCACGGGTGTGCGCGCGCGCATTGTTGTGGTGGTGCCGAGCTGACCCAGAAGTACATTGACCTAAATATAAAACCTAAATATAACTTTTGCGAGATCTCGCAAAAGTTTTTCGTAAAAGTTGTTATGTTAGTTACATTTAACTACAGTTTTACAGTTTTTTTATATTAGTTTTTTCCCCCCTCCATGTCCCTTCCCGGGCTCCGTAGAAATGTGCGGTCGTTCTGAAAAGCAAGGCAAATGTTGGATCACGATAATTAGGAACCAGTTTTCACATACCCCTTCACTCGATTGGGATGTTCTCTGCTATTCTGAATGGCAAGGGCAGGGAATGTAACATTGAGCGTATTTTGTAGCGCTACATGCATTTAAACCGATTTCATCAAGCGACGAAAATTCTTCGAAAAAACACGAAGAAAGGCCTTCTCAGCGGCCATAGTTGCAACACTTAACGTGCAACGGGGTGTTCAACACACCACCATTTCTGTGTAAATAAATGTTTTGTCGGGGCTGAATGCGCCCGTTTAAATGGCCTGAGTTTAAACGTCAGCTACACTGCCAAAATGACATTTTGCCTGCCTCACATTTCAGATGAGGAAATGTCGATATTATTCAATCTAGAGGGTTTATATTGTGCACCGATGCTTATGGAGATGCATTGAATAGTATTTTAGTTGATAAAGCATGAAATATAACCAATGGCAAGGACCTTTAAGTATGTCAAGTTCATGTTGCACAATTTAAAATTCATGGCTCAGACTTTAAACTTTGAGGTCTTTGTTAGAGAAAATTAAATATACATCGAGTAAAGAAAAGTAATTTGAAGTATTCTGTTCTTACTTACATAATCCTTTATCAACTTTTTTATAGCGTGGGACAGGTAATCCATAACATTCATGTTTTTATTGAATTCCGATTCCAGGTCTTGTTTAGAGACTATGGTGGATAGGTTTGTCATCACAAAATAGCACATGAGAAACACTGAAAGGATTAATACACAAAAGGTATGTATATTAGAGTATTATATGTTAAACAAAACAGAAACACTCAAATAAGTGGCTAATTATGACAATCATTTCACTGAAACACAAAAATGTACTTGCTAATTTTAAATAGCGCTTCAGTGTATTTGTCTCACATCTTGTTTTTAAACTAAATTACAAATAAATAAAAATAACAAAATCCCTCCTTATGTTCTGAATGTAACAGTACCTTGAATGAGAGTCATGATTTTCTTTGCCAGCTGATCTGCTGGTTGAATACTTTATGAATGTGATACTTATAGTGACATGTGTCTACCGGAACTTTTAGAATGACTTCATTTAGCGCAATCTCGTTTGGCATCATGCCACCACTTGAAACCAAACCATTGATGTCATCAATAAGGCTTCCTATGGAAGTGGTTTAAGTTACCACAATTAAGCTCACGTATGTAGTGAAGTGCCAGTCAGCACATGCATTACAAGTAAAACAGGCTTTGATGTTTTTGAAGTTCACAAAATCATAAAACACATGTTAAAATAAATAATTAAAAATGAACTTGGCTACATATGTGGTGGAAAAATCCTAGTTAGCATGACCAGGGCCGTACGCAGGGTTTTAGAAATACCGAGGTCCAAAACCTGAGCTTGCCAGGGGGCTTCGAGTTCATGCCCCCCCCCCCCAAAAAAAACCAAAACAAATTAAATGTGCATTTTAAGACATTCGGAGAGCATACATTGGATAACAATAGCTTTAAAACCATGTCAGTGGGCAGTAGCATAAATGATCTTTCAAGCAGTAATACAGAATCAGGTTAAATGTTGCAATGAATGAGCCACACTGGAAATACATCTGGAAATACAGAAGAGGCTAAAATGATCACGAAACATCTGAAAATGAATGCTGACCGTGGAGTGTATGTGGTTGATAGCTGGTTTGTATGGAGTCAGAATAGTGTCATCATTCAAACCTGAAAAAAAAGGTTTCAAAGGCTTGTAAGTCTGTGTTTGAAAACTCAACACCTTGTAAAAAAGGTTTTGCACCACTGAAAAAAGAGATTATAGCCTGAAAAAAAAAAGTCAAACATCTGCAAACATGATTTTGTGTTCTATTTTATCTTCTTCATCATTTTAACCAACACATTTTCAAAGCTAAAATGTTTTCACAAACACATTTTCAAAGTTTAAAAATGTTCACTAGCGCATTTGCAGAGTTTCAAATCTGACACTGTTCTAACAGTGTATTACTTTGTTTCCCGGTTTCGAAACCTTGTAAATGGGATTCTGCAAACAGCTGTTCAAACATTGAGAAATACGTTTTGAAAGGTTGAATATTTATTTTTAAAAACTTGTAAAGGTGTAAATTTACACCATTGCAATGTATTTTTTCAGAACTTAATTTTCAGCACTGACTTTTCAGAGATTTGACCACACGGGCGCAAGCTTGCGAGTCACGTGATTATTGACACTGTTCTGACGCCGTTCGTTTTGAAACTCCTTTAGCTCAAAGCTCTGAAAACGTGGTTCTGAAAAAAAGGAAAAAAAAACCTTCCTGGGGGCGGGACCATCTTGCTCTAAACCTATTGGTTGCTCTCTGCTGAGGCACAGTCCAATCACATGCGCCGTTGACCGGGCTGTGCGGGATTGACAGTGCTCTGCCGATGACAAGAATAACAAGCGACTTGCGTGGTTGATTTTGTTGTCTATTTTCTGGAACCATGGCTGGTAGACAGGCGAGCAATTTTATTCTGTATTGTTTGCGTTCTAACCACCCGCGAGCCTCCTGCGGCTCGCCAAGCTGTAATTTGCAACACGTTCTCATCCCAACTCATAATATACCGACGGTTTGTCACGCCCCTAGACGTGATACTGACGCAAAATGTACCCTCCCGCGTCTGTGTGAAACGATCTGTGTGAAACAATCTCATAAACCCGTTCGCGGTGGTAAGAGACGAGCAGAGTCTACAGCGTCCGCTCGCAGAACAGAGTCTACAGCGTCCGCAGTCTACTGTGAAACAATTCACTCCATAAAGGATTATGGTTAGGGTTATGGTTAGCGTAATCTATCACCGTGACCGGGTTATTATTGGAGTGAATGGACGCTGTAGACTAATTTGTGGCTCGCATGGCATAAATAATAGTCATACTTTGCGGTCACGTGACTACCATGGATACCTGGAGGGCAACAAACGCTGGCAAAATGGCGACGAACAACGGCCAACCAGGGGAATTGCAGCCTTGCAGATTTCTGATACTTAAATAAATTAACTATTTAGACCATTTGTCACTAAATGTTAAAATTAGATATGAAGAGAAGATAAACATACTCGGAACTTGTGATCCATACACAGCACCCGCTGATGTAGGTTATTCATTGCTTTGAAGCTGGCAAAGACTCTACCAGATCGTGAAACGATCTGGGGGTTCTCATAAACCCGTTCGCGGTGGTAAGAGACCAGCAGAGTCTACAGAGTCCATTCACTCCAATAATAACCCGGTCACGGTGATAGATTACGCTAACCATAACCCTAAACATAACCCTTTATGGAGTGAATTGTTTCACAGTAGACTGCGGACGCTGTAGACTCTGCTCGTCTCTTACCACCGCGAACGGGTTTATGAGATTGTTTCACACAGATCGTTTCACACAGACGCGGGAGGGTACATTTTGCGTCAGTATCACGTCTAGGGGCGTGACAAACCGTCGGTATATTATGAGTTGGGATGAGAACGTGTTGCAAATTACAGCTTGGCGAGCCGCAGGAGGCTCGCGGGTGGTTAGAACGCAAACAATACAGAATAAAATTGCTCGCCTGTCTACCAGCCATGGTTCCAGAAAATAGACAACAAAATCAACCACGCAAGTCGCTTGTTAGTCATCGGTAGAGCACTGTCAATCCCGCACAGCCCGGTCAACGGCGCATGTGATTGGACTGTGCCTCAGCAGAGAGCAACCAATAGGTTTAGAGCAAGATGGTCCCGCCCCCAGGAAGGTTTTTTTTCTCCTTTTTTTCAGAACCACGTTTTCAGAGCTTTGACGCTAAAGGAGTTTCAAAACGAACGGCGTCAGAACAGTGTCAATAATCACGTGACTCGCAAGCTTGCGCCCGTGTGGTCAAATCTCTGAAAAGTCAGTGCTGAAAATTAAGTTCTGAAAAAATACATTGCAATGGTGTAAATTTACACCTTTACAAGTTTTTAAAAATAGATATTCAACCTTTCAAAACGTATTTCTCAATGTTTGAACAGCTGTTTGCAGAATCCCATTTACAAGGTTTCAAAACCGGGAAACAAAGTAATACACTGTTAGAACAGTGTCAGATTTGAAACTCTGCAAATGCGCTAGTGAACATTTTTAAACTTTGAAAATGTGTTTGTGAAAACATTTTAGCTTTGAAAATGTGTTGGTGAAAATGATGAAGAAGATAAAATAGAACACAAAATCATGTTTGCAGATGTTTGACTTTTTTTTTTCAGGCTATAATCTCTTTTTTCAGTGGTGCAAAACCTTTTTTACAAGGTGTTGAGATTTCAAACACAGACTTACAAGCCTTTGAAACCTTTTTTTTCAGGTTTGAATGATGACACTATTCTGACTCCATAGGTTTACAGCCTCACTTGGCTCAGACTTAATAAACTCTGGTCTGGGTTAGGCTGCACACCTGTGGTGCAGAGCAATCATGGCACCCAGGATAAACCAGTTATCACCACACACTCGGGGGAGAGCCACTGTCATGGCAGCATGTACCATCTGCTTGGCTGCTACCTGCTTGCCTTTTCCAATAAATGGCTATTTCTACAACCATCTACCAGGAGGATCTGCTACACTGACAATTTTTAATTAACAATAAATCAAATTAACTAAAAAAATATAGGGGTAAACTCATTTTAACATGAATTTCAAACTTTTACACAAACTGAATTGAAAGAAAAGCATTTTGTATAAAGTTTATCAGTCTACCATTGCTGGCTAGCCATCTAGTTAATTCACTCAAGTGAAACTCACTAGCCGGCATCATGATGGGCGGCCACTGATTCACGGAGCGTGACTGCACAGGAGGTGCTATTTGTCAGATGATGTCTGGGGACGAATGACATTGAACTACAAGCAGTCCACTAGCAAAATTCTCTAGTTACCTGAATGGCGCTTTGCATGGATTCAGACACTGTCCGTTGCTGTCGCTGATCCTGGCGCTGCCTTAAGTTGTTGACATAATCAAACAGTTTGTATAGCAACAAGATCATCCACTTCATCCACCACCCACCCACACACACACAAGTAATGACGGTGATCAGATGTGCAAGTTGTAAATTATTGCAATGTACAATATATTTCTTTGTAAGAAATATAAAGAGTTCTTTGTAAGCAATCATTTCACAACAAAAAAAACTGGTGGGTATTGCCCTGAGCATGACTTTCCTGTCTGATCGTGCCAGATCTTTAACAATGCCTTTACTCACCCCAGGTCAGAAGTTTCAGCCCAGATGTTAGAAAGTCGAATATGCCGAATATGGACATCATGAGATGCATGAAGCTGGCAGGGCTATTACATCGACCTTGTGGCAGTCTCTTGAACTCATTCAACTCCATTGAGGTTGTGAAGGCAGTCAGTTTTTTGCACTTCTCTGCCATGTTGACGTTATAGCCGGAGGTAAGGGCCATGATGCCAGTTTCCGCCAAGTGCTGCCAGACAATTTGCCTGCCTGTGCGTGTTCAGCCAGTGGTAGCTGACACAGATAATTTTTTCTTCTTTCAGAAAAGCACTCAAGGAGAAGCCCACTCACTCACTTGCGAATGATCTCCTTCTCCATGTCAGAGAGTACTCGTCTTGTCTTGTCTCGTGCTTTATGGTAATTTCATAAACATTATTAGAACAGGAAGCAATGTTTTTTTTGATTAATGCATTCCAGGCAATCCATCATCCCCAATAGCGCCTGTGTGTTTTCTCTGGGTGAATAGCACTAGTCCTGCCATGTAATTGTATGTTGTTTTGCACAATGTTCAAACCACCTATTTGCTTTGTGATAATTGGAAGCAGGTGTACTCTCATACTATGGAAGCCGTGTGTCTTCTAAAACTACATTAAAGCTCTGTGTTGTAGTGTTATAGTAGTGTTATAGTGTACGATTTTATAGTTACTATGTTGTGGCCAATGTGTATGTAAATACTGCCCCCTCAAGACTGTGTGCTGGTATGGTGTAGCCTGTTATAATGTGTAGCAGTTTGGGTCTACGGTTGACAGACGGTCACAGTAATTAGCAAGTGCAATAAAAGTGATACTGGCCCTGTTCCCACCTGGTATTAACATGTGGTTTTGGAGAGCCGATCACGAGTAAAGACCTCGTGTACTTAGAGGTCCCCACCTTCGGAGGTGGGCTGCATATATCCACATCCTCTTAATCATATCCACATCCTCTTAATCATATATCCACATTCTCTTAGGAGTGTGAACACAAATGTGATCCTGTCCTCAACTGATGTGCTCTGTGTAAGCGGAAATACGTACTCATTTGCGCGCCAAAGGCTTTGTCCACGACGTCTGAAAACTTTGAAGAGCCCGTGGAGAAAAACTGCAAGTGCTTGGTCAAACATCCTGGTCGATTTGTTTTGGTTTGTTTGATTTGTTCTTCGTACTTAGGGCTGTCTCCAAAACCACAAGTTAATACCAGGTGGGCAGGCACTCACGGGCAAAAACATAAATCGGCACCTACACTGGCAGGTAAAAACACCAAATTCTAAAAGTTCATTTTGGACCCTGTTCAGGAGATCAGGTTTGCGCCTAACAGCATCAGATCATGCTGGTACAACTTGTGTGTGCCCAAAGATTTTGGGCACACACACTTTCATGACCAGGTTGTACTTCGGCAGGATTCGGGTGCCACCACAAACTACAAGCACAACATCTATATGAACTTTTCTCCCAGCTCACTACGTCACAAGCACACTGCTTACAAGCCTAATGCTATTCACCCTTCCATAAGTGCTACCAATTTACAGTAAAAATTATTTTCAGCATGGAGGTGGATTACCCGCCCCATAACCAGTTAGCTTTACTGGATGCAATGAATGCTGGTTGTGAGGACATCACAGTTGAGGACTACCAATAGTGGCTGTGACATGCCAGAAGGTCTTTCCCTCTGTGCCTTGAAAGGTAAGACATCAGATGTGATGTTGATGAAGTTCTCTGGCCTAACAGGGAGGAGAGACTGGATGCCCAATATGACTAATATCTAATGTGATGAATACATACAGTAATAAAGATGTATCATATTTGTGTGTCCAGGAAATCTTTATATGACAGCATCACTGTAGACACAAGTTCAATGAGGCTTAACTCCTACGCAATTCTCTACCCAACCCAACTACCCATCAACAGCTGTACCAGTTTGATTCAAAATAACATTCACTGGAAAAGTACATCAAAAGTACATCACATGTAGGCCTACAGTCTGTCCAGTTTTGAAGCAAATACTTTTGAGTGTCAGGGTTTATGCAATGATCAAAATGTGCTGTACATTTGGTGACATTGTTGTAGTGATTGACTGTGACACGTGGGTAACATTTTGCGTGTTAAAGGTTCTTTTGCATGGGTGGTTTAGTGTTGAGCAATTGTTTTACTGTTTGGGGTATTATACTTACAGTTTTGAGAATGAGGTTAGAGTTTCAGGAAATGCATCTGCGTGACTGAGAACAACTGTTATACAGATTGTAAAAAAAACCCAAAACTTAAAAAATGAATTGGAAAATATTTTTGGATAACAAATCGTTCTTACTTTTGTTTTTTAAATCAATAAAAACACATTTGTTGCTTTTGTCACATTGACAAAATAGGGCCGTAATATCGTTCCGTCAGTTGTGAAACAGCCTGTATTTCGTTGTTTCGTTTTCTTTTTTGAATAATGAAATATCCATACAACAATAATGATATTATTAACAATAATGATAACAATAATGATAAGTCCTGACCTCCTTCTATAGATGTGTGGTGGAAAGCGTCATGTGCTCCTGCATCACCGTGTGGCACGGCAACTGCTCTGCGGCAGATAAGAAGGCTCTGCAGAGGGTGGTTAAAGCTGCACAGAGGACTGTGGGATGCACCCTATCCACCACCACAGACATTTACACCTCCAGATGCAGGAAAAGGGCCTCCTACATCATGAAGTACCCCACTCACCCCGCACACGCTCTGTTTGTCCCTCTCCCCTCAGGCAGGCGGCTGCGGAGCATTAAGAGCAGGACCACCAGACTGAAGAAAAGTGAGACTCTTTGAACTCTGGAGGACCCCTGTAGCCCCTGCTGCACCCCCAACCACCCCCCCCCCCCCCCCCCTGGACCTTCCCCCTCCCTCTCACCCCCCGCCTGGACCCACCCCTCTCCCTCCTCTGACAACCAGACAATACTATTTTGCACTTAAACACTTGCACATCCTTCCCTTAATTTGGTGTTATACTGTTGTACTATTTATTTTATATACTTGCTTAAATGTGCATATTTTATCTTGTTTATTTTAATATTTATACTTAGTTAGCTAGTTCTTTTCTATTTTATACTTTGACATTGGGCTGCTCCGGGCCCAGGGAAAATAATTTCATTCCATCCCATGTTAACATGTGTTGAAATGACAAATAAACTCCTTGAAACCTTGAATATAAGGAGCCATTCATCGGTTGTTTGATTATTCTATATTATGCATGCTTGTACATGCAAAGACAGAAATCTGGTCGTTATATAATTTTGTCCATTTTGGATGTCAAAACCAGATACCATATACGGAAAAGTGCGGAAAGTGGACTAGATTGATCATAAGATTTGGGATACCACGTAAGGAGGAGTAATTACACTGACAACAACATTTAAGGAAGACTCAGCAGACCGTAGTTGCATGAAAGACTGTATTGCGTATTAGGAATAAAGTTAAAACAAAAAACCAAAAACCAACATAAACATCCCCTATGGCCATACAAAGTCACATTTAGTTGATCAACCCAACTTCTCACAACGCTGGATACATATGATCATAACACATGTCCACCGAGTTGGACTGTTCTCTGGGATCGGTTTTCATTCTAGTCGAATGGAACCAAAGTTCTCGAAAACCATTAATTAGCTTATAACGCTAATTTGCTTATAACGCTAGCTGTAGGGGCAGTCAAGCGTGTGACGAACGCAGCCGGGAAAAGCACAAACACAAAACCATTTTCTTCTCTTCTCTATGCACACGCACTGTTCGCACTTCGCACACCTTCTACTAGATTGCACACCTTCTGATTCATTGACATCTCATGTGTACGCCTCTTCCGGCTCATTATGTTGCACGGCGTTCGCCGCTCGACTGGTCGTGACTGTTTTCCAAAGATGGCGCCTGCTTGTTTTCGTGAAGCTACTGGCTTTCTAAACTTTCTTTTTAATAAACTGTCTGTACACAACGTTCTCAATGCTTCGTTTTACATGTAGCAGGGACCCTCATTATGCTGCTGTGGAAGTGTGGTGCGACCTTGAGCCTTGTTAGTGGTATAGAATTGAATATCCTGCCCCCACAGCTAGCGTTATAAGATAATTAGCGGTTTTCGAGAACTTTGGTTCCATTCGACTAGAATGAAAACTGATCCCAGAGAACGGTCCAACTCGGTGGACATGTGTTATGATGGTCTTCTATGATGAATTGTCCTTTGAGAGTCCACTTCTTCAATTAATTCATATGTTTAATCCACTTCAAAGGCAAGTATTGAGATATATTTAGTATCTCATCAGTTGGAATAGCTCGCCATCGCACTTCATTCAAGTCTGCATACTCAGTAAACCTGGCCAATCTACAACAGCTCTTCTCCCTGCGGTAGCACCATGCCGGTGGATTTCTGATGCGCGATTATTGACGCGGGGCCGATAACGGTAATTTAAATGACCACTCAAAAGGGCACTTTGGTCCTTCAGAGGGAAAGGGGCAGGGGCTCGGGCACCCATAGCCCCCCCCTCTGCACGTGCCTGCTCACACTATTTACATTTTCATTCATTACATTTTACTCATTAGTGACCTGAGTTACACTTGGTTTTCGTTGTTTTATATTATTTGGGAATAATGAAATAATGCTATTACAATAATTATATAACGAGCCATTAATCTTTAGTTTGAGTATTCCATATCATGCATGCTGGTACATGCAAAAACTGAGAAATAGGGTAGTAATATTGTTTTGTTCATCTTGGATGTCAGAACCAGATTATGGAAACATACTTTGTTTTTGTTCTATATTATTTTGGAGTAATGAAATAATGCTATTACAAAAAGAGTCTGAGTCTGATTGAGCGTAGGCTATGGATATTTCATTATCCCCCCCCCCAAAAAAAAACGAAAAACAAGCCGTTATACTTAAAGGTGGGTTTGATTTTCAAAACTGACGGAATAACGGCCCTATTTTGCGTTTGTCAATGTGGGTTGAAAAAACTAAACCCAAATGGCCGCTAGGTCCATGGACCCACGCGTTGCAACACTGCGCTCTCCAACTCCTAGCATGATGAACATAGGCGTAAAGCTAAGGTCACGTTTTTTAAAGTCACGTTTTTTAAAGACATGCGAAACTAACAAAAACCGATTAAACATACTGTGAAAAAACCCTGAATACATGTACCCGTTCAGTTCTCAACTTTACAATACATTTTAGGGTACATCCACACTACTACGTTTTCGTTTTAAACCGCATCGCTTTTTCTACGTTTACGCCTATTTTACACACTACTCCGGCGTTTTACAACTCCTAAAACGGAGATTAGTGAAAACACTGCTGACCCCGTTTCATGTTGAATACTCCAGGGTTGCGTTTCAGTCTGGACCAGTGGCGGCTGGTGAATTTTATTTTAGGGGGGGCAGAAAGTTTGTAAACCAAACCCATTCTGGTGCATTCTGACAAAATAATAAAGACAAAATAGAACATTTCCTTACAAAGACGAATGGAGCCGGGGAACTAAGTTTTAACTTAATTTATTTGCCTTGTAGAATTCAGCAAGATTAAAAGTGCAAATACATCAATAATAATTGGGAATTATACACAAGTTAACATTCTCTCTCTGTCTGTGTCTGTATGTGTTTGTGTGTGTGTGTGTGTGTGTGAGAGAGAGAGAGAGAGAGAGAGAGAGAGATTCTAAAATGGGTGAGTGTTACGGCTAATCTATTGCGTTGGTAACTTCACTCAAATCTATCTACAGTCAAGTATGCATTTAGACAAATATGATAAAATATCAATATAATATGTGCAACCTTTTATGTGTGGTTGTTCAAGACACACTGAAGGCATGAAGGCCGGCCGACGAAAAAATGGAGTTTTCGCTAAGTGAAATAATCGTACAGTCGTCCTCATTGAGTCTCCGCTAGCCATCTTGTCTCTTCTCTGGAACTAGTTACAGCTGTGGCGTGAATGCTTGCTGATGGACGTGATTGATTCGATGAATTGTCCAATCACGCTAAGACAAGGCTAACGCTATTGGTCTGGGCGCACAGAGCTGCGAATCGAGTTTTCCGCGTTTGCGGCCCCCCCCCCCCCCCGTCAACAATCGCGCAGCCCCCCCCCCCTCCCCCCGGTCAACAATCGCGCAGCAACCCCCCCGCCCCCCGTCAACAACCGCGGGGGCCCTAAAATATTATTTGCACCGGGGCCCATCATCACGTTGTTACGCCAGTGCACTATGCTCTATGGACGCATAACCCAACCTACTTAAACCTATACCTTAAAAGAGACGATGGCAAATTGCACTACATGGCAATTACGTTTTTTACTTTTAAAGCATTTCATATTTTATTATAATGTATCCCCTTTTAACTATCCCTCTTAACTATTTATCCATTTTGTACTTGTTTACTTGTGTGAAATGTTGTGTGAATCTTGTTCACTTTGCACCTGGTTTGTTTTGCGGGCGGGAAATTGCATTGCGTATCACACGACAGAGAACTATGAGGGCTCGAGGGGTCTCCATGGTTACGCAGTTGGATAGCGCAATACGCAGTCGTAGAAGTATAACCAGCGCTTTAGTTACGTCAGTTACATATGACGCAAGCGTGTTAACGCCTGTTACCCACTGCATTCAACCGTCAACGGAAGACGGAAGGCGTGTCTGACGGAGGGGGTGTCGTTCTGATTGGCTGACGGATCCATTTTGGCCTGAAAAGATAAAATGTTCTCAACTTTTCAACGCAACTGACGGAGCCGACTTGACTGACGGAGCCACAATGCATTGCGGCTCAGCCCCATTCAAAGTCAATGGGATGCGTTGACGAACGCATCCAGTGGGCAAGAGGGGTAAGGCGAGTCCCAAATCCTCATTGAAGGCTAATTTTCCGAAAAAAAAGTGAGTCAATGGGAGAATGCTTGGGCGATTTTCCACGTCAATGAATTCGCCCAGAGAGGCGGGACCATTTTAAACGCGACTTGAATCTGACGATTCTGATTGGACAATGACAGATAATATGTCTAGAACACTGAAAACTACTTTTGCTGTGATAGAATTTGTTAGAAAAAAAATCCTCTTTCTCCCAGTTGGTAGTGCGTCACCCAAATCGCCCCTATACACCATCCGCCCCTGGTCTGGACTAGTCTGGACGGATACGAGATTTTAGAGACCGATGACGCAGACATCCACGTTCGCCTCCAGATTGGGTGTCATCCAGTGGCGTAGCCACGGGTGTGTCAGCTGCACACCTGCACACGGAAACCTACTGACCTGACTGTGACCCCTCGCCCAGCAAGCATTGCGGGAGCGCTAACTGCTGCTAATAGCGATGAAACAGTTTGAAAAAGAGCTCGCGGAGAAAGTGGACTTTGATTAAATAATAAATGCGTTCAAGGCCAAGCCACGCCGTCTTGCCCTTTAAATGGAGAGCTGCGCAGTGCGCACAGGTAAACAGCAATATCGTTGTGTCCTTTACTCCGCTGCTAAGCCCAATAGTTGTGTTCAGATGGTTAAATAGCTTTGTTGATCATGCGTAATGTGGTTATGGCTCTGTGATAGTGAATCCGCGCATGAGTGTTATATTTCACTATGTTCATCTCATTGGGCACGCAATGTCTGTGTGTGTGTTTTTGCGGTGTTTTTTTGAGAACACAAAGTTTGCTTTTTGTATTACTTTGTTATTGATTTCTTTGAGAGCACGTCACGTGTGAATGTTTAGACCTGCTGTGAACTACTGTTGACTATTACTGATGAGAACGCACAGAACGTGTGGATATGTTTTGTGTTAATAATGTATTCAGGCCTACATTCTTTTGAATGTTTATGGAGGTATAACACTCTGTTGAAAATACATTTGCCACACCGAGTATTTGCTGGTGCACCCAATGTCTTTTTTTCTGGCTACGCCAGTGGTCTCATCAGACCCACTAGTCGCCTCGGGAGGCGGGGGGACGCAGTACCGGTCTTCCTGCAGCTGGGACAGCAGCGGACTTGATGACGTCACCATCCCAGCTCGTCTCGTGTCTACCCCGGTTGTCTTCACTGTAATGTATATTTACAATAAAACGAAATATGATATAATATAATATATCATAATGCAATGTGATAGCCTATATAACACAACCCTGCCACTTTTCATTTTCTAAAATATTAATGGTATATTTTTTCTGTGTTTCAAGATAGCCTACATATAAAAAGGGAAAAATGTTGTAGAAAAATATTTAGGTTGTTGTGGTTGTTGTGGACGTTGGTGAATGACTGAATGAGAAGAAAGAAAATTAGAATAGAATTAGTATACATATACGTACGCCTCATGACGTGCTGGAACGTAACCCAGCGTCGCCGCCATATTGGTTGGGTCTCCTCACTCTAGTCTAGCATAGGAGTTAACGGGAGAGCAAGCTATGCCAGTATTTTGTGCAGCTTACGGCGCAGTATTGACACCAGATCGCGTGGGATTACCTTTCACAAGTAAGATTGAACAATAATTCTTCTTCTTTTTTAATTTTTTTTTATTTATTTATTAATTCGTCCTGTATCATAACTAAATCTCTGCCATTTGTAACAAACCAAACCGTGTGAAAATCCGTTAAAAATTCGGGGAGTTATGCTTATTGTAGTTGGGGATACTGTATACACCTTCCTCAGTAGAAATGAATGCACTGGGGGCGCACTGGGGACCCATCCAAGATGGCGGCCGCGCTGATACGTCAGCTCCAACAGGCAGCGTCAGTCTATGAGGCGTCTACGTATATTATGTCTATGAACAAAACATTTAGAATAAAGTGTGCAGCTAAAATACAGTAAAACAAAAGACAACTGTGGCTCTGTTAAACTGAATTGATTTCACCTTCACATCTATTTCAGTTACTATGCCAGTTTACTAAATGGGCCACTAGGTGTAGGCCTAGCGCTCAGAGCAGATGTTGCCAGGCAACCTGCAACAACTTGTAAACAGATCTTCTGAATGGCATGTAGACTAAACAATATCCAAAGCATACCTTACATTAAAATGTTAATTGAATGGAAAAGTAGTTTATAGTCGTTAGTCTGTAACTATCAGTGTAGGAATGACCACCCTTTCTTCTGTGCTGGAAAAGCTTCTTCAAAGCCTGTGTCTGAACGACTTTCCATGCGGACGTGGTAGTTGGGTAAGTTCATTCTCGTATTGGCGTTTATCAACACTTTGGAAAATATGGTTGTTCATTAGGCCCCTGGTGGGAATGGGACAATGGGCTATGATGGAAGAGCATCCACTGACATTATGCTGACTACGTGGCCGAGGGACCCAGGGACATTATGTAGGACTACTCTCTTTCCACCGTGGATGTAGTGTGTGTGTACCAGTTTATCAGTCAATCAAATATGGTGTGACCAGGGCTGTAGTCAGGGTTTAATCCATTTTTTTGTTACCATTTACTGCATTTATGGACGACAAACGCAATTGTAGGCCTATATCCAGTGGTTAAATTGGGCCGGGGCTAGCCGGGGCTCAGCCCCGGTGTTCTGCCAATTTCTGCTCCCTTGTCAGATTTTGCTACCGTAGCGCGACTCGATAGCGGAGTCTATCAAATCATGCTACCCATCAGAAAATGCTACCTTACGTCACAAGCGTGACGTAAGGTACGCTTGTGATCTGTAGAACAATCGCCTCTGTCAAATAATGCTCCCACTGCAGAATCACGTTATTTTACACCACTACTCACCCTATGTACACTGTATGAATATGGGGAGCATATTTTGATGCTTGTTTATAACGTCTTCATTGAAGATTTCAGGAGTACCGTATGTGGATAGACCAATCGCCTCTATCAAATAATGCTCCCACTGCAGAATCACGTTATTTTACACCACTACTCACCCTATGTACACTGTATGAACATGGGGAGCATATTTTGATGCTTGTTTATAACGTCTTCATTGAAGATTTCAGGAGTACCGTAGGCTATGTGGATAGACCAATCGCCTCTATCAAATAATGCTCCCACTGCAGAATCACGTTATTTTACACCACTACTCACCCTATACACCCTGTACACTGTTGATGCTGTTTTATAACGTATATTGAAGATTTCAGCAGTACAGTATGTGCAATGTACGTAATGTAAAAATAATAAACACAAAAAAACCCATCAATAATCAATTAAACTAAATAACTTCAACAAGAAAAGTGTAGCAAAGTATTGTTCAAACTTGTATATATTTGTGAAAGGGATTCTGTGTGTGTTTATATATGCAATAGATAAGAATTATTCAAAAGATCCAATAATAAAAACAACCAAAAGATCTCAAATCTCTATTTTATTGTAAGGCATTTCTTGCAAATACAGCCTTTTTTTCATGGGCATATTGGGCACACTCAAAATGTGCCCACCGACTGCACAATTCGCACGGCACCTACCAAATAAAACAATTAAAAGAGCATTACAATGAGATACATTGTATGGTATTATGCACACACATTTTTGAGTAAATGAATAATACAAAGCACATATTTCATGTCATACTTTACCTTTTCAATGCTCTCATCTGCATTTTCTTCGGCAAAGGAGCACACCACACAGAAGTCCTCTGCATTCCCTAGAAACGATGGTTTTCATAAGCTTTTAAACTGTGGCAACTCCAATCATTCTGTGAGTAAATAAATCATGGTACACTACAAATGTATAATTTGTGAATACAAAATAAAATACATTTCAAAAAAGTATTCACACACATAGTATACTTAAATATATACGTGTATATGTGTCACAAATACCTCTATTGTTTATGCTATATAGACACTAAAAGCATTGTTTTCTGTAGCACGCCACTGAACAAATGACGACTAAAATAAAAGTGTAATAAATAGTTATGTTGAACAATGTAAAAAGTAACCTTGCTGTATAGTACATTACCCACACAGACTGATCACCTTATGTGCCTGAGGTGAGGGAATTTGTATGGATTTTGACTACGAAACTGTTTTGATGGCACTGCTCTCGTGCAGTGTTTGATGCACGAGAGCAGTGCCATTGTAACAGTGTAACATGACAAGATGTCGTCACCCCCCTCCCCCTCCACCACCGACGAAATCTCCGCTCCCAGACCTGTAAAGATAACACATATATCATCTTATTTCTACATTCAGCAAAAGTGTGCATATATTTACGTGCTTACAGGTGAAAAGGCGCAATGTTAAACATATTTGTAAGATAATTGCGCAGTTAAAAACATGTTTTAAAGAAAATATTCACCATCAGCCTAAAGGTAGCAGAAACTGATCGGTGCGCACGCAGGTTGTGAATTTTCGAGATGCGCATGCGCAGAACCACTAGGTAGCAGGATTTGATGGGTAGCAGAAATTGGCAGAACACCGGCACATAGCCTAAGCCTGCCTGCAGTCAGTTGTCAACAATCGCGCAACAGAAATCCTCCGGTAATGTTAAATAATGTACTGATATGTTCCATGTTATTATTAAAAATATTTCACATTTTCACATGCATCATTTTATATTTTATGGACGCTTAATGCCTGCAGGTGTCTAAGTCACAAGACATAGAGACCCTATTCCTCTCTCTCCTATTTTATTCTTTTTCTTTTTGTGCACACACGCAGCCTATGTGGTTATGTGTGTATACATTACTTAATCCTTCTCAGTTGATTTTATTTTATAGCCATTTATTTTTTGCTAAATTTAAAACTTGAGACCCTCAGGGAATTTTGCCACTCGAATCCACTATGAATATTTGAAACTCAACGCCTGCTATATACAGTGGTTTTTTTCTTTTCTTAAGTACATCTGAGTGGGTATTTATAACACTTTGAGACTTTTAATTTCTATTAGATATGCATATATAGCAGAGGGATTTTGTTAACATGAAGTACCTGGAGAACGATTTAAAGGAGAGGAACTGGTCATATAGAGGTAACTTGGTTTCTGTTGTTACATGTAAATCATTTTTTCTAAGTTCAATCCAATTTGTAATATAATAATAATGTTCGCCCCGGTTGGGGCCTGTTAGGAAGATTAGATGGTTATCTGCAGTATAATAGACGTGTGCGATCTCGACAGGTTCAGTAGATCAGCATAGGGATTTAAGGCTCAGTTTTAGTTTTAGTTTTATAGTTAGACAGGGACTTTTTCTCGCTTTCTTATTTGTCTTATTTATCCCAGAAGCACAATGTCTGATACACAAAAGTCAGGCTATATTCGTGTTTTGAGTTGGAACATTAAAGGGAATCCATAATCCAGTGAAGCGAAGTAGGGTGTTTGCGCATATGAAAACATTAAGAAGTGATATCATGTTTCTACAGGAGACTCACCTACGATCAAGTGAATGCACAAAGCTAAAGAAAGCTTGGATAGGGCAATTATTTTGTTCAAAAAATGATGATAGAGCACGTGGTACAGCGATTTTGATTAGAAAAGGCATCCCATTCACCCCATCACAGACTGTGTGTGACTCCAGGGGTAGATATGTTATAGTGAGTGGCAATTTGTACGGTACCCAAGTAACATTAACTAATGTATATGGACCTAATTGGGATGACCCACTTTTTTTACTAACTTTATAGCAGCATTACCAGATCTCAATAACAATCAGTTGATACTGGGGGGCGATTTCAATAGTGTTTTACATCCAAAACTAGACAGATCGAATCCAAGACCGACAGTAAGATTTCAAACTCAGGTGCAGTTATTCAATCACTTATGGACACATATGCACTTTTTGACCCATGGAGGAGAAACAATCCAACTATAGGCAATACTCTTCTCCCCAGTTCACCACTCTTTTTCCAGGATCGACTTTTTCCTTGTAGATAGCAGAACTCTCCCGATGGTCAAGGATAGCCAGTATAATAGCATTGTAATTTCTGACCATGGCCCGGTACAGCTGGATATGTTTCCCAGAGTGCATCAGACCACGCCACACATGGCGATTTGACCCTCTGTTGTTATCTAGGGACTCTTTTAAAAAATGTATCTCCCAACAAATTGATAGTTTTCTGGAATTCAATCGCACACCTGATATGCCACTAACCACTGTGTGCAGGGGCGCCGAAAAGGGGGGGTAAAGGAGACGGATTCTAGGGGCCCATGATTGAGGGGGGCCCAGAGAGGCCCCTAATGATGATGAAATTATAATACAGAAAAAATACTTGACAGGGGCCCGTCGGTCGTAGGTCCGGGGGTATGTTACGATCGCGCGCACCCCCCGTCAACAATCGCGCGTCCCCCCCCCCCCCCCCCCCCCCCCCCCGTCGACAATCGCGCGCACCCCCCCCCCCCCGTCGGTCGTCGTTCCTGTGGTGGGCCAGTCCAGTAGAAAATTGCCAGGGCCCAATGTGATATCTTTCCATGGGGCCCCAAATGCCTGGCAGCGCCCCTGACTGTGTGGGAGGCTCTCAAGGCCCATCTCAGGGGCCAGATAATATCTTATGGTGGGGGGGCTGGCGTCGGCGTCGGGGACTGCATGCAGTCGACTCAACCTCTCTACGGACGGAGTATGGATGGACAGTTTTTAATGTTTATCAGAAAATAACTACTCAGTATTCTGCTTGAGTATCATTTTCGGGACAATTAGGGCTGGATTCGGGATTCGGGACAAACGCTTAGATTTCGGGACTGTCCCGAATTTCTCAGGACGTCTGGTCATAGCGGAGGTGGACCGTAAATACGCTGACGCCCCAACGCCTGAGCTCTACAGAGAAAAATTATTGTTAAAAACTGAATTTGATAACCTCTCTATTAAACAGACTGAACAGTTATTTTTTAAAATCAAAACAAAAATTTTACAAACACAGGGAGAAGGCTGGAAAGCTTTTAGCTCACCAAATTCGACAGTCCGCAACTGTAAACACTATTCCTGAAATCCGAACTGAGCTGGGGGAGAAAACCACTAACCCTGATACAATAAATGATGAGTTTAAACAATTCTATATGACCCTCTATAGGTCGGAGCCACCAGATGACCCGTCAGATATTACTACATTCTTAGAGGGGCTGACCAGCCCAACGATAACCCCAGAGGACAGTTTACAGATAGATAGAGAGATTACAGCGGGTGAAGTAACACAGGCAATTAAATCAATGCAGAGCGGTAAGGCTGGGGGGCCTGACGGGTTTTCAATTGAGATATATAAGGAATTTGCTGATAAGCTAGCACGGATACTTAGCCAGTTGTACCAGGACATTTTTGAACAACATAAATTGCCACAAACCATGACTCAGGCCATAATTTCAGTGCTCCTCAAAAAAGACAAAGACCCTTTACTATGCAGCTCATACCGTCCAATAAGCCTTTTAAACTGTGACTATAAAATTCTCACAAGAATATTAGCCACCCGTATAGACAGTATAATTCCAACAGTCATCGACCCAGACCAAACGGGTTTCATCCCAGGTAGACATATCGTTTTATAATATGCGCAGACTATTCAATATCCTGTACACCCCACACTCAGCATCAGGGAAACACACAGAAGTGGTGATCTCCTTGGATGCTGAAAAAGCATTTGATCGTGTAGAATGGCAGTACCTGTTTGCCGTCCTAGAAAAATTTGGCTTTGGATCATCATTCTTGACCTGGATCAAAATAATATATGATGCACCCACTGCAGCTGTGCGGACCAATAGCAATATTTCTGACTATTTCCCCCTCTACAGGTCTTGTAGACAGGGCTGCGGCCTTTCCCCATATCTGTTCGATCTAGCGGTTGAACCCTCGCTATAGCCCTTAGAGCAGAAGAGGGTATTACTGGTCTCTCCCGTGGCGGCAAAGTCCATAAAGTGGCGCTATACGCGGATGACCTGCTTTTGTATATATCCAACCCGACAGTATCGATACCAAAACTATTGTTGATGCTAGAAAATGTTAGACACCTCGCAGGCTACAAATTGAACTACTCAAAGAGCCTGCTTTTTCCAACTGACCGCACAAACGGAGATTATTCCAAATCTCCATTCAAAATAGAACGTGATATGTTTACATATCTAGGAAGATATGTACCCATGAGATGGAGAATTTGGAGAAACACAACTTTAAGTCATTATTAGAACAAACAAAACAAGATCTTGGGAAATGGTCAACATTACCGATCTCATTAGCAGGTCGCATTAATATAGTTAAAATGACAGTCCTACCTAGATTTCTTTATGTGTTTCAGATGATCCCCATATTTATCCCCATGAAAACATTTAAACAGCTAGATAGACTAATCTCTTCATTTATATGGAACAATTCTAATCCTAGGATGAAAAAAACATACCTGGAGGTTCCTAAAGATGCTGGTGGGTTGGGATTACCTAATTTTCTTTGGTATTATTGGGCTGCCAACATAGTAAAATGTATTTATTGGATTTACACATATGAGAGTAAACAGGGTCCAGACTGGGTTCATTTGGAACTATTATCCAACCCTCTATCAACACTCACATCATCATCGTTACCACACAACTGTAGTATACAGTTCACAAACCCGGTTGTTAAAGCCTCACTTAGGATATGGTTACAGTTTAGGAGACATTTTGATTTAAAGCAGTATAGCAGATATTTTCCAATAGCAAATAACCAGTTCTTTCTTCCATCTGGGTTCGACAATGCATTTCAATATTGGCATAGAAACGGGTTGATATTTTTCTGTGATTTATACCCTGATAATGTGTTTATTTCGTTTGAATCACTCAAAAATGATATAATAATAATAATATACCCAGATCGCATTATTTTAGGTTTTTTCAGATACGTAGTTTTACCAGAGAAAAGCTTTCCTCGTTTCCTTTCCCACCACCTAGGAATCATTTAGATGCAATTTTAGAGCTGGATCCCTATGAGAAGAAACGTGTATGATAGGAGACTTGAAACCAATATCATGGGATAAAACTAAAATTGCATGGGAGAAAGATTTGGGGGTCGAGCTTTCTGATGATATGTGGCAAAATTGCCTAAAACGTATTCATACCTCGTCATTGTGTATACGCCATGGTTTAATTCAATTTAAAGTGCTCCATCACCTGCACTATTCTAGGGATAAACTGTCCAAACTTTTTCCCACTGTAGATCTTGACTGTCCGAGGTGCAGCTATGTACCCGCCACAATAGGACACATGTTTTGGTCATGCACCTCTCTCAACGACTTCTGGAAACAGATATTTGATGTATTTTCCAAAATCTGTGGTCAGACTATAGCACCTGACTATCACTTAGCCATCTTTGGCGTACCACCCCCAGACTGCAAAGTCTCAAATCTACAAGCAAAGGCTTTGGCATTTGCCTCCCTGCTTGCATGCAGATTAATACTTTTTAATTGGAAATCAAATACAACCCCGTCATTTTTGCAGTGGTTGAGGGAGGTACTATCTTTTCTACCTTTGGAGAAACTGAGATACAAGATATGTAAAGCCCGCAAAAACTTCACTCTGGCCTGGAGTCCCTTTATAGAATTCGTAGAAGGATTTCCCTGTCAATGATATACCTTAACACTAGTTGTATTGAATAGTTACAACTACTTTATAACATGCTCAAAATGTGAATTTCACCCAATTCCTGTCTGACTTTTTCTATATTTGTTTTTGTATTTTCTTGTTTATTTAATTACATTTTTGTTTAAGAGACTTAGGGGGGGGTGGGGGGATATATTTTTTATTTTTTCATGTCTATGTCTATAAGTTGTATGTTTATTAATGAAAAACAGCAAAATAAAGTTATTAAAAAATATATATATATTTCACAACAATAATCTTACAGTATTTAATTATATATACCCGAATAGTCCTATTTCCTAATGCTACATTTCATAATAACATCCCTAAACCCCCTGACCCCACCTTTAAATTAGAACTAAACCCCCTGACCCTGCCTTTAAATTATAACCAAACCCCCTGACCCTGCATTTAAATTAGAACTAGACCCCCTGACCCCACCTTTAAATTAGAACTAAACCCCCTGACCCTGCTTTTAAATTATAACCAAACCCCCTGACCCCACCTTTCAATTAGAACTAAACCCCCTGACCCCGCCTTTAAATTAGAACCAGACCCCACCTTTAAATTAGAACTAAACCCCCTGACCCCACCTTTAAATTAGAACTAAACCCCCTGACCCCACCTTTAAATTACAACTTGACCCCCTGACCCCGCCTTTAAATTATAACCAAACCCCCTGACCCCGCCTTTAAAGGAGAACTAAACCCCCCTGACCCTGCCTTTAAAGAAGAACTAAGCCCAGGGTGTTGGGGTTTGGTTCTCCTTTAAAGGCATGGTCCTAGTTGTCCTCATTGAACATGTGCATAACGTCGAGCTGTGTTGTTAGAGGACAGCGGAGCACAGAGAGGACCGCCAGGCCCTCGTTGACTTAATCACCTGCCCCCGGTCGCCGTGGCGACAGCAGTGTTCATGGAGTCCAGAGGCGGAGCTACTGAGAGAAGCAGCAGTCAGAACACCTGAGAGCCTCCACAGCCACACCAACCATACTGTCTTCAGGACTCTGCGTGTTGTGGACCGAGGCGTGAGGAGATAATATATAATTTATAATATATTGCATATAGGACATCATTTATAACATAAACACCCTTTTAATTACAACACAGAATTAGCCATTTTTTCATAATTAAAATGTGCTTCTCTGTTTGTTTGTTTGTGTGTTAGGTGTGCGTGATTGACGACGGCCTCCTAAAGTTCTCCAACTTGGAGACGTTGGTTCTGAGTGCCAATAAAATCTGTGATATCAGTGCCGGACATCTCCCCGCCTCTCTGAAGGTAAATTCTAAACCCAGATCCAGATTACACTAAATCATCCTTCAGTTGACTGCATGTGGATCTACTGTGTGTCTATTTAATCAAATAATAGCAACATGGTCTAGGACCATTATCTGAGTGTTGAAAGTAGGACTGGGCAAGTTAAAAAGCATAGAGCATATTGGGATATTTATCTGGTAAATTCCCCATAATTATCATGATCATACATTTTTCCATATCGCCCAGCTGTAATTCAACAGTTATATTCAAGAAAGCGTGTGTGCCTCTATGTGTGTGTGTGTGTGTGTGTGTGTTTCTCTCCAAGGTTCTGGAGCTCCATGCTAACTTGTTGCACGGCCTCACCAGTCTGATCCAGCAGAACCTTCCGCGGCTGCAGCATCTTGGGGTCGGTTCAAACCCGCTGGGTTCCCATGATGACGCCCACCATCTTACTGGAAATTTCTGGTCACTGTTTCAAATTTTGCACCTTGACTGTTTAAAATTATGTCAACTAAAAATGTTACAAGAGCTCTATCTCCTGCTTGCAATTGACATCTACAGGCTCAGCACGGCATTGACACCTAACCTGTAAGACTTTACTATAGAGAACTTCTTTAAAGAGAGCCAAACCCCAGCACCACTTGCCTTAGACAAATCCCTCTCTAGGTTAAACACACAGCTATTGCACGCATAACCTCTGGTTGGCTGATATGGTTACCCGGTCATCTGCTAACTAAGCGTTGATGCGACACCTCTGCTTATTGAAGCTGAATTGGAGGGGCGTTTACAGGGGAGTCTGCAGCCCTGCCACAGAATGAAAAAAACCTGAAAGCATTTCTAAAAATTGTAATAATAAAAAAAATGCTTTCAGCCTGGTAGAGGTTATGCATGACACATGCAGGTTATGCAACAGCACGTGTTTAACCGAGAGAGGGAGTCATATTATAAACCAAAAGTGGTGTTGGGGTTTGGTTATCCTTTAAGTGATGAACAGCCCTCTGTGTTGCCATGGTGCTCCATCAGGCCCAGGCTGGTGTCTCTGGACCTGAGCTGGTGTGAGTTCCAGGACCAGCGGGTTCTGGCCCAGGCCTTAGCCACTCTGGCCTGCCTCCGCACCCTATCCCTGGAGGGCAACCCGCTCACCCTGGTGCCCTCCTACCCGGGGTTCATGATCGACAGTCTGCAGCCGCTGCTGAATCTGGACGCTCAGCAAATTGCTCCAGACCAGCGACATGGCTTTAAAGGCCTGTCCCAAGAGCTTAGAGGTGAGGCTGTCACATGGCTTTAAAGGCCTTTCCTGAGAGCCCAGAGGTGAGGCTGTAACATGGCTTTAAAGTCCTGGCCCAAGAGGCCAGAGGTGAAGCTGTAACATGGCTTTAAAGGCCTGGCCCCAGAGGCCAGAGGTGAGGCTGTAACATGGCTTTAAAGTCCTGGCCCAAGAGGCCAGAGGTGAAGCTGTAACATGGCTTTAAAGGCCTGGCCCCAGAGGCCAGAGGTGAGGCTGTAACATGGCTTTAAAGTCCTGGCTCGAGGGGCCAGATGTGAGGCTGTAAAATGGCTGTTAAGGACTGGCCCAAAACAACACTGTTACTGAAACACACATTTGTATTTGAATGGATGTTTATCCTCCAATACGCCCACAAACACACCCACAACCCCAAGAACGACTTCAGGTTGGCCTTGTACACGCAAAGGCATGAGGTGATCGGAGTTCAATGCAAATATCAATTTTCCAAACTTTTCTAACTGTACTTTGTATTGAATCAAGGAAACCTAAGAAAAGTTGGCCTGCATGTTGACCAAATGGCTTGTTGTGTTTGGATGCTATTTGAGTGGTGTGGTGATGCTCTGTGGTAGATGTGGTAATACTAGAGCAAGCTGTAGCCACGGTGAGGATACAGAGGGTCCGAGGGCTCCCAGAGCCTCAGCTGGACCCAGCCCCCAGCCCCCCAGAGTTCCCCATGGTGGAGTACAGCTACCGCGTCACCTATGACTTCCTCCAGCAGAGCCCACCTGAACACCAGGTACTACTGTGTCCTCCTCACACACTTTCATATTAACATTCACATGTATATGTGTGGCCAGTGGGAAACGATACCAACTTCTGTGTGAATCTGTGTAACTGTCTAACTGACTTCTTTGTAAATTACTGGATGTCTAGGTTTGTTTTTGTTTTTTAACTTTAAAGTTGAATGATTTTAGCTTGAAAACTATACATAATGACATTATTTTTGTATGGAGTGTATGGTGTAAAAATGACTTTTTTTTCAAATCATCAATGTATGTTAATGTTTATACTCTTGTGATGTTTATTAAACCGCAGAAACGCTACTCTCCACAATCCCCACCTGACTCTCTGAATATCCAAAAACCAGATGGAAATTGTGAACAGGACAAATCAGCAACCAGCATCTCTAAAGTCCAAACCAATTGTCATGATGCCACACCAGGTAATTATCTGCTATAGCATTGTAGTTACTTAAAGTCCTGCAAACAAACAACAGACAAACAGGCAGATGTATACTGTGTACACAAGGAACTAATGGATGTGGTTGTGTTGAATTGAAAAGTGAACTGAACTGCCATGGTAACCCCTTCACTCAGCTAAACTGCAACTGCTTCCCCCCAGTCCTAACACACACCACAGTCGCGCTGGCCTGGGACCAGTGCATGGACTTTCTGCACACGCAGACCCTCGTAGTCCAAGACCTCCCAGCCCTGAAGAGATTTCTCATTCGAGGCCTTTGGCTGAGGTTAGAAGAGGACAAGGTATTGAGATTTGACCTTTACATTCATGATTGTTAAAAGTTGTTGTTGTTATTGGTCTTAGTCATCGTTGTCCACTGTTATGCAGTGCTGGGAATAGTAGGAATATTTTTACTCAAGTACAATCCCTGAGGGGTTGTCGTGTAAATATGAGTACCACCTGTTGTGTGTGTTAGGTCCTGTCATGGCCTGCCACACCTGAAGAAACCAAACCCACCCAAACCCAGAAAGACAGGAAAGGTGTTAAAGGCAAAGAAGTAAAGTCATCATCTTTCCCTCACAAAAAAACATTCATTCTTTAGTTCTTCTGGTATATATTAAATATATATAAAAATACTTTTTTACGCTTTAATCCAAAATATATTAATTGTTCATTCATGTGCACAGTCATCAAGCAAAGCTGGTTCCCGTTCTAAAGACAAGAAGAAGAAATCGGTGAATGACCTTGTCCAAGACGCCCCCATCACAACCGTGCTTGGTTGTGTGCACGTCCCGCTCCAAGGCCTGCTCAAAGGAGAAACCACCGGTGTTACTGTGAGATGCGACCTAGGCTTCCTGCCTACCAAACCTGCTTTAAGACCCGACGGACCAACAGAAAAGGTTTTTCTCTGGGATAAGATGGAGAAATGTAGAGAACGTGTTAGTGTAGTTTACAGTATGATTTAATTTTATTTAATCTGGCATAATCACGATGATGTTGGCTAGACTGAAGAAAGAATAATGAGAAGAATCCCTGAGTTGGATTCAAGTTGAAGTGAATTCATGTAATGAAAATTATTATTATTATTATTATTATTATTAGGATTCAGTGACTAAAACAAAAGAGGACAAGCGGAAAGAGGAGAAGAAATCAAAGTCAATAGGAGGCACGTCTGCTCAGAGGAACATGGGATCTTCCAAAGGTGAACTAAACACCTCATATTTGTCAACTGACCTTTCACTTGCAATTTTTATAAACCTGTGACATGTATGTATTGTATATCTGGTGTCAATGCTTATTCATGTCACGTTTTTGCTTTCTTCTCTAGATCTCATACATAGTTTTGTTTTTTTAAATAGGCCTATGCTTTCGGAACTGAAGCTAAAGAAGTTTCCATTAGTCAATTTTAAACATGATTCTCATGTTATTCTCATATCTTTTTATTTAATCCTATTATCAAACAATTATTTCTGTATTAAGTATATCAAGTGTAGTATCACTCAAACTCATTCAAAGAAGTACTGACAAGTAAGTTATTACGATTAATTATATACCTATTTTTATATTCTATAATATGCTATAACTGCTGTGTCCCAACAGGCAGAGGAAAAGCCCCGGAAAGACAGTGAAGCTGAAGTCCACATGGAGGATGCTGGTGCCACCCAGCAGGAACCAATCACGGTTGAGTTCAGCGTCAACTTGGAGAAATGGCAGTCTGTGTCTGAAGCCAATCAGCTTCAACTCCCACAGTGCGGGGCCCTTTAAAAGGGCCTCTTAAAGTAATTCAGCCTCTTAAGACTTTGTTCATATAAAGTATGTGATTGGCCTCTGAAAACATGCTTTATTTAGCATTTTAAATAAAGTCTAAGACTTGGAAAAATTATTGATTTTGTGTGAATATGATTTGGATAACTTCAATAACAACCGTGTAAAGCAAATTCTGAGATTTGTTTCTAAACACATTACACACGTTAGGAAGTCATTGCTGAAAACGTGAAAAGACTGTAGGCCTATACACATTTAATGTTGAATTGTCGAGTTTTTCTATTTTTCACCATTTGTGTGCTTCTCCTTAGCATTGCCCCGCCCCCAACAACCAGAGCGCAGTTGCATCACTGCTGTCTGCTACTACTGTTGTCATGCTCAACCTCGAGTTTGACAGTTATTATTTGACAGTTGCGAGGCTCTGCTCTCCCGTGTTAGCCTAGAACTCTAGACACCCCCTAGCGGCAGCACATTTATTTGGCAGCTAGGTAGGTCTAGCACGGCTCCGTCGGCTTTTTGGTGCTGGGAACACCAAGTATGTCTGGTATGTCTGACCAATCACAGCGTGAGGGGCGGAGTCGAAAGCCGGGCTACCATGACGACAGAGTTGCGACGGTTCCCGTGTTGGAGGTAAACAATGGCTGCTGCTGCTGGCGAACGGCTGTCTTTCGAGTCGGCTTTGGCCGCGACTCTTCAAGACTTGAAGTTAACATTTTATTTGAGAAAAGAACAAAGAACGGCACTGAAGTCTTTCCTCGAAAATAAATATGTTTTCGGAGTTTTGATTGACGTAGTCAGAGCCGTCGCTCTGACTACGTCACCTTCTTCGTTGCTCTGATTGGTTGTAGCGCTATCCTATTGCGTGCAGAGGGAACTTGAAAGACAACCTTTTATCCCGCCCACACTGCCAATGGAGCTGAGCCAGACCTTACATCTTTCTGATGTAGGTCTGGCGCCGCCAGGCTACTCCCGTGTGCATTTACCGCCTTCAGCGGACACGTCCCCAGTGCCTCAGATTTGAGAATGCTTATTTTTCCATGATTTTCAATCCTAATGTTATATACATGGCGACTTTTTTAATCATTCAAATTTGGCTGGGTGGTTAATAACACATTTTTCTCGTGACAAACTCTAAACACATTTACTTTTGGTTTACACAGACTTGTAGAAATGTAGAAATTATACTTTAAAGCATAAATACACAAGTTTCCAAGAGCTCTTTATTTATTTATACAGAATTGTTTATACAGAAATTCAAAAACATTAGAAATACCTTAGTATTTATTCATTTCATTTAACGCAATCTGAGAAATTATAATTTAATCATAAAGTAAGATTTTAGTAAAGGCCATTTATTTGGAACGAAAGACTTGAAGTGAAACATTTAGTATCAAGTGCTTCCCTCGTGGAGAACAGTTGCAGTGAAACCGTTAGTTTCAAGTGCTTCCCTTGTGGAGAACAGTCGCAGGTCCCAGGATGAAACTCCCACAAATGAAGTCCAATAAAAACGAGGCATATCACTTTCCCTCACATCAAAAGCCATCACAACTCAGCCCCCGCATCCTTTCAATTCACAAACCGACAAGAGACGATAGTATTTCCAGGCGTAAAAAAATAAACTATATGTCAACTTTTAAATCAAACAACCCCCCCCCCACATCAAGCCAGGGTCAAGCAATTCACAAGTTTCAAATAAAACTCTTGTGATAGTACATCTGTAGCCCCTTTGAAAATGTGTGTGCATGTATGTGTGTGACTATTAGGGCACCGACAACAGAGCAAGAAAAAAACAAAACAAAGGACAGCAACACAAAGGCTTCCCCCCCCCATTCCCATTATACAAAGTCATGTACACCCTCATATTAAAAGGTCTGAATAGAGTATATATGAATGTACACCCTCATATTCAAGACAATGCATTTAGATTTTATTTGCAGTAAAAAGATTGTATGACGCGTCCGGGCAGACACCCCATAGTAGCGCTTTAAAAAAGGTTTGGCTTGGAAAATAAAGGCGCTGGGTGTAACACACACACACACACACACACACACACACACACACACACACACACACACACACACACACACACACACACACACACACACACACACACACACACACACACACACACACACACACACACACACACACACACACCAAAAAATGTATGTGCAAATATAGTGATTGTAGTCACATGGGGACCCTGGGAAGACCCTCAGAAGGTCTGGTCGTCGTTGCAGGAGTCAGTCCAGTGGCCGAACGCCTCGCAGATGTCACAGTACGGCCGCTCGTCGCCCTTGCTGCCGTGATAGGTGCTATGCGGTGGGGAGTCGGGTGTCTGCATCTGGGTGGGGCAGTCCTCGGTGTCATGCAGGTCGAAACAGTCACAGATGTCACAGAACAACCGAGGCGGAACCTTCTTCTTGACCGGTTCCTTGTGGGAGCTGCAGTAGGAGGGAGGGTTGAGACATACGTCAGCATTACAACATTCATTGTGAAACACAAGTTGGCCGACAGGATGAACAACAGGTTGGCACAGGTTAGCGCCCCCAGTTTGTGTGGGGGGAAAGTAAATCAGAGCTACAACGAATGTCAAGTACAGTGAGTAACCAATGACGTGGAAAACCCTCCTACTAAAAGGAAATGTGCCAGCATTTCCACAGAAAAAGTAAATTAAACTTCAAAATGATTGACACTCAACATTACAATCTGTCTTGCCATCCACTCTAGCCCTGGTGTTTGTCTTACCACAAGTTGGTGCTAGTTACATTTTTTGGTGGGCTTGTGCATGTTGGATTACAAAAACGAGTCCCGCTGTAATTCCAAGTATAAAAAAATCGTGCTCCATGCTTTCCCTACATGAATGAACCGGGGTAGCAACCTGTGCTCTTTAAGGAGGGAACAAATGATCTGGGAATGGCAGTCGGCGCATGCTCTTTAAGGAGAGAGTACTCGCCTGTCGTAGTTATCCAGCTCGCTGGAGTGGTTTCCATTGAGGGCTGCGGCCGTCACCGTCTCCAGCTTCTCCTTGAGTTCCTTGTTCTTCCGCTGGAGGTCCACGATGACCGAGTTCAGGAACTCGATCTGTAAACGACAACAAAAGAGCGGTCAACAAACAAAAACAAAAAAAAACAAATGCAAAAACCTCAAATACAGACCAATACATTATTTCCCCTAGCCGGATTGAGAGCATGTTTACGTCCGACACAGGGAATGTGTCGGACGTGACATTTAACCTGGTGCCTGGAGCTAAACGCCACCGTGCCTGGCATCAAACCCAATGCCAAGATACTCAAACCTCAAATTGAAACATGAACCCCTTTAACCTTCTTCCAAAGACCAAATCAAAGACAAAAACAGCTGCTACAAAACAGCCAACTACAAAACATACAAGACATGTATTACAGAGCATGATAAAACATGGTGGAAAACATATAAGATATGTATTACAAAGCATGATAAAACATGGTGGAAAACATTGACAGGACTACACGGACGAATGGCACCAGTGTGACATGAGCTTTAATGACGAACGGAACACAAGACAGGGTGGGGAAACATTTTGTATTTGTGATTTGCTGATGAGTAAAACAGTAACAAACCGCGGCCTGATGGTGGCGTAGCGACGAGTAGTAGAGGCGAGAGGAGAGGGAGAAAAGACAAAAAAGTCCAGATATCAACATTAGCAGGTGACGGCTACAATGCCAGACAACATGCTTAAGCCATCGCTCACACCAACGTTCTGGAGAACGCTGCAGAACAAACCGTAGGAGACACGCTCGTGTTTAAAGAAGCAGCTGAACACACTAAATACAATATTCCACCATCTCCTTTTCACCCTGATGGGAATCATAACTATTAAATCTAAATAGATTTAGAGCCACCAATATTTTAAAAAAATGGTCTCTATTTTACAAAATGCAGTCAAAAGTTGTAAGATATACCTGGCTCTCCGCCATCTCCTTGTCCTCCATCACCTGTTCCACAACTGCATCCCCTGGAAAGTTAACATTAAAGTTATCAATTAAAAACAGTTACATTAAACGCTCATATTTCAAACACGCATTCACTTTTAGTTATATTTGGGAAATAAGGCTGTGGTAAGCCATACTTGAGACACTATGAGGTGAAAAAATAAGGCAGCAGTGTGCTAAAACCACAGGGGCGGCACCATCATCGTCAGGGGAGGAAGTGGGGGGGTGTTACCTGAAGGTTGATTGTCAGGGGAGGAAGTGGGGGGTTACCTGAGGGTTGGGTGCATCAGGAGAGCAAGGGGGGGGGGGGGGGGGGGGGGGGGGGTAGTGTTACCTGAGGGTATAAGGGTGTGTGGTGCTGCTGCGTGGTCCTTCTCCAGGACATGGATCCGTCCCTGGAGGCCAGCCTTGTCCTCCTCCAGGGCCTGGACAGCATCCTGCAGACTCCTCACTCTGGAGCTCTCGCCACGCAACACCGCTAGCTGCACAGAGACCCGATAGGATGCAGCAGTTCAAGCTCTTCTCTCATTGACAGCTTCTTTAAAAAGTTAACTATACAAAAACACACCGCCAGTCTCGTTTGACTACACAACTTACAATGAAATGCTAATCTGACCACTTTTCAAGAGTTGTAAAGCTGCTACCATATTGTTCACAGCAGACATGTAGACCTGCCATAGTAAGAAAAGCACAAGTGTTGCTAATAACATTAATGATGGCTCTGTCCCAGTAAGCTGTGAGTGAGCCAGCGTGCACAACGCCAGCACCCTGAAACCAACGCAGCTAAAGCAGCTAAATCAGCCATCATTCATTTGATTATTTACACCTGTGCTTTTCCTACTATGAGGACAAAAACAAAATACATATTGGTGATCCATGGATGACGGACGCATCTGACGGTCACCTCTTTCCTCAGCGTGTCCAGCTCCTTGTCCTTCTCTGAGATTAGGGCGCTGGTCTTCTGGGTGGATTGCTTGCCAGAAGACCGCTTCTCCTTGTCCAGCTGCTTCTTTAAGGCGCTCTCACTGTGGAAACACACCCATGACTGTTATGATAGACGACCACTAGGGGGACAGGGGCCAGTGTTGGGCAGAGAGAAGAGAAGGTATGAAAGAGAGAGAGAAAGAGAAAGAGATATAGAAAGAGAGAACACGAGACACCGCTGCATACTATGGATTTTATTGTGAAAAAACACATGTTTATGGCAATAGAAAAAAATAGCTCTCACGAAAAAAAAGACAATTCCAGCACGACAGAGAGACCAGGTAGTGAGATGGATGGATTGTGTTGGTATTTATGAATAACCTGCCAATACGTAGCATGCATAAATAAATGTTATACATTTAAAGCAGGCACATTACTAGACTTGAAAAAGGGATACCTTATGACATTGTTTGGCAAGCTTTAAAGGCAAGAAACAAAAAATTATCAGGTAATGCAGGCATTGTTAAATTAATCAATGACCAAAACTTCAGTTAATCTTTAAATTATGCCCTCACCTTTGCTTTAGCTCCTCAAACTTCTTTTTGAGCAGAGAGTGATCACCCTCCAGCTATAAAGAAGGAGGCAATACAAAATGTGGAGGTAAAACCATGTTATGTTGTGTCATTCTATGATTTAAAATGTGGAAGTACAAGCATGTTATGTTATGTCATGTCAGGGTTTAAAATGGAATGATGGTCATTGAGGCACTTTACCTGCATGCGTTCGCTGTTCTTCTGCTGGTTGTTTCCGAGTTGCTGGCTCAGCCTGTGGTTCTCCTCTTGCAAGGCTTCCAGAGAGGTGGACTTCATGGATACTGAGCCTTTAAGGTCCTCACTAGACACAGACATGTATCAATGTCCCACAAAGAAACATCATAAAATGGACAACTTAATTGTGAAGAGAAAACAGATAATAAACATTATGACTGCAAGAAGGCCACAAAGAATAGTTAACACTGGGACTCGTACAAGAACCACTCGTATGCAGATTTTGCATAGCATTTCAAGAGCATTTCTCGGATTCACCAAACTCCTTGTATTTAGATTTTTTTCATAGGTACGCACAAATTCTAGGAGTGGCCTAGACTTGGTGTACGACTCAAGTATGGCTGGCCAAAGCGAAAAAAAAATAACATTGTTTGGCCAAACGATTCCTATTCCATGACTTAATGCTTATGTTTAAATAAAAATAATATTAACATTAATATTATACTGGGATTGACAGTCAGATTAATATATCTTCATCTTCACTAGTTTAGTCTACTACACATGCCCGTGTGTTTATCCTCAGATGATGCCTCTGTGAAAAGTGTCTATTGAGCCAGCTGTTTAATTTTCAATGATTTGTAAAGGGTGAGGGACCGGGACAAGTAGGAAAATGTTTGTGATTGGTCAGGCTTATGATGAGCGCCATTGGTCAATTAGGTGTGAGGTCACTCCTAACTGTAGATATCCCGTCTTAATAACATCCAGTTATGGATATAGGCTTTTTGTTTTTTTTAAGATGTGTGTATCTGCAGATAGACTGGAAAACATTTGTTATCACTCTGACTATGCACACTGGATGCCAACAACACTAAAACAAACCTAAGTTGAAGTAAATGACGGACTTGGGGGACCAGTGACATGAAATACTATTAAACATGACATGATTGATTGATTTTTGGTTTGCAGTAGTAATATAGTCACCATTAGGTTTTTAGACACCGCATTGACAACATTTTTTAGATTTAAAATGTTTCCCACTCGTTTACCTTATCAGGTGCTCTAATGCCACTACCGGCTAAATCGAACAGATCCATAATCGATGTTATGAGCTACACCTGTGTTCTTCCTTCTGTGAAAATGTTTTTTTCTGCTTTTCGTGGTTAGACCCGCTCACGCTGCCCAGAACCACACGCTATGATTGGCTAAGTTTAGGTATTAGGTTGGAGATGGTTAAATTAAAGGGTTAGGGTTAGGCTTAGTTTAGATATGGTTATGTTTAGTAAGCGGCGTGTCGCTTACTAAACAAACCAATCACAGTGCGATTCTGGGCAGATTGGGTGGGTCTAACCAAGAAAAGCAGTGGGATCCATAACAACATGTCAATTATGCTAATTTACAACTATCATGAACATGCGCACTCATATACCAACAGCTAAAAACTCATAATGTTTACGCACAATTGATGACAATTTCCTGTAGTTACTAGAGTTTGCTGAATCTGACATGGCACTCGTACGAGTTATACGTACGCACAAAAGTAGGATCGAGTTAAGAGAAAAATACGCCCAATGACTTACATTTCCTGGGACAGAGTCTTCATTCTCTGAGCATCTGAGCCAAGCTTATCCCTGGATACGTTCAGATCTTCTTGATACTTGGTATTCTGTTGCTTCAAAACGCCCAGCTAAACCAGTCAAAGTATAACCACATTTAAAACGATAAGACACAAAAAACAACACCAAAAGACGAAATAACCCTTGGATGGTTTTTATACGACAAATTGCATAACACCAGAAGAACACACTCGGTCACGACAGCTTACAACAATATCAAATCAATCCAATCGATGTCTCAAATGAGCTTGAGAAACAAGAGTGAGAATACAAGATTTGACATTAATGGCTACCACTGCTACCTGTGACTGCATCTCCTTGTTGGACACCTGGAGCTCCTCCAGCAACGCCTTGGCCTGAGTCATCTCCTGTTGCAGAGCAGTCTTCTCATTGGTCAGTCGCTCCAAGGACTCCACAGACTTACCAGAGGCATCTGCAGCCTAGAGCGTGTCCGGGGGGTGGGAAAGAATCATTCACTCACAACCTCACAGTAAACCTGACAAAAAGGGGGTTTGATTCTCGGCTCTAAAAAACAGCATTGGGCAAAAATGAAAAGATTTAGTGTCTATTTCATGATCACCACATCTACTGGCTGTAACCCCTATATCAGATTGTGAATTAAATGGCATGCTTTGTGCATTTGCTACACTAGTTTTTGTGTATGTGACATGACATGAGTAAAATTATACCGTATCCCAATTGTCAGAACTGGAAAAGAATAGAGACAGATCGATAGATTGAAAAAAAACTATAGTCACCTTTGGTCTCATAACAGATAGAAAATGTCCGAAATAGATGAATTTTTTTCTGGTCCAAATAATTTACGTTTGCCCAGGTTCCTTAAATGATTCGTATCCCTTAGCCATAGATGCCAATTCCAGATCCGGTTATGAGCCAACAGGTGTCAGCGCGTTACTGTACATAACACGCTGGAAAACTAAGGGTTACCCGGTGGTGGTTAGCACAAAGATGAGAAGATGGTAGTGAGAAAGGAGAGTGGAAGGAAGAGGAACTGGCATGCACGCAGTTAAGAGGGTGAAATAATCTTAGCCGTTCTAACGCGAGTGGGGGTCTAAGGCTGTGTTAGTGACTTAGTACTACGCATGAAGGGGGGGGGGGAGTGGGAGAGGAATACCTCAAGCTGCTTAGATAGAGCAAGTTTGAGCTGGGCATCAAGCACTGCGACTTGGTGGGTGGCTTCATCCCTCTGTGTTTGCAGGGCATCCCTCTGAGCTCTCAGGTCGGCCATATCGGTGGTTATTCCCTCCCTCGCCAAGGCGGACGCCGATGCCTCCTCAGCAACACTCTTGCACTGTTTTTTTAAGAGCTCTTTCTCGTTTTGTAGGACCTTGGTACTAGTTTCTAGCTGTTCCCTGGTTGCTGTTAGCTGCTCTACCTGCTCCAGGAGTCTGGAGTGTTCTGCATTGCTACTCTCCTGGCTAACGCGGAGCGAAGATATGTCTTGCTGAAGGTTACACTGTGAGGCTAAAAGTTTTTCCTTCTCTAAAGACAGGGAGCTGGTCTTTTTTTGGAGTTCCTCAAGTTTAGAAGATAGGTCTCCTTTATCTTTTGCCAAACAACTATTCTCTTGTTCCACCAGCTTCAGCTGAGAGCTCAAGTCCTCTGCTTCCAGGGTTAAGGTTTTCTTTTCCTTGTTGGCGCTTTCTAGACAGGTAGACATCCTTGTGTTTTCCTGTGTCAGTGAGGACAGCTTTGTCTGAAGGTCCTCAATCTGTCTAGAGATACCATCATTGCTGGAAGTGGCTCTATTACGCTCTTCGCTCACAGCCTCAACTTGAGTCTGCAGAAGCCTCTTGGCCTCCGACACTGATTGTACCTGATCCTTCAGCTCTTGGATTTCCTGAAGGAAACCCTCTTTCTCTTTCTGCAACAACTGCGTATTCTTATCATTGTCTGACTGCTTTGAGTTGAACAGAGCACAATCTTTGGTGAGGCTCTCCACCCGTTGCATGAGTTCCAAACGAACTTGTTCGGCATCTGCTTTTAACTTGTTATGCTCTTGAACAAGTTCTGTTTCTCCCTTCTGTAGAACTTCAATGTCAGCCTGATGTTTCTGCAATTGCTTTTCTTTATCAGCTTTGTCTTGTTTCAAAGAATTATTCTTGGCTTCAACTTCATCCTTCTTTTGCTTCAATTTCTCCAATGTCACTGTTAAATTGGACTTCTCTTCAGTAAGGTCGATTACAATTTTGGAGGAGCTATCTAACTGATCCTTGATTGTCCGCAGATCACTAGCTAGCTTATCTCGCTCCTTCAGAATAACAGTTTTCTCAGATGTGGCTTTTAAGTTCTTCTCTTCAAGTTCTTTTACCTCATTTACCAATTTCTCATTTTCCATCTTTTCATGTTCGAGTGAAGACTCCAGGGTCATCTTATCTTTCTTTGAGGCATGCAGACCCTTCTCAGTTTCTGTAATCTGAAGTTTAAGCGCTTGGTTCAGCTGTTCAAAAGAAGAAGATATTTCTTTCACCTTCTCATTGGATTCAATCAATAGTTTCGATGAGACCAGAAGCTTCTCCGTTAACTCCTCTTTCTCCTTGAGCAGCTCCTCTTTCTCAGAGCTCACTTTTCTTTGGGCAGCTTGCATGTCCTCCTTTTCCTGCAAGAGCTGGAGCCTTTCAGAATCAGTCACCTGACTGCTCATCTTGAACTCTTCCAGCATTTTTGCCAAGCTCTGTTTGGAAGCTTCAAGCTCGTCCTTTTCACGTGTCGATTTCTCCAGATCCTTCTTGGTGGCGCTTAGACTATTCTGGAGCTCCACATTAACTGATTCCAGGCGTTCCTTGTCCAATGTGGCAGCACTGATTTGAGTGGACATCTCATCCTTCTCTTTCTTCAGTGTTTCGGTCATGGCTTGAAGCTGGCTGTTCTTCATCGTCAGATCTTCTTTCTCCAAGCTCAAGGACTGAAGTTTTGCCTGCAATTCTGAGTTTTTAAGATCAAGAGATTTTTTGGAGTTTCTGGCAGAGTCTCTCTCCAAAACTAGGTTGTCCCTCTCTGAGGTCAACTTTGACGAGGTTTCCCCGAGCTCCACCTGAAGTCTGCTCCTCTCTTTGCAGATGCCTTCATAGTCCTCTAAAAGTTGCTTCTTCTTTGACTCGAGTTGTTGGAGGTCTTGCTGATGCTTCAGCAGTGTCTCCTGGTGGTCCGAGTTCTCCCTTTGAAGGTCCTCAATCTGGGTCTCGTGTTCGCTGTTGGTTTGCTTCAGGGTTTTATTTTCTGTCTGTATTTCCTGAAGAACATTTTTAACTTTCTCCAACTCCCGACATAATGAGCCCTTCTCTTCATCAGACTGCTTGTTGTTATTAAGTAGCTTGTCCGTTGTGGTTTGTAGCGTTTCGTTTTTGATTGAAACCTCATTGTGGCTGACCTCAAGTGCAGCCAGCTTGGCCTGTACCTCTGAAAGATGCTTTTCTAGTTCATCTTTCTGAACCTTACACCCCTCACTCTCCTTACAAGCCTGTTCCAGAGCTACAACCTGCTTCTCCACTTTTTGGGACAACTGTTCAACGTCCTGGCGGGAGGAATGAACGTCAGCAGAAAGACGCTGGGGAGACAGAGGGAGGGGTATGTATACATACAGGAAAAGACAAGATGAATCCCAAAATAAACCAAGCAGATACAAGCCACAAAATAACATCGTAATAATAATAATAATAATAATAATAATAATGGTATGCAAATGAAAGGTGAAGCTGCTGAAGCATAAAACCAGAGGAAGAGACCAGCCCAACCTTCCACCAGCAACAACCACCTCACAACAAAATTCAAAGTTTCACTTTGGATTAACATTTTCACTGAAGAGAATAAGACAGATAAATACATTAAGGACTAGAGCGGTTTAAATAGATTCTGGTATGTGCATTTAATGTACAACACATGCAGCTGAGGGAATTAAATCTAAACCAGTTGCAACACATGGTTGCAAGAGGTAATTATTGTTTTAGATTTAAATACAAGTACACGTGTGATGACATTGATATCAGTATCTACATTGGAGATGGATTTTGTCCGTTTCTAACGTTAGGGAAATGGCCCAACGTGAAAATGTTATTCCAAAAATGAACAAATGAGCTGGAACACAGAAAAGCATATTTTGTTTAAATAAGATGATGCACACATGTGAATGATCATTTGGTTTGTTTTTGTTACTGAACTTGTTAAATGATTTGATTTAAGTTAAAACCTGTGCATCAACTATATTTATGTTAAGCAGCAAAGAAGGCAACCTGTAGATGTCATCTAATAAAAGGAACCCTCCTGTGCATTACTGCATATAAGTCTGATGATGTACAACGCTTTTGCTTAACTGAACGTGACACAATTGATGTTGAGCTTACATTTTTTGAAAGACTTCAAATGCCCCCAAAAATTGCACATAAGTTACCCAAATGTTTATTTTCGTGTTTGTAACATTCCTCTTGGTAACTCTCATGAGAGAACATTTTTGGTAAACAGTATTTTTTTCTAAAGCAATCTGAAGAGGGCAACAAGACATTGTAGATCAGCAGTGCTCACCTCAGACTGCTCCTTGTACTGCTGGAGCTCAGAGACCAGCTTCTCCAGCTCCTGGGCTGTGGTCCTGGAGGAGCTGAGCTCCCCCTGCAGGGCCTCCAGCTCCTTCACGTGAAGCTGGGAAGCCTGCGAGGAGGCCTTCTCCTGGGACGCCTTCAGCTCCTCCACCAGAGCCTCACCTTGTCGGACAGTTTTCTCCTACACGGCAGTCGTAGGAAAAAACACGACTAAAAAACTGTACAAACCGAAACTGAAACCAGGAAGTGTTTGTTTGGAGCAGGAATGTGATTGGAGCACGTTTAACTGAACATTTGAGAAGCTTCTGAAATGTAGAAAAAGATGTTATTCTGCCATTTTTTACATACTAACTGATACATCTCTTTTCTGATGTCACTGCAAACTATCTAGAGAGCTACAACGTTTTCTGCCTTTAGGTATGTACAATAATCCATAATACTGATGCTGGCAGTCAACTCACCAAGTGGACAATCTTCTCCTGGAGGCCGGTTGCTTGAGACTCGTAGGTGTTCTTGGTCTCCGCCAGCTGCTGCTCTCTTCTAGAGAGTTCCTGCTCCTGTTGTTCAGTTAGGTGTGCTACCCGCTCCTTCTCCTCTGCCAGCTGGTTCTGCAACTCCTCAAGCCTCCTGAATAGACATATGATGAACAGGGAGCCGATGGAGCGCGACGTTAAAAGTTTGTCAGCCAGTCCATCAGTCAGAAACATGAATGTCTCTTTCTGTGCAGCATCAGTGTTACAGTAGTGTTGCCCTAACCTTTGCTTCTGTGTGACTATCCATGTTACAGTAGTATTGCCCTAACCTTTGCTTCTTACATGGACCTACTGGTCACTGTCGAGGACATTGCGGTATGTCCTTCACCAACTGCGAGGAACCTTGTTGTGGTACTGGACAATCAGCTATGCTGCACGGCCAACATCACCGCAGTGGCCCAATCCTGCAGATTTGCTCTCTACAACATCCGCAGGATCCGGCCCTTCCTCACGAGAGAAGCAGCACAGCTCTTGGTCCAAGTGCTTGACATCTTCTGCCTCGACTACCCCAACTCGCTCCTGGCTGGACTCCCTGCCTCCGTGATCAAACCTTTGCAGTGTATCCAGAACACTGCAGCACGATTCTCCCATGTGACCCCACCTTTTCCGCAACCTCCACTGGCTCCCTGTAGTAGCTTGCATCAGATTCAACACAATAGTACTGGCCTACAAGGCTGTCAACGGAACAGCTCAAGTTCTCCACTCAACTACCTCAGCTGGCCGGCTGGTATCGCCATTGCTAAGAGCAAACAAAGGTTGCCCAGCAAAGTCAAATATTTTCTCTGTTTTGCCACCGCAATGGTGGAACGAGCTCCTTGCCGATGTCAGGACTTCAGAGTCGCTCACCAGCTTCTGCAAGAGACTCAAAACTCACTTGTTCAGAGTTCACCTGGACTCTGCATAGCCTCCTTCCTCTACCACCACCCCCCCCAAAAACCCCCCCAAAACAAATCAAAAGATAAACAACCCTTAAGCACTTCTTGTATGTTCGTATATCCTGGCACTTACACTTAGTAAATGTAAATGTAAATGTGTGACTATCTGTGTTACAGTAGTGTTGCCCGAACCTTTGCTTCTGTGTGACTATCCGTGTTACAGTAGTGTTGCCCGAACCTTTGCTTCTGTGTGACTATCCGTGTTACAGTAGTGTTGTCAGAACCTTTGTTTCTGTGTAACTATCCATGTTACAGTAGTGTTGCCCGAACCTTTGCTTCTGTGTGAGGTCTTGGTTCATCTTGGTGAGCTGCTCAGAGCTGTCGCCAGATGACTTCATCATGTCTGAAATGTCCCCTTCCAGCTTGGCCTTATCCTTCGCCAGCTGCTCCAATTTCTCCTCTCCGCTCTTAAGCTTCCTCTCCAGTCCTGAGGACGGATGGGGACAAATCAAGTCGGACACAACGGGAATATTATCAGTCATTTGGATTCAGTCATTTGGTCTGTTGGATTTTTTGCATTTACAATTCACAAGAAAAATGTGAGAAACCATTACTACACTCTTTTCAATCCAACACCAGACTAATGTGGCCTTTTTGACAACATCACGATATGAGGACAACCGTAATCCCAAACCATAACTAGACTACCTAGTCAAATAGTACAAATAATACCAACCTAATAGCAATGAGTATCAGTGTCCTACAAAGGGAAGTTCCCTTTGCAGTTTTAGTTAAAACTGCAAAGGGAACTTCCCTTTGTAGGACACTGATACTCATTGCCTTTGTTTCAACATATTGCAATACTGTCGTATTTGATAGGGTGACGTAACGAGAAAGATAGAAAAATAACTGTAATTCATGCTCACCTGTAAGTTGACTTTTAAGAGTCTCAGATTCATTGGTGAGCGATGTGCACTGCTCTTCCTTTGTGCCTAGTTTATCATGCAATTCTGAAAAAAATAGAAATCAATTCAGCCACAACTATACAACTAGTCGGCAGATAATAACGTAATATTTTACATGTAATCAGGAATGACAAAGAACTTAGGAAATACGTTACCTTGGAAACCTTTTGCTGATCTTGTCTGTTCCTCTGTATTTTCAGCCAAATTTAGTTTCTACAGAAAAACATAATGTAAGTGACAACACCTAGGTATTTTTTAGATTAGATTAGATTAGATTAGATAAGATTATACTGTATTTATCCCACAGTGGGGAAATGCTCTTGTTACAGCAGCAAAAGGTGTAATATACTCTATAGAAGGAGAATAAAATAGAGAAAAGAAATAAAAATAGAAAAGGCAAAAGACAACAACAGACCAATGTAACTTCAGCCTATGCAGTGGATAAGGAAAATCAATAAAGCAAACAGACAAACAACCGACAAGTGTACAGATGTGCAAGAATGAGTACTAACAGTGACAATGGCAAGATGAAAATAATATTGCAAAAGTAAGTGACATGATATAAATAATAGTGCAGAGGTAAGTGGTATGATACAGTAAGTAAGTAACATTGCAGAGATAAGTGGCAAGATGTACATAACTACATTACTACTTGTCATAGATATCAAGCAGGTTTATGTTAATATGTTCATTTATAATATTAAATATGGCTCTGAAAATATGACATTTATACACAATGTTAACGTTTTCATTTAAAATGGTAGACATTTAAATTCGTAGCTGTTTATTTTGGTGACAGTAGACATGTGCGGGAGCAAGACACCTTAAGGGGGTGATAATCTAGAGAGATGGTGTTTTTACTACAACCGATAATTAAATAAAACAAAAATATGGAGGCCAGTCAGCGTATCCATGAAGCGCTAAATAGTGCTGCGTCGCTGGACAGACTGACCAGTCTCTTAAGCTCCTCTCCCTGGGTCTCCTTGTCCTGTTGTACTGATGCCACGCTCTGCTGTAAGGTGACTAGCTCCTGCTGTTTGCTCTCCAACACAGACTTCAACTCTCGGACCTGCAGCAGAGGTCAGGGGTCAGGAGTGGACAAGATCCATCAAGCACCAGGGCCTCTCAAAGCACTTAGAATGTATGCCCCATGTTCACCCATGCACTCACACACTCATGACAACCAGCAGTTAGGGAAACGTGCCTTGCTTAAGACTTTAGCCAGGAGGATTGAACCGGCATGATTTCAGTTGCCACCAGACAACATTCTCGACCCCCAGAGCTACTACTAAAGACACGTGGGTGTACATTATCATTATTTTCTTTAAATGGTGAAAATTGTAATTTTCACCTTCTCAGTTTTTAAAAACTGAGTAGACAACCCAGCCACCCAGCGATATGGCACTTAAATATAATCACGACATCAAATCAAAAGAAAGATATGGCACTTAATAATATAATCACAGCACTAACTCACAAGACGCATGGGTTTTATACCCCAGGCCATGCGCGTTACTCTGCTGTAGGAACTATTGTAGCAGGGGACTGTTAATAATACACAACACTTAATAATTTCTTCTTATGGGTTCTTTGGAAAACACAGTTTCACACTGATAACTATCATCACTGAGGAGAATAGCATGGACCTACCGTGTCAGCCTGAGAGCTGGCCTGGCTCTGGGCCTCCTCAAGCAGCTTCCTCAGGGTCTGAAGCTCCTCGTTCCCCTCGGCCTCCCTGGAGCGCAGAGCTGCCAGGGCTGCGGTCTGCTCGCTGGCGTTGCCGTCCTTGTCGAGAACCTGTCGGGCCAACGCAGCCTCCTTCTCCTCCAGCTCCTTCACCGCCAGCTCGGCGGCGTGCAGCTTACCCAGAACGTCCTCCATCTCCACTAGATGCTGCTCCTCGGCCCTCTCCACCTTGGAGTGCACCGCCTCCTCCAGCCTCTCCTTCTCCTCTGTCAAAGCCAACAGCTGGGCCTTTAGCGCCTCCCTCTCCTGGAACCAGACCCCGGTGTGGGCCTCGTGTCTGGCTGCGGCCTCCTCCAGGGTCGCCTTGTGCTCCACCTTCAGCCTCTGCAGCGTGGTCTTGGTGGCCACCAGCTCCTCCGTCTGTGCACCGGCGCCCTCACTGAGGGATGACTTGAGCTCCTCCATGGCTTGCTGGTGGGAGGCGAGGGCCGACTCCAGCTTGGAGCGCCACAGCTCCGCCACGTCGGTGCTCTCCTTCTCCGCCTGGCTTAGGCGGTCTTGCAGCTGTTGCTTGTCCGCCGTGAGCCTGACGGAGGCAGCCTGGACCTGGGCCAGGACCTCGGCGTGAGCCCTCTCCCGTCCGTCCAGCTTCTCCTTGTGGTTCAGCATCTCCTGCTGCTGCTGGGCCTCCTGGGAGCTGAGCTGGGCCCTCAGGGAGCTGATCTCCTCCAGCAGAGGGGAGGGCGCGGGGTCATCTGGGCCCTGCTGGCTCTCCAAACGCAGCCGGAGATCAGCTACCTCCCTGCTCCTCAGGGACAGGTCTCGCTCAAGATCCATGATGCGAGACTTCTCAGACACTGTAGCGACCTACATGAGGACAAATCTAACTGTCAAGGTTGTGAAGCAGTAGCGGAGACACGTGTATACTGTTTGTATGTTTCAAACCGTGTATAAGTGTATAAATGTGAAGAGTTGTACAAAATAATGCTCACTCTAGGATCTGTTAGGACATCAAGTATTCTAAAAAAAATTATTTAATATATAATACAGAACTATCTCAGAGCAGCATTTTTCCCAGCATGGTAAATTAAAGAATATATCGGCCTCTTGTGGCCACAAAAGGTATGGCCTTAATGACTGAAATGATGATTGAAATGCATAGAAAGTATTTTGGGCAAGTATCTGATGAGGTAAATACTTATGTAGCGATCACGTAGGGGGGCCACTTCTACTGTTCCTGTGACTTATGAGACAAATACACCTTTTCAATATGTATCCCAAAGAGAAGGCATTTTTATATAGAACACTTTGGCACCGTTTTTACCGTTCTTAGTCTACTATATACTTTTACGCAAAGTTCATATTTTGGAACCTATAAACAGAGTGGACTTTAATAATCAAACTGGATTTGTAATGAGTCATGAATAAATATAGAATATTGATCGATGGTCACCCAGGTGAGGGTGGCTTGGTAGCGGAGTGCAAGAGGTGAGTTTAACCGTCCTGTGATAGGCTCATAAACACAACAGGAGAGGGTGGGAGGGTGGTTCACCAGGGAACACAAGTTGCTGGGGGAAACGGGATTGACACCTGCACACCAACCACAATACGGACTAGATAATGAATTTTGAGTTTTTGGGAGAGTTAGGGTTTAGGGTATAGCCCTGTAATGGCATTGTCTTTGTACTTTGAATGAACTCCACGAAGTTCATATTTCTGAAGATCCAAGAAAAAAAGAGATTTGTGTGTGATGTGGCAAAGTATGATGCTAGGCTGAGCTTCAGGGCCGGATGATTATATTCCATTCAAGTGGGAAAGCATTTTCTAAAAATCTCTAATCGTTTTGACACGTTAACCAAGCAATCATTTAAACGTCTCCTTTGAAGTCTAACAGGAGAGTTGGGTTTATAGCCAAAAGCCATGACAGCAAAGATAAGCGTTAGTGTTTCTCGGCAGTAGCCTTCGTCTCTCTCCCCCTCTCTCTGCACAATACAGTACATAGCAGCGCAGCCGAGTCCATTACCCTAGTGTCTTCTAACTCTCTTTGGAGTTTGTCAGCTTTGGTCTTTTCAAAGAGCAGGCTCTGCTCGAGCTCCTTAATGTGGGCATGCTCCAGTTTGGTCTGCGTCTGTTAGTAAAACAAAAGGGGAAGAGGAAGAGAACACACCAGTGCCACCATCACATGCCAGCCCACCACAGCCAAGACAGGAACCAGGAAGTGGTGGGAGAAGGGAGGGGGGGATTGAAAGGACAGGGTGGGATAGGGGGTGGGGGTTGGGGTGTTGGGAGGGGGGTGGGGCGATGATGAGTGAAGGAAGGGGATGCAGGCCCTCATGTGTTATGAAATGCAGAGGAGGTGTGGGTTTATGGATGCAGATGACTCAAAGTTAAACATGCAGAACGACACCCGGTGAGCACGTTGTTGTTGTTGTTATGGATACAGAAAGGTTTTGAAATGTGTGCGGCAAGACAGCAGGTACATTGCATTAATAAAAGTCACATCACCACATATGTGAAGAGAAAGCAGTGTTGGATGTTTTGTGGGCCTTGCAGGCTACGGTATTGCATTCAGTAGCAACGGAGACCAGTATACTACCTATTATTGTATTTTATCATTCATGTTATTCTGATCTCCCTTGGGGTTCAGTACAGTTAATCAAATCATTACATTAATTACACTTTATATAAAAATAAAAAAATTAAATCACAACCAATTGTGCCTTCTCTCATCAGTGATTAAGTAATTTACATCCTGTAGAATGTCAGTATAAAGGCACACAATCAACGGACTGTGGTTTAATTAATTAATTGAAATAAAAAGTATGATCAAATAGAAAGGGTCTCACATTAGAAAATAACAAACCAATTTGAAACCCTAACCCTAAGAAGGCTTAAGGCTGCAGGGGGGGGCAGTGGAGGGAATGGGGGGCATCTCCAGTGATTCCATGCTAAGCACTGGATCAAACATGGCGGACGAAACGAGGAGAACAAAAAAAGGAAAAAAGAAGGAAGCGACAACGTCACATCATTGAGCAGGAAGGTGCTGGGGGATCAGCATTAAGACAAGAAGCTTGAAAACCAACACAGAGCATTTGACTCGGGGTGTAGGGTCTGTATTTACCTTGATACAGTTCAAGCTTCATGCATGCGTTTTACCACACCCTTAAATGACGTCAAGTTATATTAACAACACGGTTAGTAAACAATTATAAAAGAGGAAGATAAAAAAGGGTGTATTCTAACCCTTTCGGATATATTTTAAGATCTATTTTGTGGTAGGCTGCCTTCGAGGAGAGCGTAACAGGCCCCTGATTGGTGAGTAACTGTGGAACAAACAACATAAGCCCTTAGATCAAACACAGGTTCATCGCACACCAGTGTACACATTACTGCTACCTATTAGCTAGTATCATTGCCTACTGAGAGATTAACATAGGTTTCATCATGTAAAAAAATTTAAATGAGTAAACCATTTAAAAAAAGAACACCAAGTGGCAGATCTCCAACAACATGATTTGTTTTGATTAAAGATGAATCAAGAATCAATATGATTTCAGACTATTGTGTACGCATGCTGAAATAGTTTGTCCTAAGACATGACTCTGATGTAACAAAAGCATCAGACAGCAGATTATTTGGTGATTGATGCAGTAATTCGAAACTCTACAAAGAAACGATGACATTGTTACAGACCTCGTAAGTGACACCCTCATATCTGCCCAGATATGGCAGTGGAACCATGCCAGCAACAAGCTAGTCGGACTCAGACATAGAGCTTATAAATAGTTGGCTGTTAGCAAAACAGCCAAATTCAAATCAAAACGTTAGAAAAATGCATTTTGTTTTGGAAAGCCTGTGATTAACGCTGACTGTGACAGAGACAACCATGGGTAAGCCCCATTCATTTCTGCTATGAAGAATTCCTGATGATCATCACTTACGAGGTCTATAAATGCTCAGGCTGTCAGCTCTGTGGATTTTGTTTCGGATGTGTTGTTTAAAAAATGCTGAGGAAGACGAAATCAATCCGTCTACAGAGAGCTTCTGAGACGGGGAGATCTAGAGCTGACGAATACCACAGACCCTGTAGATACTTAGTTTCATATAAACTGTCCAATATGAGCTTTAATAAAGGGCAGTCATTTTGAATGAGCTAGCCAAGAGTTCAGTTGGAATAAAATATATATCATTCTGTAACAACGACATACAAAAAAAACATTAAACACATTCAATTGTTACATTTGGCTTGTGATTGGCTGGTGTGGATAAATGCATGGCTATGTTAATATTGTGTTGTACATTTACCTACAGGGTTATATTTTTATATATTATTAGTTATATTTACCTCCAGGTCACCTTTGGTAATGCATGCTTCTTCTACACGGAACTGAAGGTCCTCAACCTTCCTGTTCAACAGAAATTAAACAGACACTTCAGAAAAACAACCCTTTTATTTGTTTATAGGACGAATAAATCATTACTTTTTATATTTCCGTACTTTTGTATACATTTATTACCTATATACCCAATAGGATTGCTTAATAGTCTTAGGCTTTATGTCATTTAAAAAGACATGCCCCAGTGTTACAGGGTCATTCGTTCTCCTGGGTCCTGAGGCTTGAAACATGCATCTGCGATTCCACAGAGATGTCTACGTGAGCACATGGGTATCTGGTGACATACGTGTAAACATGTGCGATGGGTATGGATTTCGGAGGTGTGCACTTTGGCTACTCTGTGAGCCTCTATGTTTAGAATGCCTTTCCCCTCTATAGGGCTCTGCAGAGATCACATGCACCTTTACAGGTAGGGCGTTTGGGCTTTGAGAGAAGATCCTTACCTCTTCTCCTCCTCCAGATGGTTCAGCAGCTCCACCTTTTCCTTGTCGGCTGCCTCCACCAGGGCTCGCAGCTGGTCCATCTTGGACTCCATCTTTATAAACAAAACCAAAGTTAATGTAAGTCAATGCAGAGCTGTGGAGATGGCAGAGAGACTTCCCTTGTCGCTTGTTTAACAGTGCTAAACAGTGACATGACACAAGAAAGAAGGGTCATGTATTGTGATATTGTAACCTGCTCCTGGTCATCCCTCAGCAGGTTGAGCTCCTGCTCCACCTCCCCAACGTGGCTGGTGGCCTTTGCCACCTCAGCTCGCTCCATGTCCCTCTCAGCCAGGAGCTGCTCGATGTGCTGCTGCTTCTCCTTCAGGGCCTCCTGCAGCGCTGTGGTGCCAGAGATCTTACGGCTATAGCGCGACGACGTCTCCGTCAGCTGTAGAGCAGAACACATCACACATTTCACATTGACTAACAGGTGACCAGAGCTACGCTAGCTCTGGCTAACAGGAGACCAGTGTGTTAACAGGAGACCAGAGCTACGCTAGCTCTGGCTAACAGGAGACCAGTGTGTTAACAGGAGACCAGCGCTACGCTAGCTCTGGCTAACAGGAGACCAGAGCTACGCTAGCTCTGGCTAACAGGTGACAAGAGCTACACTAGCTCTTGCTAACAGGAGACCAGACCTATGCTAGCTTTGGCTAACAGGAGACCAGAGCCATGTTCCCATCATCAAACATGTGCAGGACAGCTAGCAAGGAGAGCTAGCCAGCATGCTCACCAGGCCGGTTCGGCTGGGTTTGGCGCTGACAGAGGAGGCCACGGAGCTCATGGTGCTGATGGAGGAGTTACTGGGGCTGCGCTTCAGGCCCGTGGGTGTGGACGTCGCGGTGGGCACCTTCCGTGCTGTGGTCTTTGCTTTGGCAGGGGTGGTGGATGGAAAGCCAATCCGGGTGACCTTGTGCACAGGAGCAAACAGGCCATACTTGGGCTGGCACTGAAAGTACCTGCAAGGAATAGGAATGAAAGGGACACTCATGGCATCATACATGAAAACACTTGCAGGTGTGGGGATGCATGTGGTTGATTTGTGGTATAGACCTGGGACCTGATTTCCCCCATGGTAATCCCCATTGAGAATTATTCTATCAGTAATTACGGCCAAACCATATCACATAGGTTCATAATCTTTGACAAGGGAATCAATTATTTCATTATTTTACTGTTACAACCAACATATGCAAATGTTTTACCTTAATTGCTGAGAATAAGTACTTTATATCGTAACTTTTACTCACTTCAATGACATCAACTACATTACACATAAGCCTCTGCGATTGTCATCCACCCACAAGAGAGCACAACAATTGATGCTTTCTTAGAAAAACCCCATTGTAAATACCATAGGCAAAATGCTTCCAGAAGCCAGTGGGTCTCAGAGTGAACACGTGACTGCCAAGGTCTATTGGAGTACAGTATTGTACTGAAGCACTTTCAACCAGTAGACAGACGTGCAATATGTCCCCAATCCTGGGACTGGGCCCTCTACCTTGTGCCTGCTACTGCTCCATCATTCTTTCCTAAAGGTTCGTCCAGTTCCACACCACACCAATCTCCTTTGGCAAAATCTGTTTCTCCTAAGAAGCGCACCACTCCAGCCTTCGTCCCGCCAACCTAGAGAGGGAAAAAAATCAACTAAATATGAAAGGCTTTGTTAATGCCCGGGTGAGATCAGAAAGGCCTAGAGAATAACCAGCTTTTCATGGTAATAAGCCATGTGCGATATAATGCGATCAAAGCAACAGAAATGAGCCAAAATCTCTCTATTCACCATAGGTTAAATCTAATTTGCCATTTAGATACCATAATATACAGCTGCAAGGTTTCCCCTCCTGGAGAATAGGTGTGGGATACTTTTGTAAGGATACAAAATCCACCAAACCAATTGTGTATGAGTGACATGGACACATCCTATTCGGCACAAAATTACAAAGCAAACACTTCAGCGTTGGACAGAAACAGGAAGAGGAAACGGGTGAAGAGGAAAACCATTTGTCCACAGAGGTTTGTCATTAAACGTGTTTCTATTGCCCTGTGAAGGACTGCCTACATAACCTGTGTCCATTGGCTTTTGAATGACAGCACAGCACATGCACTTCTATTGGATTGTAATTGATTGAAAGTGTTACATTTGTTTCTATTGGCTTATGACAGTACACCATTGTATGCGTTTCTCTTGGCCTGTGACGAAGTGCACACTCTATATTTGTGTTACAGGCCTTCAACTGACAGCACACACATTACATTTGTTTCTGCAGGCTTTTGACTGACCGCACACGTTCCATGTCTTTCTATTGGCTTTTGTGGTGCATGGGTGGAGCTTTGCAGAAGGGGTCATGTGTGTTAAGCTTACATTCCAGTATACATTCCAGAGAAACCATCATGGTGAAAACAACAAGTGTGTCAATTGGACGACTGACTAGTCATAAAAATTCTGGCTTCATGGTGAATACAAAGAGTACTTTCTACTCTCACATCTCAAGGAAAATGATTGCATTCATCAGCGCAACATTTCCCTTGGTCATCCATTTGCATGGAAGTAGCCAAGTAATAATAGAAGGCAATGTCTTATGCTTGCATGCTTTGCTTGCACGGCTACAAATATGTATGCAACAAGTAAGTTAGTGAATGCCTAGCCTACATTACCCTTCAAAATTGTATTGTTTCTGTTGAATATTTACCAAAACACGATCGCCCATCTTCAATTCCCTTTCTTTTTTGACCGAGCCGGTCTCTGATAGGTTGGAGACGGATTCGCTGTTGATGCGTGCTAGGTTGGACGCTGTCATAGCCGGCGTGGTGGCTGCAACCTTTTTGGCGGCGGTGGCTGGTTTGGTAGATGGCGTGTGAGAGGTCACGCTAGTGACCGAGGGTGTGGGTGAGGCGGCGCGCGAAGGAGGAGCCGTCTGGGTGCCGTTCTCCTCGCCCTCGGTCCGAGACAGCTTGGATGGCCGGGTGAATATCCCCCGCAGTGCATCGCACTGGAAGTAGCGCACGCCTGCCACCGAGCCATCGTTCTTCCCGATGGCCTCATCCAGAACAATGCCCGCCCACTGTCCCGGGGCAAACTGGGCCTCGCCCAAGAACTGCACGACGCCCGGCTTGTTTCCGTTCACCCATACTCGGTCCCCGATCTGGTAGGACTCCCCTGAGCTCTGGGGCTCCCCTCCGCTGGGGTTGGCAGCCGATTTGTCGGCCGCGGTTACTTTGGCTCCACCTAAAAACAGAAAGACAAGAAGAGGAGTCAACATCACTTCAACTGGCCTCAGTGTAAACACCATCCAGGAATCACAATTAATATTCACTAGGTGCAATATGTTTTAAGTTTCAAGTTGATTTTGTTATAAAGTGCCTAAAAAACAAACCAGGTTTGTACCAAATTTCTGTACAGATTATTTTACTGTACAAGTGCACACACAGAGTGGAAGGGAAAGTTTGGCTTGACACGTTAACACAAAAAAATACTTCCTTGACGACGTTTTGTGTAGTATTCCACTTTTCCGTGGCTGAACTCGGAGCATCATTAGCCATGTTTACCCGAGATAGAACATTTGTCTAGGTTTCGTGGACCAGGCAGCGATTGATTGTTGTATACATCCATAAATGCATATATGAACCATATCTTATTAGATAAGTAATTCACTGGCTTTTATTTTTTATTGATATTTACAAATATGTATTTAAAAAAAATGCTGAAAGTGGCAAAAGCCATTCTTGGTTACGTAGAAAAATAGCACACTGGAGCAGATCGCTGGAGCCCTGACACAAATTCCAGTAACAAATTGCAAGTAATGATAAAGTAAAAAATAAAACCTGGATTGTACATCGATGTTAGATGTTTTTAAAGTATTGTTTACCCTGTATTATTCCTTTATATTTAGAATCAACAGTGTTTGAGCCTATAGACATGTTGACACATTGCTGGCGTTGGAAGGCCTCATGGGAAACACTGTCGATTTAAAAACACAGACACAGACGATCCTGGCTGCAGTGGAGTAAAAAAAGCCTCGTCACTTCACTCATAAATTATTGAAGCTTGCAATATCATGTTCTACTTACCGTTCATGTTTTCCTATCAAACTGTTCAAATGAGGTATAATGAAAATGTTTGTTAAAAATATGTCAAAATATGTGCATTACGGCAATTTACGACTTCAGGGTCACATTCAGTACCCTGTGACAGACAACCAAATACCAAAGACTACAAAATGAAGTCATCTTGATTTTCATGTCCACAAAGCCGGCTAAACCAGCAGATATTCTGATACCAATCGGCAATTTTGGCAAGATGCTGCTAAATGAGGGTTAAGAAGGGTGCAGCTTAGATCTCCATAATTCCACAGCATTTATGCAGACAGACAATATTTATTTGATAAACATTATATCTGCATTGCACAAGAAAAATTCACCTTTGTGAATCCAGGCCCCTCTCCTTACTGCAGACATAAGAATATTCAGCTCCAAGCCAGAGGTTAGCCACCACAGATGCTCAACAGCTGATAACTCCACTACTGCTAAACTCAAGTCTACAAGCCTTATTTTTACCCCAGTAACCATTGCCATTTTCAACTAGTTTGAACTTTTTTGCAAAATAACATGGTGGTATGATGGCCCAATAGTATAAGGGCATAGACCATTGAATGACAACCCGTTTCAAAGTGTTATTTTGACTACAAATATGTATGGTGGCGAGTGGCGACTATGATGTACATTTATAGCAATAAAGGTCGGCAAAGGATCTGCTTTTTTGACATTAAGTTAAAGACAAGTCAGATCGTATCTTGCTTCCATAATGTCATACAGGTCCAAGTAAAACACTACATTTTTACATAGGAGAGTGATTGGGGGCATTTGAGATTTGATCAGTGGTTCTTTGGGGAACCTGCTGCCTACTTTCAAAATAGGTCACTCAAACTACAAAATTATTCAATAGAAAAACATTAAATACAGTCAGCCTCTTACCGGCGCTGGTGGTGGTTTTGGCAGCTGCTGACCCCGGTCTGGTGATCTTGGTTGGGATTTTGATCCCACTTGGTTTGGCCGTGCTCATGTCCTCTCTGTGGCCCGCACAATCCACACACTTCCGTCAGCCGCTGCCAACAACAAGAAATGAACATTCAAGTTATAAAGGTATGTAGGAGAGTAAAAACCTATTCAAGTAAGTAATTAGATGTATGTATATTACATTTCTTGTGATAAGAAAAGTTTATGAATTTACTATAAAGAATACATGATGTAGGCCTATAACTGACTGAGAAGAGTCTGCGACTGTTTTTACGCTCTAATGAATGATGCTGGCACTGGCAGCATGAGTTCTCCGGTCTGGAATTTTTTCACAGTTTCCGAAAAAGATGTAAAACTCGCTGTTTGCAAGACATGCAACGCCGAAATTCCAAGAGGTGGTAACCAACCACGACAATTTAATACAACTAACCTCATCCGACATTTGAGAACGCGCCACACAACAGAATACGGCGAGTATGAGAAACAAGCCCGGGCAAATCAAATCCCAAAGACACCCGTTATTTTTTTATTTTTTTTATTTCATCTATTGCTCTTGACAGGGCATGTAATGTTTACACAAATAAAAAGTTGATTATGGTACATAAAGATCTTGATTGTTATTATTTATTTTAGTACAAATGGTTTTACCACTTTAAGTGGTGCACAAGGCTAGATTGTAAATACACGACATTGAGGATTATTATTATTATTATTCTCCCATCCATTCTGTGATCGGTGATCGGTATCTGCAGATTTATGATTCCTGTGATCGGTTATCGGATCGGCCCCCAAAAATGCTGATCGGAGCATCCCTAGTAATAAGCCAAGTAAGTGGCTTCTATGATAGGATAAATTAATGAAACTTAGCACTACGAACTATCTCCATCCCCAGGAAGCAGGAAAGAAACGCGAAATGCTTCGCTGTTAATCGCTTTCGCTGTTGGCAAAACTGCTGTCGAAAAAGAGAATGCTGTCGTACAAGAACACGCTGTCCAGGCATATACGCGAGTTTAACAATCGATTCACTGTCTTCACTCAACTGGAAAAGGACTTTGCACCTTTTCCCTCTCCGTTCACCATCAGCGTATCAGATGAGCCAGAGGAACTCCAAAGGGAGCTGATCAAACTGCAGCGCAGCGCACCGTTGAAGGAAACATTTGCATCTGTTGGTTTGGAATCCTTCCATCAATGCCTGACACCAAATTACACAAAGATGAGAGCCTTTGCATCAAAGATACTTTGAATGTTAGGAGCAACATATCTATGTGAGTAGTATGTTCATTCTCGTGATGAACATTAACAAGTCCAAACTGCGCAATCGGCTGACACATGGACATCTCAATGACATTATGAAAATCGCAACTGCCCAGAAACTGGTCCTCTGTCAACAGGCTGGTAAAAGCATAAAGGTGTCAGGTGTCAACCAGCAAGTTAAAATGGAAGCCTCTTTCTTTTCCACACTCAATTGCACTTACGGTATATTGCAAGTCACTACGCCCAACGACGAATTACTCAATATGTAATTTTTGTTAAGTTGTATGAAACACTTTCTATGGCACTTATGATAGGCTATTTGCTGCACTTCTCTCTTCTACTTCAAATGTATTATTGTCAGTATGTTGCATGGATAGGAAAATGCTTTCTGTTTGACTTCTATTTGTTGCAGTTCTCTTTTCTGCTTGATGTAATTTTACATTTTGTGTTATTTTCATGTGTCAACAATGCAATTTATCATTGATTTGTATCTGAAGGCCTTCTTGAATGATTTCAAATAATAAATCTGCAAGTAGCCTACAGTAACCATCCATGTATTGAGTCAGATTGATTTTAGCAAAAAATTATCCGGCCGTCATGAGGTCTCACTTGAACCACTCTGGCCCACTAGGTAATATGAGTTTGACACCCCCTGCTCCAAGGGCGTTTGGACACTGGTAACGTCAGGTCAGGATACAGCTTTCTTCAGGCATGTTGACTTTGAGTGGTGCACTGGTAATGCTAGTGTTTCATTTTCTGTTATGACAACAAGCTCTGTAGCATTAAACAGTCCACAGGCAACTCTAAAAATACCCTCATAGAGACCAATATACACACTTGTTCCTCTTACGCATGTTCAGAAACTCCTCACTAGTTTCTATGATTCCCAGAAATCTGACCAAAACAACAGGTGTTTACAACACTATTGATCAGCAGCTTGTAAAAACAAACCAGACCGGCTAGTTAAAAAGGTGAAGGATGACTGCTTCTAAACTGGGATTATTGTGAGAATACCAGCACCAGATTATCCTGTTTGGCAGATTTGCCTTCACAGAGAGAGATTAGTTTAATGTGCTGAAAAGCATGGCCCTGCCCTGTTGTAATCAGGCTGACATTATGACAGAGCAGCCAACCTTTTAGTAAACCTGCTATGCTGCATTATGTAATGCATTCATTAATAAATTAATAAGTCAATACACATGCTACAACAACAATAACTACACAATAATTAACCTCTGTTCATTCCAAAGATGCAGAAGCAAAAAATATAGAAATTGATTGAAAAAATATTTAATTGCTCAAGCTTTTGTCGTCTGAACCTAAAACTAGCAGTGGGGTCTTGCATCATGTCCAACAGCATGGAGAGGTTAGGTCAGCGTGGCCAAATACAGACTCAGTTATGACCTTGCAAACAAAATGGGTGACCAGACAAAGACTAAATAAAGAGAAGCAATGGATAGGAGGAGATAGGAGAATGTGCCATTTGAGATTACGAAAAGCACATTGTTCACTTACTGTTCTGTTAATCGTGGGAATTCTGATGCCAAGCAATCAAAAAGAGTGAATGGTAGTACTTAATTAAATCTAACGTGAAACAGCATTCAGATTGAGCCTTGGTAACCAACTGGGACACAACTCCAAGAGGATAAAGGGGGGGGGGGAAACCCTAGGAGGGATTTGATTTGATTGCCAATAGTGGGAGTACTAGCAGATAAGGCTCCAGCAGCGTTATTGGTTGTAGTGTCACGCTTACTCACATGTTTTATAGGAAGTTAAGGGGTTTGATGTAAAGAGGAGAAAAAAAGAAAAAAAAGAATAAACTGACATCTTGTTATTTGTGTTACAATATGCCGTTTGCTGATGAGCTAACAAGGTAAAACAAAAAAAAGCGTAATTGAATCTCATGCGTTTGAGAAGAGGGCTGGTAAGAAGCCAGGTGGATAAGCTGAAAATCCCCCTCGCAGTCGCCTTGACCAGCACAAAACAGTCTGTGGGTGTGCGCATGTGTGTGCCTCATACATCTACAAATATTGGGCTGTCAAACAATATTGTGAAAAGTTTGCTATGATCAAGACAAGAAATTATTATTATTAATTATAAATTATCCTATAATTAAATTATAGGACACGCATCATTTCCATGACGAACAAATCATTAACAAACAGAAGACAAGACATTTCTCAGCAGCGAGCGACGACTGGTCATTGAGCAACTGACCCACTTCGCAAGTAGTGCTCTACAGTAGCTTTCCCCTTCAGTGTCTTTGAATGATCCTGATTGGTGCCCTGAGGTCCCACACACCCAATGAAACGAAGCATTTTACCGTGGAACACCGTAAAGGGGAAGGGCAGGCAATCGTGAACCATGTTATACAGTCCATGTATCGAACCTTTATATGCAGTTCCTCAAAATAAACTCTGCATTTTGGCATTGGCAGATTTTTACAAATCATACATTGTGCTTAGATGCAGCAACATTATTGGTGTGAAATGCGTCAACAGAATCGGCAGAGGAAAACAAGCACACCTCCAGGACATGGACTATGGTTGCCCCCGCTGAATTCTTTCCACCCTACCAGACTGGTGAGCTAGCGTAGTCATCTGAAAATGATCCACTTAGACCAGAGACATTTCCCACTGCAGTAACAGTAATCTGTAGCAGCCACCCCCCCCCCCATGCTACTCTGAGCAAGGGAGGGGGCCAACACATCAATGTCAATGATTGGCTTAGGTAGGGAGACAAGAGTTACTTACATTGCATTACTGAGCTGCTCTGCTTTCCCTAAACCCTTCTCCACCACTAGGCTAGTGCTATGTGTAGCCAGTTTGAACGCTTTTCATCATCTGACTCCCCAACAAACACAACGTTGAGGAAATTGAACAACTAAATGGCAGACAACAGAGCTTGTCAAGTGTATGAACATATTTGAAACAAGCCAATGCCTACACACATTTCTGACATTTCCGTTTCCTGCTTTCAAATGCAGAAACGCATTGACAGACAAAAAAAACGCCTTGCATGCTCTCGTATTCACATGACACCAACTATTGCTTTTACAAAAAAGAAAACAAGGCTGACCATGGGCTTCAACCCACCCCCCTCCATAATGAATGACACATTGTCATGTCCTCTGCGACAAGCAACGTGTCCACATAAAGGAGGCCCATGCTCCAGTGTTTCCTTTCTGACAACACATCTGCTGTATTGATCATGCAAGGCCAACGCCAGCAGAGGAGGGCATCTTCAATATGGACCCCCCCAGCATATCCAATACAAACACATGAGTGCAGTACGTTGATCATTTCTCTAAAATGACGTAAAGCTAAAACTCAATCCACCCATTTACACACACATATACATACGGTACTCTTATTAGTAGAGCAAACAGGGAAAGGGTATGGTTTCCATGAAGGTCTCATCCATAAGAGAGGGATCTTAAAAGTTAAACACACTTTAGTATCCGAATTGTACTATGGCCAAAACCCAGCCCAAGATAGAGATACAGTACTGCCTGGTCGTGGGCTTTTCTCAGTACGCAGCCATGATCCTTCAACTCCTACTGGTTTGTCATTCGGGTACGTCAAGCCGGCAGCGTGTCAACCCGATGAGGTGGCACATCTGGACACACAGGCGCAGAACTTCAGGTACAACCACCACAACACAAATACCAAAATATAACCCCCTTAATCGACCGTAAACGTTGGCTTTCTGCGAGATATCTAGCCACAGCCTAGGTGTAAGACAATCCTTCAGTTGCACCACCACCACCTCCTCCCCTCCCCCCCCCCACCACCTCCACCACCAATAATGTCAACTCGGCTCAGGTTCGACCCACCGCTCCTCAAGTTGAGAAAAAAGGGTCAACAAGTTTTTTAACAGAGATAACGTCCGTAAAGTTGGACGGAGGTTTGCCGTGACTAGACAGCCGACAAACTGGGAATATACGAGACCTGCTGTCACACTTGAAGACGTATTTGCCCGCCCGGCGTGGCAGTCGGAGACGGCAGGATAGCAGCTAGCCGCGGCGGTTAGCGGCGAGGCCCAGCAGGCAGGCGGCGCCGGGGGAAGCCGCTTGCTAACCGCCGCAACGCAGCGCGGCACGGACGCGGTAAGCTAGCTGGGTAACTTAATGCCGGGAACTTACCTGGTACACTGCGGCACAATCCACGTTATTTGTAAATAATAATAATAATAATATATATATGTTTATATATATATACACAGCTAGGAAGCTACGTAGATATCTATAGACTGCCGGGAAACGGACACGCAGTCACGGCCCAGCCTCGCCGAGGAGCCGTCTGTACCGAGCGGACGACCAACGGACGGGAAGTAACGCCGACGCTGCCTGGGAAGCTTTGCTGGTGAGGAGGCGCGCCGACGGAGTGATCCTCCTCCTCCTCCTTCTTCTCCTCCTCCTCCTGCTGCTGCAAGGTGTCAGATCAACTTTCTCTGGAGAACGTGCACAGGTACGTGTGGGTGGACGGGGCTCAATTGTAATGCGTACGTTTTTTGTCAGAAAGTTCACATTGTTGCATGTAAGCAAAACAATAACTAAAAAATATAACCCGTATTACAGGAACGTATATTATGACAATTGTATTTTTAATCTGGGTGAAAAAAACCAACATATTTTAACAATGATGTGCCTTGATTATTATTGTTATTTGATTATCGATTATTTGTTATGTTCAAGAATAATAGCAACATCTCGATTATAAGGGTCGAGTTAAATAGTAACTAAACTAAATAGTAACTCTTTAGTAATAGAAACTAAAGTGTTGACGTAAACCCAGTGGCAATGTGTGGTCATTGTCAAGATCCACCTTTTTCAGAACCAAATGCATGCAAAAGGTGCCATACAGTATTTATTTTACACTGATTTAAACTGAGCACTGTCATTCATGGCCAAATGTAGACAGTCGTAATGAATAACGAATGAATGTAAAGTGCGGCTTACTTCAACTGTATTGATAGTTTGTTGCTTGTTGGCCGGTATTAACTTGATTTGATGGTCAAAGAAATAAAAAATAAAAAAGTAGATTTATAATTAGATTCAAGTCTTATACTTTCAGAACGCTTTTATGAGAATATACACAATACGCAGCCCACCCAACAGATTTGATAGAAAGGTGTAAGGAGTGGAAACACCATACCAGCAGGCTACCACACAAAGCAAAAAAACTCAATTAAAAAATGTAATTACTTTCTCCCCATTGTACAATTGACTGACATTTAAAAAATCTCAGTGAGAAATGGGAGGTCTCTCCTGTAAGATTACATAGAGTACATTCTGTCATTAGTAATGCATTTTAGATTTTACAGTTGATAGCATAACAAGGCAGTAGCAATGAACCAGTCTGTTGACAAGACTGCATAAGAGAAGAAATATGTAAAAGAAAGAAAAGTATAATTCAAGTGCTAGCCTTACCTGAGAGACCAGCTACATTTAAAAACCTTAGCGAACAAAATATTAATAAAGAGACACAAACACAGATAATATTTATCCACAATGGACATTCATCTTGGTAGAAAAAAAATATATACAAAAATGTCAACACCTGACCCTGAATTGGAGTCCCTACTTCTATAAGTCTTTAAAAACAGTTAAGACAGTATGCATGACCACAACCTTTCATTTGTTGCTTCTGGACACATTTCGCGGTGAACTTTTAAGTACGTCTCGAATGCGCAAATAAGTCCCTGTTGCGGCGGCTACTTCAGTATACTCGGGCGTATCTTCAAATGGAACAATGCCAGCAGCAAACCTACTCCGATGGGGAACCTTCTCCACAGAAGTGGCTTCTAGTGAAGGATTCTGGTCGTCCGCCTGCACTCTGTTTGGGCCAGGGATAAGATTGTTGTCATCTTGTGTTCCACCTAGTTTGTCAGTCTGGGCTCCGATTGGTCCAAGACTGAGAGGGCCATCCTCCGGTGCTCTGACTGACCTAGCAATTTGTTGGCTGGCTCCCAATGCTCCAATTGAAACAGGACTGAGAGGGCTCTCCTCCTGAGCCCTGATTGGACCAGGGCTGAGAGGGCTCTCCTCCTGAACCCTGATTGGACCAGGGCTGAGAGGGCTCTCCTCCTGGGCCCTGATTGGACCAGGACTGAGAGGGCTCTCTTCCTGAGCCCTGATTGGACCAGGGCTCTGAGGGGTTTCCCTTTCAGATTTAATTGGACATGGGCTTTCAGAACCTTCCTTGACATCAACTGTGGAGCTCTTCAAGTTAACCAATTCGTCAGTGTCCATTTCCGTTTCCGTGTCAACACGGGCAGGTGTAGATACACTCGGGGAGCTAGGCACAGACGTGCCCGTGACTTGCGTTTCACAATCACTGTTGGTGGCTGTGTCAGCATTTTCCAACGCTGCCCAGATCAGCCTCTGCTGCTCCTCCAGCTCCTCCAGGGTGAGTCCGTCCTCAGCCCCCTCCCCGGCCTCATCCACCACCACCCAGGCACGCCCCGGCAGGGCTGGGGAGCCGTTGGTAGGGGTCGGCGGAGGTGTGCCTTTGGGCAGAGGTGGTGGAGTGGGTGTGGCGGGTGGTGTGCCCTGAGGTAAGGGGGGAGGTGAACTAAAGGAGGGTGAGCCAGGGGGCAGCGGAGACTGGAACTGGAAGCCACCCGAGCCCTGATATCGACGAGGAGTTCCTTGTTCTGAAGGGAAGACGGGGAAAAAAGTGATACAAATTTGTATTATTAGCTAATCATTCCAACCTACACCAAAATGGCATTGTTGTAATTGGTGTGATTGGAATGCATCACTTATTCAATCAGTCATCTATTATTCAGATGTCTAATATTTAAGAAAATGTGTGAGACAATGCACCATAGGAATATAAGGGTTTATACGTAGGGTTAGGTAGGAGAGGTGGACGAGGGGCCTGTTCTGCTGACTAAGCAAAAACCCAGAACACCATAGCAACAAACAAGAACCCCAAGCGCCATAGCAACAGGGTCCCCTAGTAAAAAAAAAAAATTAAACACACCACAACTGCTTAGCAATGTGGTTGTTTGTCTCCCTTATCAACCAATCAAATGTAGAATACCGGTGGATATTGTAATCATACGTCTTCAGAAAATGCACCGACTTGCTGCAATAGTTGTTTTATGATTACAATTTTTGTGTTGGTTACAACCTATTCCATGTTGTGTCTTTGACATGTCTGAAAATAAATGTTGGTTGGTCTTTAAGAGGTTTAGAAGGATTGGGTAAAACAGATACCTGACTCAATGTCCATGTCGGAGCTCTTTGACGGGCTGGACCTCGGTTTCTTGGTCTGGTGTGGAGTTGGGTCAGGTTCATGTCTTCTCTTGTTGCTTGTCGCATCAGACTATAAACAGAACACACTTTTAACATGCACGCACACACACTGATGTTTTGTATGGATAATTTGATTAAACACACGTCATCATTTTATACATAACATTCTGACAAAACAAGTTTCGTCAGTGGCTCGAATGTTTCTGTAATAAACAAAATGTTTGAACTGAACACACAGACAGAGATAATTAAATTACCGAAGGGAAACTGCTGGACAGATAGGCAGCAAAGTTGGGCTTAAGGTGGTTTCCCTGCATTGGAATGGAACCATACAGCATGTATTCCTGGGGACAAAACATCAAAGGACAAAGGAGCATGATCAATTGCTTAATGTTAGTTTGTTTAATCCCATCATCTTATTTTTCCTTCTGGGGGGAATTAAGTACCCATTAGTCAATTAACTAAATAAAAAACTTTTAATCAACTTACATCCTTCATTTTGGGTGACGCAGCTACATTGAATCCTGGGAAATCTACAAGCTTGGAAACATCGTAGGTGATTTTTTGACCATTGGTTTGTTCTGTTGTTTCTCCATCTTAATTGATATTAAAATAAAACAGAAATTATAATAAACTCAACACAAATCCCTGTCTAGACCATTCCCAAAACAAAGCCCAACTGAATATACACTAGGGCTGACATGATTTGTCAATTAATCAACGCCTTACAGAAAATTCCCTTTGATGATAAGTAAGAATACCCATAATTATAAGTACAAATACCCATACATTGCTAACATAGCATCAACAATGCAAATATTTGGTCAACATCCTTCATCACCAAATAGTACAATGAATTGTACCTGTCTGACTTTACAAAATACAAAATTTAAAAAAAAACAGCTACCAGACAATGAAAACATTCAAGGCGCACACCTTTGCCGTCATACAGTGCGAGGCCAGAGTTCTCCATCTCCGCTTCTCTGAGCCAGCCGGGGGGGTATCCCAGTTGTCTCATACGGTAAATCAGAGGAGGTAGTGTGTTGACACCCACTCCCAAGGCTGACAGCAGCTCTTCACTGTTTAAATCACCACACAGTTAATTCACCACAGAGAAGGAAGGCATCGCACACAACAACCTCAACTGTATTCTGAACCCATGACGATAAGACAACAAGCTACTAAGACCAGACTGCACTTCAGCGATCCAGCCAAATCTGGAAGAATGTGATTCAAAATCAAGTCATGTCACTCACGGTAAACAAATAAAAATAACTGAATTATACATGTATTAATAGTATGTCTATATCCATCCATTACCTAGCAATAGGTTCTTGAATGCCTTGTTCCTTGAGTTAAGAGAAGGGTCATGCTACAAACAAGGGATGCCATCAGTTTGTGGTGTATGGACAGTCCTACCTCATGAGTCCAGCTTTGTATTTAGCAAAGCGCTCCTCCACCTCTGCATGGTACCGCTGGTTGCCAACGGATGGGCTTTGGCCCTGACTGAACTCCTTTCGCCTCTCATTGATTGCAGCCTGATCTTTTGGCTGGGGACGACACCGCAGACAAATATTACTTAAAGCCGAGTCTCCCAACTAACAATCAGAACAATGAAGCCATTTTGTTTTGGTTGGTACCTTGGGACAGTCTCTGATCTGGTGACCGGATGATCCACAGTTGAAGCACATTGATTTTGGTCTGCGATGAACACATCAAACCAAATAATGAACAAATCAGTCAGTTTTCAAACGGGTCAAAGAAACATCAGGCCATAATCATCCAGTATGCTGCAAGTGATGGTAATCCAGTGTGAGGCTAGTGCATGTTAAACCAGGCTCCAAATATGTACCTTCTCTCTTTCATCTCAACCTCTTGTCCATCTGTGCCAATCACCTGGTTGAAGACCTGTTGGTAGCTTTTTTCAAATTATTCAGGAATTCAATTCTTGCACATACATACGTAGTCTACATTTAACTGGTTAAACGTTGCACTCCGAAGCCATTGTATTACTCATGTGTTGATTTCAAAATTAACTTGATAATGCCACTGACACCCCAAAGATTCACCAAGACAAAGCTTTCCACTTCAGTGTAAGAACGGACTAAAATGGATCCATATGGATTATAGGGAGTACAGCCTGTTTGGGGATGGCATTTATTCTGTAATTAAAGATACGTTGGAACTTCCCATCCATCTGTGAGTTGAGGGTTTTCATCCAACAAAGGTTGTCCAAGTTTATCAACTGAGAATGTGGTGAAATACAGAACACTTCCAACAACCTGAGAGACAAACAAAAACACAACATACGTTTACTTTGTATTAACATGTTACCCCTAATCAAGTCCAAACTAAGACTCAGAAAGGATACACAGCCATTGTGTACAGGATTTACAATGAGCACACTAACCTTAAACGCCTCTGTGACTTTCTTAATGCCACTGGATGTCTTAACCTGCTGATCTTCCTCCAAAACAAAGGCTGAATTCTTTCAAAAGGACAGACATTCATTTTAGACAATGTCACAATCTCTCTAAAGCCCCATACTATGGCAATTGTTTCACACAATACCTGTGGCTTGATTTGGCTGGCAGAGGTGTGCTTCTGATTTTCCTGGTTATGATGCTGAATCAGATTGCAGATACTGTCCTCAATTTCTTGACGACAAAGCCTGAGACAAACGTATACAACAACAATGATCATGTGAAATCTCCAATGTACCAATAGCACACCTGGCAACGCATTTTGACCATTTAGACTCACTTTGATATGCTATTGTTAGCATATAATATTTGAAGAAGTGGCCCGTCTGTGTTAACGTCTTCAAGTTTGATGGCACTGTAAGAGAGGTTCAACATCAACTTCACATTCACCAGCGACGTCTTGGCAGTTACCCGATAAATGTGCTTATTATTAATACGTATGGTGAGCAGTGCACCCATTTACCTTGGTCTCGTTAGGATGTTAAGTTGCCGTTTTAACACTTGATGTGGACTTTGAGTGAAGGAAATTGACAAAAAGTCGACCAGAAAGTCGATTCATATACAGTTACAGTTACAGTCAGCCAATGTAAAACGGCTCTGGTGCTAGCTAGCGTTAGCCACGGACCGACATAATTTGTACAAAGGATATTCTCATCAGTTAGTGTCTGGATCTTCTCCTCGCACTCCTCCAACTTCTCCCTGAGGTTGGACGTCTCCTCGGTGTCGCCATCGTCATCCGCGAAGCGAATATGCGTGGAGACCGGCGCAGTGTCGCCCAGTTGCTCAAAGAGCTCACTGTCACCAAACTCAACCTCCGCCATCGCTGCTGCGTATTGTGGCAAGGCGTGGGGTCAAAGGTGAAAATAGTAACGCGCGTCATTCATTGGACGGCCTTGGGTCACGTGTTTTGAATCATTAGGACCAGAGCTATAGAGTAAAATGTTTACTCTATAGCTCTGATTAGGAAAAGCCACACACACAGCCAACCAGAAACAGTCAAACATGAGAAAATACAATATTAATAATATTAATATTATTAATAAGAGGAATCCCCTTCTTCAGCCACTAAGAAAGGCAAAACATCATTTGTCGGGTCTCTTGGGGAAAGCAGCAGGCAAGATGGACTATCACATTATTACGTTTTTTTAAAAGATGTGATTGAGTTTAAAAAAAAAAAAGAAGTTTCATTTACCGGTATTATCATTTTATCTTTTTCTGCATAAGACCGTTGTCCACACTCCAGGCCAGGTGGTGGCGGTAATGCGCCTCTAAGCTGGTTTTCAATTCGCCAATACACTTTGAAAGAAGATGTTTTTATAGGGAGGTGGTGACGTCAAGACGTCAACATGTTATAGGGCATGTTATATGTTTACAGTACAGTCCTTTTAAAAGGGATTGACCCAGGCCACCCCAACAATGTCCACATGGCCAATTACACCTTTAACATTTCCTCAATGGGATGTCGGGCCACGGAAAATTCGCTTTATTTACTTGGCAGATCTCACATCGTTCCGACTCACACGTTGTCCGAAGGTGAGCGTTAAAACATAAGTAACTGATGAATGGCGTGAAGTGTCGTAGTCTGACGTACCTGCTGCCGTTATAGACTGTCCGTCTAATCACCTATCTGTCATCTACTGTCTGTCATCTTATCACCTATCTAACGATATTAAATACTTTGTCGTAGGCTTGGTCGTAATTGGTAAACCAATTAACGAGTTAATTTGCGCCCTTTCTCTCCAGGGTCCGTTAGTTCCGCTCTACTTGGGTGCAGACGTGTTCTCCAACACGGACGTCCGCATAGAGAACCACCCCAGATACCACGCCAAGTTTGCAAAGAAAGGATACGCCACGAAACTGACCTTTTCCACGGGTGATTTGAAATACCGTGCAATGTGCATTGTATATCTTTTTTTTAAAGTGGTTATTCGGCCCCATTGGTTGAATTTGAATGTCATGCGATGAGATGTTTAACTCCCTGATGAACACATGTTGAAATGTTTTCTTTACGTGTGTGTGTGGCAGCGTTCAGGTTTGATGGACTGAGAGTCCCAGCTACCACCAACAGCCTCTGGTTCTACAGCATTCAAGGCCTTTTTCGAGTAGCTTTTGAGTTGTATAGTAAGCAAGAACAGCTTACTGTGATGGAGAACTTGCAGGTACCTCCACTATGATATACTCAGTTTACATTAATTGCAATGATGAACTTAATCTTTTTACTCATACATTTTTTTAAGGATGTCTGGAAATCCCAGATAAACGACAGCCCTTTGGAATTGAATTACAACATCAGTATCCGGCTCGACTCTGAAATGTGCAAGGGCATCCCTGAAATGTGTCAAGAACACAAGAAGGTTAAAACGCCATTAAAGTCACAGCAGAGTCTGGTTGATGAAGAACCGGTGGATGTGAGCGAGACAGACACGGGTTCCTCCGGCGATACCTCAGCTGATCATAATTACTGCTCCTTTGTGGAGCAGAGCTTCCAAGCGCAGCTACAGTCCATCCAGACAATGTTATCCTCCCTCAAGGGGAAACTACAGGGCTTGGAGACAAAACATAGTTCTGAAAACAGTACCGACTGCACTAACCAGCTCAAGACTGTTTTGCAGCTCCTGGACAACGTTGACCAGTGTTTAGATGGGAAACTGGAGGAAAGAGATCTAACACAAACCGTGTTAACCCTGCTAGGAGCCGAGCATTGTGGTTCTGTGTATTCAAGCCATTTAATGAACTCTGTGGCGCGCTGGCTCGGCCAGCGGTTTCACAGTGCCAACAGCTGCATCAGTCAGAAGGTGGAGAGCTTTAAAGTGGAGCACATTGAGCGCATCACAGACCTGCCGCCTGCAGATCAGCTGGCCACAGAACTCTTCCCAGAGGCCATGCAAACGCTGATGCTTCACTGGATGGGTCTTAGCGACGAGGCCAACCTGGAGAAGAGGCACAGCGAGTATCCCATCCTGCTCCTCATCCTCGAATTCGCAAACCACAACCTCATCACTGGCGCAGCTCACGTGCTCTACTCTAGCCTTATATGTAGATGAACTTGGAAGTGTTGGTTAATACTAGGTTTATTAAAGGGTTCATGGTATTCTAAGTCACGTTTGTCACCATTTTGTAACGTAACGTAAGCATCCTAGTAATCCTGACATTTTGTATTCATTTTCTTCAGAAATGTTTTACTAATCCTCCATTCAAACCAAGTCTGAAATCAAGTGTCGACCAGAAAGGCGCCTGCGTCATTTCACTATCACTAATGAAAATACATTGTATTTATCAGTGACTATTGATATCCGGTGTCACATTCCCTGCCCAAATTATGGAGTGCAGACAGTAGCCCTTAATACATGATCTGCAAATTGCTAAAACATTTTGTTCCATATTCTTACAGGATTCCTGCTGTGATGCATGCCTGCATTACTTAAGTTCAACAAATGAAAATACCCCCAGTGAACACAAAGGATTTATTTGAAGAACATCATAAAGTAGGATTTTAATGGGCCCCTTCTTTCATTTGACAAACTAAACACGGCTTCAGTCTTTCCTCTTATATCCATCATGAAGAAACGCAGCACAAATCTTCTGCTCACACTGTTTCCATAAGAGATGTACAAGTTTTGGTAATTGAATGTAAACGAAGATCTACCAACCTGACCTACACCATAATCCAACTCAAACACATTGCATATATTTCAAGTTAAAAAAAGACCCCCCACCCCCAACAATTGCCATCAATCCTTTGAAGTCTTCATTAAACAGAGACACTGACACACACTCTAGTCTATTTACATCATAATGTCCCAGGAGGTGTGCTCCTAAATGACAGATCCAAAAGTGACACCCATACAAGCTTGCCCACTAGATAATAGACCTAGCTCGCAGCTAGATGACAGACCTTTTATGATTAGTTAGAGACACTGGGAGAGCAGGAGGAAATGAGGAAGGGCTCCGCACTAAATGGTGTCCATGCCGCGAGAGAATGAGGTGGTGAAGCCAAGGCCCATTCCCCGCTGGGTGTGCGTCTGTGAGCGGGCCATCTCATACTGAACGTCCAGGTTTCTAAACATCTCTTCTTGCTGCTGAAGTGTCTTGAGACCCTCTTCGTTGATTGGTTTGGAGGCTTCGCCTTCTTCCTCATCCTAATGGAACAAATTCAATAAAATGTACATTAAGCGTATGTTAAAATATACATTAAAAAGGATGTACAGTAAAACTAAAATAGTAGAACACATCTATGGAAAACAATGACTACATACTTTGATGCCCATTAATTTGCGAAATTTGACGTTTTGGTCCTTGTTGCCAAAGTTGAGCTTCTCCCACAACTCCGCTGTCTGGGACTTGTCCTTTATATAGAAAACAACAACAGTCATGTCAAACCTTTTCTAATTGTATTAGCCTTTATCCAGCAACACCAATGGTAAAGCTAAACCTGGGCACAGACACTGTTGCAAAGTAATTAAGAAACAGAAAAAACAAAAACACACCCCTGTCTTTCCCTGCCATAGTTTTTTCCGCTTCTTCTCTTGCTCAGCAAACTTCATGGGGTTAACAGCAGAGGGGTTGTAGTAACTGGGCACGGCGATGCCAGTCTCTGCCAGCGTTCTGGCCTGGAGGGCGGCCATCTGTGCCGCCATGGCGATCTGGGGTGTGACCTGGGTGCCAGAGGCCAGAAGGGCCGCTACGTTGAGTACAGGGTTGGTTGCCATGGGTGCCGCTGCTGTAACGGCCTTGCATAGCAACGGTGTGGGCACTGTGAAGAGAGTACAACCAAGTTCAGAGGGATTCCAGCTCGAGTCCAGTTCTGTAATAGCTAACCTGCTCATTATTGACCTTTACGGTTAATAATAGTGGTTTGTGATGGCTAAGAAAAGTGAAGAGCTCCTCACCACTCAGAAATGTGCATTGATGGGCAAGTTTTAACAACATTTGACAATTGTCTGTCATAGGTAATCATGAACTTGGTCCAAAATGTGTCAGGGGTATGTGCTCGTTACTAGTTCCTGATAGACGGTGGCATTCTTAAAGATGATGTAGAGGTACTGCTAAACTAAAAGGTTATTTATTACCTGTTGGTATTTCTTGTTGTTGCTGCTGCTGCTGCTGCTGCTGTTGTTGTTTCTCCAACAACTCCTTTTCCTTCTGCTCCTGTAATTTCTTGGCCCGTTCCAATCTGGGAGCAAATGGGGAAAAGGCTTCAGTTCAACAAGCCATACATTCAGCAGTGGCACTTAATGTATTGTGTTTAAAAATAAATAAAAGAGTTTAAGCTTCAGTCTCACAATTCCTCCAAGTTGTTGTTGTACCTTCTGGCCAAGGCTTCCTGTGCGTCCATGGCTGTATTTCTGCCCCGGAAGGCAGGAGGACTTACAGACCTGCTCCGACTCTTTCTGCGCGTTTTTTCACTCTTCTTCTTTCGCTCCCTGTAGGAAAAGTAAAACAAAGACTATTAATAAGAAACGTTTACATAGCCCTCCAGCACACACCCCTTCAAAAAGGAAATATGAGTCTGCAAGAGAGTCATTTGTGGAGGCCCACCTGCTCTTACTGCGGCTTCTACTGCGGTGGCGGTGCTTGGTCCTGGAACCAGACCGCGCCTTTCTCTTCCTGTCCCGGCTCCGTGAGCGAGACCTCTTCTTGTCTCTACTTTTGCTGCGGTGCCGCCTGCAACCAGGAACAACCCTCACATTTCAAGACAACGAAAAACAAAACGGTGACTGTGTTCCATTGGTTCACTTGGTGCTCTATATAGTGGATATGGAGTGCCTCCAAACAGAGTCTGCGGGCGAAGTTAAGACAAATGGGACATGGCCGTAATACCCATAATATACATTAAAGAGAAAAAAAAGATGTAGTTACAATAATATGGAAAGCCAGGTTGGGCCTAGGGATGTTCCTTGCGACGTTCCCTGACGTTTAAACGCAAGTTTTGTAAACGACTTGTCGACTAGTCTACAAGTATGAAAACTCTCAGAAAACAGTCAAAATGTTGCAGATTTTAATCTATCTAAGGCCAAACATTGTCTGAAAAAAATTGGGTGTATTATAAACAGCCATTTGCTTAATCATGTTTTTCAATCAACAAATGAATGCGCTAAAACATGCACTTGCATTATGACCATTGCACATTATCAGACAAAACATGTCACCAACTCACTAAATGAAAGTTAGCCAATAACGTAGTTACTGAAATATTGAAAACAATATTTAATGAAACAAAAAAGGGCTGAAAAGTGACATTTTGCGACGTGCATTATAGCAGTCGACTCATGTAGTGAACGTGTTCCACATCGCACTAGTTGAGCTGTTAGGGGGCAAAACAGTTAGGAGTTGTCTAGCTTGGGAAGTTTAAATCTAAATAATCATCCAAAATAAATCTTTGTCTGTCAAGAGACATGATAATGATTGCAGCTCTGTGAGCAAGTGAGCAAGCCATTCGGATGAGGAGCTGTTTGCTCTAACTCAGTAGGCCTAAAGAAAGTTAAGACATAAGTAGTAAATATAATCCGGCGGATCATGGTTACTTTACTGTGAAACAGACTGAATTGATTGACATTTCAACAAAATGTCAATCTCAATCATAATCCTAATATTCTAATAATAAAGGCTACTTCCTCCCTCACCTTTCCCGCGAGTGTGACCTGGAGTGGCTCCGCCCCCTGGACGGCCTTTTCTCCTTGCGGCGATGTCGCTCCTCCCCATTCTCGGCGGAGAGCCGGTCCTTCCCCCGCTCACTCTGCTCCTGCTCCTCTTGCTTCTTGTGAGACTTGGGCGGCTTCTCACAGTCTCTCTTGCGTGCCTGTTTTAAGAAGAAGTTGTCTCTTTCAGGAAAATAGTGCAACAAAGAGAGTTAGTACCATGGCTTATGGCATAGGATACGCATCATATGTTGATTTGAAGAAACACCCTGTCCTTCGAAATACTGATTTCCTGAACCAACCAATTTTTTCTCCACGGCCAAGCCTAATCTGCACATTTGCGTGCTCAATCTGGTATAGCTATCCATGTTGCCGACATGTAGTATCTTATTTTTGAGCCGTCTCAAAAAAACTCACCTGAAGCCATTTTAAACCCTTTGCATTTATCAACTTGCAAACAGCTTGAGTTGAGCATTTCACAATGAAAATATTTGGTAGCAGGATATATAAAACACCATCAAATAATAAATGTATTGGTCCTTTCACCATGTACATGCAAATAACTGACTGTTGTAAACAGTTTACTCATATTACAAAGGACCTTACTAAATCTACATCTTTTGAATTGAATCCAGTGCAGGCTTCAAATAGGGATGGGCATTCTAATTAATCTGTTCATCACATTTTAAAGATTAAATAAATCTAAGATTTTGTACAAAAGTGTTTAGCTAATAATTTGAAATGATTTTTCTTATAATTTATCATACAAGAGAAATAAAAACAAATTACGTCTGAATAACTGACGATAATGCAACACTGTGGCCCATTAGCAAAACTACTACTAAAGCTATTTTAATTATTTAGGATCAAGGCCTATATAATGAAAGTATGTTCAACATTTGATATTTACTCTGGGTTGTTTGTTTAACAGCACGCCACTATGTTTTTGTAAAGATAGAAATAATCATGTGAAGAATGTATTCATTATGAGTTTATGGCTCAAGTGAAGTTGAAAGCATTTTATACTTTAATGCAAGACATTTGTCTTCCACCAAATAAAGTAAACAATAGCAACATAGTTAATTCTATTCCTTTTGTTGAGATGAAATGTTATAAATTGAAAACTAATCTATATAATTGATGAATCATGCCCATCCCTAGCTGTAAAAGATGCAAGAGCTAATGCCATGTTTGACTTAATTCTGTAAGGCAAAGAGGAGTTTGAATGGCAGATAATTACCTGTCCCCGAAGAAGACATATAATTTTGCTATGTCAGCAGGGTCTTCTGTTCAGAGTATCTTCGTGCATTAGCACGCTGAGTATGATTTATTGTAGAAATGTTATCATATGATCTATACAAAGGAGTCTTTACAAAAATAAACTGCTCTTCACCATACAATGTGGGTACAATGAGTGACATGTATCCAAAAAGCTTCCAAAGATGGAATGCTTCCGGAGATGTCAATAAAGGTTTAACAAAAAAAAGGCTTCTTCATTTCAGGAAGCCCATTTCCATTAAGAAACCTTAAGCTTATATCTTTGACCTGAACAAAATATCCATACTTACCGCGAGCACAAATAACAAAGAATGAAACTATTACTAATGTTCTCTATGACTGAAGAAATTAAATGAAGAATTACCTCTTTGCTCCTGCTGCGACTACGTCTGTGCTTTCTGTCACCTGAAAACATTCAGATTCCCAATTAAAACAGGGTAGGCTATAATGCAACGAGAACAACATCATAGTATATAAAGTACGGAATGTAATATCCATTACTTTATCTTGTCTCACTCATCATGGCAATCCCCAACAACTATGTGCATGGCGTGAATACATTCTTATTAGTGTTGCACCGATACCGATACTAGTATCGGGAGGGGCCCCGATACCGCACTAAAATGCTGGCATCGGTATCGACGAGTACGAACAAATAATGCGCCGATGCCATTTACAGATACTAATATGAAACTTGGAACGCAGCGCCTTGTCTTTCTGTGCGTTCACACCGAAAGCGCACAAAGAGGAATCCACCTTGTCCACTCCTCCTTGTCCACTCCACCTAAGTCGCTTATGTCGCTTCTGTCCCCTTCAGAATGTTCGTTCTTGCTTTTTTTTTTAATTTAAAAGGCCAGCGCGCCGCACGCGCTAAACACCACCACGCAACTACTGCTGTAGCACAGCCCATTTACCGACACCGTTGATCACGGAAAGTTACTTGATAAAGTCATTAAAAACAGAATTACTCCGATTGGCTGGAGAGTGTAGGTTAAAAAGTGTTTATTTACACCATCTTTGATTTACACCTAGGAAAGACGTTGACGCTATGAAGACGCTATGGCCACGTTGCTTGGCAACGCCTGCATACGGGAGATATTAAATAGTGTGCTCGACTTGTAAAAATAAAAAAACCCTCACGATTTCAACTCTAAAACACATTAAAGTATTATTAATTGATTACATGTCATTCTTTCGTAAGTGACCATGGTACTTCGCGGAAGCAACCCTCCGCTTCGCGTCGGACGGTTCACGCCTCCGCGTCGTCCATTCATTTCTGTTAATGGACACCTCGTCGGGTTACTCCCCAATCATATTTACGGAAATGATCATCCCAAATAAACACCGATTTTGCCAAATGTAATGTTGTCAAATCATAGAGGACATCATAGAGACATTCTCTCCCTTCACTCACTGCACTCACTGCAGTTATGTTTGCCACTGCTCGTTTTAGTTTTTTCAATGTGGATTTTGGAGTTGTAACTTGTTGTCATAGGACACCTTTTATTTATTTTATTTTATTTATTTTACCCTGGCTGCACTTAGAGGAGTGCACATCAGCATTTCTTATTTTAATTTAATTTAACTTCTTGTTGCACTACGATTTACATGTTGTAATTACATGGATATTGCACTATTTTGGCATATTCAATTATTGTCACCCATAACAGGTAGGCAATAAAAAAGTTCTTCTGGATTTACTGTGTATTCCTGACCAAGCCATGATAGCAATGATTTTACATCCAAGTGAGTATGCAGTTCTTTAGTATTAGAAGAAAAAAAGCTTGTATATATATATATATATATATATATATATATATATATATATATATATATATTTATTTTTTTTCTCCAAACGGCGTGGTATCGGTATGGTATCGGTATCGGCCGATACTGCACAGCCGGGTATCGGTATCGGTATCGGGGGCCAAAAAATGGTATCGGTGCAACACTAATTCTTATGCTCATTCCTTTCCAACATCAACAGTCACTACAGCCCAAGGTAACTTATAATGACGCATACACACAAATCCTACTATTATTATTATGATTAATAGCTGTATATACTGACGTTTTCGGTCCCTGGAGCGCGACCTCGATCGTGAATGGTGATGCTTGGAGCTTCGAGGAGACTTTGAGGACTCCATGGCGGCTGTGGAGGACACGGCTGCTGCTCTTCACGTCCCCAGAGCCCTCGCCGCTCACCTGAAACACACACACACACACACACACACACACACCTTCAGTAGTCTGTCATGGCCATTGATGAAGTCGTCTCCCCGTTAAGCATCAGGCTATGGTTTGTGGCCTACTACCCTTTTCTCTGACCGTATACATCCAATCTTTTTTCTTCTTCTTTTTTTTTAAAACCATGAATAATGTATAGCGTTATATGAAAAACCAATGGCCTTGCAGATGAAGTACAATAATATAGGTGCTATTTTACCGAACGGTTAGTGTCTTCCTACCGACCAACCCATGACCACTGGGCTGTAACCTAGATTACTGACGCGTAATGCGCAATTGTATTATGGTTTTCTAAACTATATATATTATACTACACCTTCTTAGCAAGTCCTGCATCAAATAAAATGCGTTTGTATTTCATTCTGCATTTCTTATATTTCGTTTGCCAAATTCGTAATTTCAAAGATACGCAATTTTCTGAGAGAGGATACTCAAGTTTAGCACTAGCTAGGACGCTATGCTAGCCCTTACAATCGGCGTAAATTCCGTTAGGCGCCATCTTTAAGAAAAAGACGCATAATCTTTGGCTTGGTCGACACTATTCATTTGATGTTTCGTTGATGTTGATTCGATGCATATAGTTAACAGCTTACCAACTGATGAAACTTGATGCTTGCAACGAAAATGTTTACTCTTGAGCCAACGAATAAGCAGTTGTCGTGGTAGCTAGCGGAAGCTATGGCTGGCGTAGCTCAGCTGATCTGATCTTGGTTGCCAGATTTGACGTTGACTTCACCATACAGACACCACGCAACTAATATAAACGAAATACATTTTCAAACATATCTTGAATCAAAGATATGAGTTTTACAATGCTTTTAAATAAATGGTTCTTAATAATTGTATAATTACGTGCGTCGTGTAAAAATTCAAGAACCACTATGACCCATCACTAAAAAAGGAATGCTAACAAAGAAACAACATTATACAACACGAGGGTTAGTTAAATGAGGGTTAGTAAATGAGGGCTAACCCATGTACACGCATTACATAACTTGCTGAGTTTGAAATCAACCCCCATTCACCCAGCTCTGGGAACAATACTTCCAATCTGGCAACCTCTTGAAGGGCCCTCTACTTCCGCCCTGTGGAGCTGCGCGTGGAGGGAAATTCCGGGTTGAGCGCGCGACCAACCCGCCAAATTCCAAAACGCGCAGACAGCTTGAAGTCCGACTTGGGATGAAAGTTAATACTGTTTGTTACTGCGCCATCATTGTGAAAATATAAAAACAATCGCCATGCTTTTCTGCCCGATGAAGACATCTGAATAAACCAAAAGTTGCAGACGGCGTTGTAAGTGACTTTTGTAGTATGACTTGTCAAGCTGTAGCAAGTTATCAGTTAATGTTTTGTTTTTATCTGACGTCAGTGCGCCAGTTCAGTTAGCACTACGCATGACATAGCGGATCCCTTTTCCTTATTGCAAGTGACCTGCTGTTAAGGTCAGCACTTATCGATTAGGCCTTTGGTAACATTTCTATTTTATTTTAATCTAGTGTGGCTCTGAAAGACGATGTGGAACGACGTTGAGCTTCTCACCAACGAGGACACCAACACCGTCCGCTTCGGCCATGTTTCCAGGGAAGAAAACGGCAGTGGCTTGTATCAAGTCGACACACTGGTCAAAATATCCACAACCGACACGGTAATGAGACTGTCCCCCCCCCCCCCCCTTGTCTGTTAACCGTAGCCGGATAATGTGTTGTTATTGTATATCATACTCATAAATGTTGGTATGATGTCTGTAGGCTCAGAGCAACCCCCATCTCAGTTCCTCCTGTGGGTCCAACTGGGCCATCGTGGTGGCTGACAGGACGGTCCTCCTGTTTGACCACACCTACCAGACCCTCCTGCTGCATCTTGATTTTGGTAATGGCCACACCAACAACAACAAATCTCATTTTTTTTGTCAGCCAGTGTGAAAGGTGCAATTGCTGTTTATTTGTACGCACGTCTGTGTTCATCAATAATGAGTGATTCACTGATGTATTTTCCCAGAAACGGAGGTGGATGCGGTGGATGTGTGTCTGGAGGGGCAGTTCCTGGTGGTCTGTGAAAGAAAGGGAAATCTCAATTTGATTTATGTTCCACAAAAGAGGATCCTTCTCACCAGGGTACGTATGTGAGCAGTAGCACTGTAAGTAGACTTACAATTGCGTCTACGTCGTACAGTGTCTCGCGTCAACTCTCTATACACAACTCGTGTGTATGGAGAGACCAATTAATTTCCATGCCCAGGCCCCTTCCCATGCTGGCCCTTAGTTTTCTCACTGCCCCATTCATTTTTCCATAGGGGTTTGTTGTTGTGATTACAACCCAACACCCGTAAATGTAAGATTTTGGTGAAGTGCGAATCGTAAAACATCAGATGATCATTCCACAGAATGAAGCTTAATACCAATGCAATACATTCACTTGTGATATATTGCTCTTTATAAATAAATACCCACATAGCAGCTAGCATTCATAGCGTTGTGTTGGTGGGTTATTTTTTATATACGTTTATGGTCCCCAGTCAACTGGCCCGAAGTATGGCTCAAAGGGGGAGCAAAAAGGTGGGATAATTCTGATGAAGGTATTTGAATGACTCTGTTTTTGTATGCATCGTTCCCCTTTAACTGTTGCCGTAGCAATATTTGGGCAGCAGTGGCCCGGGAGGGAGATTAGGTTGTCTGGCAGCTGGAAGGTTTCTGGTTTTTGATCCTGACTTTGAGCAAGACACCTAACCTAATCGCTCATTTGAGCTGGTTGCTGCCTTGCATGGTTGATGCTGCCATTGGTGTGTGAGAGTGGGTGAATGTGAGGCATGATAACAATAAAACAGCCGTTAGTCACGCCTTAGTCTCTAGAAAAGCTTGATATAAATGCTCTATACAAAGGCTGTCTATCTACCATGACATGATATGTGACCCCTCCCTCCCACTGAAGGGAGCAAAGCTGTATTGGACAGTCCCATGCTGATTTACTAATATTCTGACCCCTGTAGGCTTTGGTGCAGAACCAGTCCAACGGATTCCAGAAAACATACCTTCACCTCATCATTGAGGAGGATAAGAAATCCTCAGGTATGATCTCTAGTCACATTCAGCCAGAAGATCTGCACCTCTGACCTCTAGAACCACCTGGAAAAAACAAACACAGCCCTCACAAAGACACTGTTTTAATAAAAGACATACATCACAGCGTAAATTTGCATTAATTTCCTTATCCAAACTTGTGTTTGCAGGGATTTATCATGTTTTTCTCCTCATCAAGGATGGATTTTTCCACATCACAAATCTCGCTTTAGTGAAAATCCAAACTGGTAAGAAATGTAAATATTCAAATATTCAAGGTTTGTGATCCAACTGGGCTGAGTCTTGTCTTTGTTTTAATCTTCATAGCAATTGACAAAATGGACTTGGAGACCTTGAAAGAGGTATGTGAAGTCATTTTTGACTTTTTGACCAGAAACATGTGTTTCCATGATGACAAAGCCCTAACCACGTGAACCACTTTCAGGTCCAGTCATGTATCAACATCGACTTCTGCTGTACCAAGGAGTTCCACGAAGAGGGATGTAGTACCGCTGTTCTGTTCACTTCAAACTGTGACCTCCACCTAATGGTTGGGGTAAGTGTTTTCCTTCTGTAATTAGTGGTGCCAAGCATTCTTTATGAATATTAATGTATGTATAGTAAACATAACAAAATATATATGCATTTTGCACATTGCACATTGAGATTGCATCACCAATTGTGAGTGGGCAATCAACAAATGGTAACACTTTTGGTACAATCAACCAATGTAAGTAAAGTAACACTGTTGGAGCCTATTTATTCTCTCACTATCGCTAAGCAAGTCCAGAGCGGTCAAATGACATCCCTTCTGCCGCAATATCCAGATTTTATGCATTATGTAATGGAAGCAAGATACTTTTTGAAAGCCAATTCACGTTGTCTTTAAAAGGTATCATACCAATGTATCCGTTCATAAGCGATGTGTTATCCAGACAGGTTTCTCATCTGAATACATGTTTAACAGGGGGATACAGACAATGTCTTGACCCACTGGACGGTGGGCCCGGCTAACACTACCATGTGCCATGCCCAGACTCTGGACTGCAGCATAATCCCAGGTAGCTAACACACTGCTGCTTCTCTGCAGGGATCTGTCCCTGGTCAGAACATATTGATGTAACCTTTCACAATGAGTACATTCATTGGTGTTGGTAATTGAATAGATGTATTTCGATCCAAACTGTGCTTAACTTTGAGTCAATATTTTAGTCAATAACTAAACTGCAGGTTTGTAAGGGGCAAGGATAATCACTCCATGGCAGGCAGAGACAATTTGGGATTATAGTTTGTCCATTTTAGGTAATCAAACTTGATTATTTATTTTTGCAGGTATAAGGAAGATGGTGGTGTTGGAAAATCAAATGTATATTTTAGACACAGAGGTGAGTAATCTATTTTAGTATTGTCTCATGTTATCTGTTAGCCTGGATTCTGATGTGATGATGTGTTATCAGGATTTGCTCAGCCTTTGGGACCTTCATTTCCTGGTCATGATCTGGTTCTCGCCGGATGTTGCCATTCAAGACTTTCTGTTGACCACTGAGTGTTGCTCCACCCCCATGACTGCGTATGTATCTTTACATTTTTTTCTAAATATAGTTACAAATGTATTGCTTGCCTAATATATTTTGCAGTGTTTAATCTCATGTGACCTCTTTTCTGTTACAGACAAGAAAAGAGCAGCATGAAAATAATAACATTGACAAAGCCGGACAACAGCCAGGTTGTTTTTGCAAAGCTCTTAAGGCTAAATTCACATTTATGCGACTTTTGAAGTCCTAGTATATGAATGGGGGATATGTTTTACTTATTTGTTGTTTGTATTGTAGATGTGTACACTCCAAGTTTGTTCCCTGCCCTCCATGAACGCTCTTTATTCTTTGGACGTCTCCTCGACGTCTTGTCTGGTCCAGGCCAGAATAAACATGGTAAATGGCTGTCCAAGAGACATTTTTATTTTCCTTAGTCAGACAGAACAATAATATGTGGAATGTGGAAATGGAAATACAAAATAATGGAAAGAATTGTATTACGTTGTATTGCCATTTCCATATTCCACATATTCTTTAATTATTCTCAAATACATATTTTTGTACCTTTGCTCGCTGTCATTTGCAACCCACCATTTTTAAAAAAATCATTAATTTTCACCTGTGTTTCATTTTTAGGACACTTTTTTTTTAGTTGAGGGGATTCCTGAGGATCCAGACAGGTAAGGGTGGCTTCCTTAAAAACTTGCCTTCATGTATTACTTAATTACCATATAAATACAACTTGTATTAATATTTTAACATGGCTGGATGCCTGGCTACCTGCTTCCCTCTAGCACCCTACACCATTTACTACTAATTTATTCTAATTTATTCTATTTTCTAACAATTTAACTGTAATTAAACTGTTTTGCTTGTTCTGCTGCCATTATGCATGTCCATTATGGCACCCATTGCACTCCGAACCATCCCTGAAAGGAGGGACCCTCCACTTTGCGTTCCTTCCCAAGGTTTTTTCCTTGATAAGGATTATCAAGGACTTTTTCCTTGCTGTCTGGAGGGCTAAGGTTAGGGGGGGGTGCCATAAAATGTGGCATGTGAAGCCCTTTAAAACAGTAACTGTGATTAAGGGCTATAATAATGAAATGTACTTGACTTTAACATTGGCTGTTATTCTCTTGGTGTATTTCTCTACTAGTTGTCCCAACAAGCCTATATCTTCGGTCGTTATGCGATGCTTCACAGAGGCTTTGCCGGAGAACAGGTACTTTATCTTATCCTGTCGATCTATTTCTTCTCTTACTGCTGTACGTAATCAACCACAAACATGTACCAAATGTATTCATACAAATAATTGAATATCACTTCTCCGTGTTGGTCGGTCCCAGACTCAGTCGACTTCTCCACAAACACATGTTTGAGGAAGCTGAGAAGTTTGCCATAACCTTTGAGTTGGATCTTGAGGTGAGTGTATCTCTGTCTTGGAAGGTAACATTTAATTTTAGTTTAAATTGTTGTGAACATTTGAATTTACGGCGAGCAGACAGAGCTTTGAGATGGAATGAGATGGTATTCTGCTTCTTGGTGAGTGGACGTGACTAACAGTTAGTCTACTTACAGCTTGTATACAAGGTAAAGTTGGACTTTGTGTTGGAGCAACTGGCTTCTGCTTCAGTGGGTGGCTACGGACAAGACGTTTGGTCAGAACTGGTGGAGGACGCCAAATCAAACCTCATGAAGATCGTGGTATGTGTGTGCCTGGTGATGATGTCATTGTTTTTACAAACGTTAACTTAAATGAGGAGAGCTTTGATTGTAATCTAAATCTGGTGGCTGCAAATTAACTCATACAATTTTTCTGATTTATTGCGGCTGTACTTGAAACTGTTTCATGTTTTCCTTTTTATATTTTACATTTTTATATTGTAGGCTAGGCCTATGTTTATTTATTTTTTATCTATAGTTTCAGTTGAAACTGTTCATTTTGCACTAAAGTTCTTAAAGTGAGAAAATACTTTTCATGTATTTAATTCACACAGGAATATACAAAAATAGGCTTTACCAGAAAACATGCTATATCATGATATATATCGTTATCGATAGGGATGTCCGATATTGGCTTATTTACCGATAACCGATAACCGATATTGTTCAACTCTTAATTTCCGATACCGATATCAACCGATACCGATACCGATATATGCGGCCGTGTTTTCAACGTAGAAACTTTGAAATAATTCCAAACCACCGACATAACTACAGCTACAACTAGCGTCCCACTACACGGCCGCACATGCCCAGGCTTGTTATTGAGACGGCGCGGCGCGTTTGATGATGTCATCAAACCACGTCCTCACTTGAAACCAGGGCTCCGAACCGGTTCAAGGAACGAAAACGAAAACCGAAAACGAACGGTATTTTACGAGGAACGGAAACGGAAACGAAAACCAAATGGTCTTCAACTGTTCCGGAACAGAAACGTTATTCTGAAATCCCCAAAACCGGTTAATAACCGGTTTTTTTCGTTCTCTATATACCGTAAAACTTCCAATAAAAGCGGGGTCCCTAATAGACGCAGGGGTGTGGCGACACGTTTTGACAAATAAACGCAGGTCTCCAATTGAGGCCGGATCTGGATTTTATCTAAATTATTTCTTGAACGACTTAAGCCGTTTAGATCACCTACACAAAGATACGGTAACCGTTTAAACGTCTGTCCATATGGACATAACGCACATCGTTAGATCAGTTAGACTCTCCACAGATAAATCATTCAGTTCATTTAACACAAACTATGAACACCAACGCATAATTCATCAGACTTACCGGTAAACAAGAGAGACGGGGAAAAGGTCTGACTTCCAACTTTTGAAGCGATCATAAAGTCCGTAGGTACGGTGTGTGTCCGTTCCTGCATTGTTTATATTCCTTAAGTCCGTAAGGGTCCACCGGTCAAAAGAATCAATGGGTTTCATTAAATTAATCCGAGTTGTGAATAATATCGTGTGAAGTCCGTTGCTCACTGTCTGTTTACTGTCTGTATGCTGGCTGTCGTAAATCTTCCGCTGCCGTAAAACGACGTTCACGTTCGAGCGTCACCGCGGACCTACGGCCGGCGGGGGTGCCCGCAATCATAGATATACATGTATACTATGTATATATGTCTATGCCCGCAATAGTAACACAAACACACCGCCACGGCCGACGGGGGGGGGGGGGGGGGGGGGGGCGCGCAATAGTAACACACCCGCGGGGGGGGGGGGCGCGCCGCGCCGCGCGCAATAGTAACGGCCGACGGGGGGTGCGCAATGGTAACACACCGCGGACCTACGGCCGGCGGGGGGGGGGGGGGGGGCCGCAATAGTAACACACCGCGGAGGCCCAATAACACTGCCGGAACGTTAAGAACGAACGTTATTTTACGTTCCGAACCGGTTCAGGAACGATATGTTGGTGGCGGAACGCAAGAACGAAAACGTTAAATATACCGGTTCCGTTCGGAACGGAACGATTGAAAAATAATTTCGTTTTCAAGCCCTGCTTGAAACATAACAGATGTCTGAAATTATTTCAAACAAAGTGTTTATTTATTTCACACTGTCTTTGTACTAACAGAAAATGGTCGCTTGCATTCGACTCAGGACAATTAGAGCTTTCCAACAAGGTATAACATGCCATAGGCCACTTTAGTCATTTTGAGCTTTTTTAAAAACCGATACCGATATTTTCCGATATTGATTTTTTTATGCCAATATCGGCCGATAATATCGGTGGGCCGATAATATCGGACATCCCTAGTTATCGAGATATTAAATAACCTGTAACAGAATAGATTTTGGCCATGTCGCCCAGCCCTAATATTCAATGATTTTATTTATTTTTGTTTGTTTTTGTTTTGTTGGTCTCAGGATCAGCAGTATGTGGTAGAGTACTGCTTAAAGGCCCCCTGGCCGACCTTCCAGACGGCTGAGAAGATGCTGAGTCACGCTGCGGAGCGCTTCTCCTCCCTGCACATCCAGGAGGCCCTGGCCAGGCTGGCCACCTTCTGCAGCCTCCATGGCCCCCACAACTTCAAGTAGGCTCTGAAACACGCTTTACCCTGACATGCTTTTATATCAACAGTTCAATTTTTCTCAGTTTTTGTGATTGTATGAGCATAACATTTCAACAATAATATTGATAATGTTGCTATTGACAGTGTCGACTGAGAATGCTTTTTCACACGGCTTTGAAAATGATCCAAAACTTAATCCAACATTATTCTTTAGCAAGAAAATACCTAAGTCACCTCCAGTGTCAGATTATGTCGCTTATACAAACACCTAATTTGGAGCCAATCAGATACAACAATCCAAATGACGGGTAAATCACCGTAGGTGGCGCTGTTTCTGTGGTTTGATGCTTGTCCCGTGTTCCATGTGAATTACTATTTGGTGTAAGATGTGTGTGTCTTCTCTGGTTGCCCTCAGTGGCATTGGCTGGATAGAGTTCCTGAACAGTACAGACAACATGGCGGAGGTCCAGTGCCAACTGAGAGACGGCGACCTTAAGGGCGCCCAGCTACTCTGGCTCAGACATGAGGTAAAGTATATAAATGAGCTAATATCTAAATGTTTATTGATGAATCATAACACACAAGCAGGTAATATCATAAAGGAGAACTTACCTAGATTTTATAGTGCTACATTACAGCAGAATCATCATTATTTCAACAAGCATTTAAAGGTGCTGTAGCTAAGATTCAGCAGTTGGAGGGAGAGGGAGGGGCAGAGACTTTGAAACTAAATCACCTAAAAAACATCCCCTCCCTACGTTTTTACTGTCATTGAGAGGTGTTGCATTTGTGCACCTGTAATAGCTCTTAAGTCTTACCTACAGCACCTTTAAGTAAGTATTTGCAAAAAAAGAAAAGTGAATCACCAAATGTGAATTTCTGTGAATCATGTTAACAGGGAGAGATCGCTGAGAAGTTTGATGAGGCTGCGCTTGAGGCTTTGTTGGGTGCCATTCCAGAGGACCAGCCATCGGGTGAACTCTGCCCCTGGTTCAGGACTGTTGTTGTCCCCTTTGTGAGGAAGGTGCTGCCCAGAGGCCAGGTACGGTGTAGTTGCTTGCTTAGGCATATTGGTTTCTTTGTTGTTATTTGACCAACACTGAATTGCTTCTTCATGTGTTCCGTAGAAAATCCTGGCGAGATGGCTTGAGCAAAAGGCAAGAAATCTGGAGTTGACAGAAAAGGTAAAAATAACTTATGGTCACCTAAAACACTGAAATACAGTCTGAAAGCATTCATTTATGATGCATTGATTTCCATAGCGATAGAGAAAAATCAGGGTGAAAGTACTAGCGGATGCCGCAGCATTTCATCGTAAATGTTAAAAAGTTTAAAACATCAAATATAATAAATGACTGTTGGTCGATGATGATGACAGACCTGGAAAACCAATGAGTTTTTTTAATGGTGTCTTGTTCTTCCAGAGTGCCTGGCCTCAGAATGGACTGGAGCTGGCTGAGCTTGGACTGCCATCATTATGGATGTGGATGCAATCTGTAAGCTGGCAACTCCTGCTTCACTCTTAAATCCAGCATATCCCCTTGAGTAGTTACATGATAAATTGTGTTTATGGTATTGCTTTGTTGAAGTATCTTCATCGTAATATCTAATCTAATTTATTCTCATGATTAACCTAGCGTAGCTAAGATAATTGTTTTATACTATTGGGAAAAGAAACCATCCCATAGTCTTCTGATTGTTTGTTGTGCATTTGATTTTAGAATGATGATTATGGTGCAGAGGAAGTCGCTAACCTCAGATCCCTGGTGGTCAACCTGCGCCAGCTCCTCGATCTTCACAGGAAATACAAATGTCGACTGTCGCTCTCTGTGTTTGAGAAGGTGTGTGTTTGGTTCACATCCTGGTTGGTAGATGCCTGCTCACCTGCTGGTTGTGTGTCTTAAAGGGGAACTTGGCAACTCTAGCCATTTCTTTGCTGGTTTTCACTTTTGTCGTTGCATGTTTTCTCAACGAGCTCCCCCTACAGGTCTGGGACGTATATTACACAACACTGTTGTAAAAAAACTCACTTGCGGCACCCTCCTCCCCCTTTCTACCGCTGCTCATGTGCATTTGTTGCCGAGCAAATTTTTCGTGTGGTGCGATGTCTACCGAGGTGGGTAATACATTATACACTGTATCATAGAACATTGACATGTATAGCCGGCGTGATTAACCGTTATTGAGGGGGGCGTGTGTGTTTATGTTGAATTGCCGTAAAGCAGTTTGTGTTTCTCGCTCGTTCTCGCTTCTCGCAATACTTCCTATTTCCAATTTACCGCGACGTAGTCCCAAAGTTGCAAGGCTGGTTTTCCACCTGGGGGCACTGGGGGGAGCGGGGATAGTCACCATTAACACCGGAACAGACCATTTAACCATCCAAATGATTTCCAGACAGGTTTATTAAGTTGAAAAAGTTGCCAAGTTCCCCTTTAAAGCTGTAATTTTTGCTTACCCACTTCGTTTTGATTAAATTGATTTAAAGTGTTTTGAGTCTCATGTATCCGGTTGACTAGGCATACTGGCCATTGATATATGGATCCAAATGCATGGGAACCTTGACTCAATTAAAACACAATTTAATCAAAACAAAACGGACAGCAGGTTTAAAGACAACGTTGAACAAAAGGTAATATGTGTATATTTTACTTCTGTAATAAGGCGGAATTACACAATGTTAGGGTGTTAATATCAGGGTTCCACTGACTGACTGATTGGAAAGTCATTTGACAGCACTCTTGGTGACTCAATCACAAAAACCCGATTTACATATAAACCACAATCGTTTGCATGCTTAATTAATTATGTTATATAATGAACCAACACGGTAAAAAATTAAGTACATCTTTCATGTCGACATATGAGCCAGAATGATTGTTGTCCTCATTCCTTGTGTGAATGGAACAGGGGAACGTGCGGAGCCTGGCCTTCTTCATGCTGGACAAAGTCCCTGCTCCAGAAGTCATCCCGGAGACAGTAGAGAACAGCATCCGGCCGTATGCCCTGGAACAGCAGATCCCCTTTGACCACCTGCTCTTACACTACATCAAGGTTGGCACCACTTGTGAGCGGAGCATATTTCAAAAGAGCCTTTTGAGACACGCGGTCCACTCAAAGGGCTTCATGTTTTATATCCCTCATGTCACACACATTCACAACTCTGCAAGGCTCAAGGACCTCACTGCACTTCACCCAGTGTTGCTGTTTCAATTCTTTTCTCTTTATATAGTTCTATATTTAATATATTTTTGAACTACTGCATCATCTAATGGCATCTTAATCTTGGACTGAGTTACTATAGTCTGAAATGGATGGTGACAAACTTCATATAGATTACCTTGTTATTTAAAATCCACATGACAGACTGCTTATAGTGCATACTAAAGCCTTGAGGTGATAAAACATGCTTTTCTATGAGTTCTGCTACTAAAGCCTTGGGGTAATAAACATTGACCTCATGATATTCTATGTGATATAGTTCTATGTGATGTGACCGTGACACCATGGTTGTATCCCTATGGCAGGACCTGTTGGAGCGCTGCAGCTCCCAGACCACCAGTCTGTTCACCAACTGGGAGTCCAAGGCCATAGCGGTGCTGGACTGCATGACGGAGACAGACGTGAGTCCTCCAAGCACGGCCATGTCACAGCCTTTCACTTGTATCGAAAGGCGCTGTTTTAATAAAGATGCATTATGGTGATGGCTATTATTGTTGTTGTATATACACTCACCGGCCACTTTATTAGGTACACCTGTCCAACTGCTCGTTAACGCAAATTTCTAATCAGCCAATCACATGGCAGCAACTCAATGCATTTAGGCATGTAGACATGGTCAGGACGATCTGCTGCAAATCAAACCGAGCATCAGAATGGGGAAGAAAGGTGATTTAAGTGACTTTGAACGTGGCATGGTTGTTGGTGCCAGACGGGCTGGTCTGCGTATTTCAGAGACTGCTGATCTACTGGGATTTTCACGCACAACCATCTCTAGGGTTTACAGAGAATGGTCCGAAAAAGAGAAAATATCCAGTGAGCGGCAGTTCTGTGGGCGCAAATGCCTTGTTGATGCTAGAGGTCAGAGGAGAATGGCCAGACTGGTTCGAGCTGATAGAAAGGCAACTGTAACTCAAATAACCACTCGTTACAACAGAGGTATGCAGAAGAGCATCTCTGAACGCACAACACGTCGAACCTTGAGGCGGATGGGCTACAGCAGCAGAAGACCACACCGGGTGCCACTCCTGTCAGCTAAGAACAGGAAACTGAGGCTACAATTCGCACAGGCTCACCAAAATTGGACAATCGAAGATTGGAAAAACGTTGCCTGGTCTGATGAGTCTCGATTTCTGCTGCGACATTCGGATGGTAGGGTCAGAATTTGGCGTCAACAACATGAAAGCATGGATCCATCCTGCCTTGTATCAACGGTTCAGGCTGGTGGTGGTGGTGTAATGGTGTGGGGGATATTTTCCTGGCACACTTTGGGCTTATTAGTACCAATTGAGCATCGTGTCAAAGCCACAGACTACCTGAGTATTGTTGCTGACCATGTCCATCCCTTTATGACCACAGTGTACCCATCTTCTGATGGCTACTTCCAGCAGGATAACGCGCCATGTCATAAAGCGCGAATCATCTCAGACTGGTTTCTTGAACATGACAATGAGTTCACTGTACTCAAATGGCCTCCACAGTCAATTCAATTCAATTCAATTTTATTTGTATAGCGCCAATTCATAACAGAAGTTATCTCAGGGCACTTTTCAAATGGAGCAGGTCTAGACCAAACTCCTAATAACATTTACAGAGACCCAACAGTACCACCATGAGCAAGCACTTGGCACGGGGGCAAGGAAAAACTGCCTGTTAAAAGGCAGAAACCTTGGACAGACCCTTCGGCTCTAGGTGGGTGGTCATCTGCCTTGACCAGTTGGGGAGGGAGGGAGAGAGAGAGAGAGAGAGAGAGAGAGAGAGAGAGAGAGAGAGAGAGAGAGAGAGAGAGAGAGAGAGAGAGAGAGAGAGAGAGAGAGAGAGAGAGAGAGAGAGAGAGAGAGAGAGAGAGAGAGAGAGAGAGAGAGAGAGAGAGAGAGAGAGAGAGACTACATCAATGCACTAGCACCAATGATGGGGGACAGCGAGCAGCAACAACAGTAACTGTATATAACTGGTAACTGATATTAGCAATGGCAGTCAAGCAGGACCATGGAGGCTCCGCCAGGATCCATGAGAACCTGCGAGACGAGAAAACACAAGAACTCCGGGGAAGAAGTGTTAGTAACATGCATTAATGGGACATGAATGTGTGCACACAGAGAGAGAGAGAGAGAGAGCGAGAGACTCAGTGCACCAAGGGAAATCCCCCGATAGTCTAGGCCTATAGCAGCATAACTAAGGGATGGTTCAGGACTCACCTGATCCAGCCCTAACTATAAGCTTTATCAAAGAGGAACGTCTTAAGCCTACTCTTAAATGTGGAGAGGGTGTCTGCCTCCCGAACCACAACTGGAAGCTGGTTCCACTGAAGAGGAGCTTGGTAACTGAAGGCTCTGGCTCCGGTTCTACTTTTAGAAACTATTGGAACCACCAGTAGCCCTGCATTCAGAGAACGCAGTGTTCTAGTGGGGTAGTAGGGTACTATGAGCTCTTTGAGATATGAAGGGGCCTGCCCATGAAGAGCTTTATAGGTGAGGAGGAGGATTTTAAATTATATTCTAAATTTTACAGGGAGCCAATGCAGAGAAGCTAGTACAGGAGAGATGTGATCTCTTTTCCTAGTTCCTGTCAGTACTCGCGCTGCAGCGTTTTGAATTAATTGAAGCATCTTAATGGATTTATTTGGACAACCTGATAATAAGGAGTTGCAGTAATCCAGCCTTGAGGTAACAAATGCATGGATTAGTTTTTCTGCGTCTGTCTTTGATAGGATGCGTCTGATTTTTGTAATATTACGTAAATGAAAAAAGGCAGTCCTAGAGGTCTGCTTTATGTGGGAATTAAATGACAGATCCTGATCAAAGATAACTCCAAGATTCCTGACAGTGGTGCTAGAGGCCAATGTAATGCCATCTAGAGTAGCTATATCTGTAGACATTAAGTCTCTAAGGTTTTTGGGGCCAAGTACAAGAATTTCGGTTTTCTCTGAGTTTAACATCAGAAAATTGCAGCTCATCCAGGATTTTATGTCTTTAAGACATGTTTGTAATTTAGATAATTGATTAATTTCATCGGGTTTGATCGATAGATATAACTGCGTATCATCTGCATAACAATGAAAGTTAATGGAGTGCTTTCTAATAATATCGCCTAAAGGGAGCATATATAAAGTAAATAGTATTGGTCCAAGTACAGAACCTTGTGGAACTCCATGACTAACTGTAGTATTTATTGAAGATTCATCATTCACGTGTACAAACTGTGAACGATCTGATAGATATGACATAAACCAGCTTAGTGCGGTTCCTTTGATGCCAATTTCATGCTCGAGTCTCTGTAAAAGAATACTATGATCAATGGTGTCAAAGGCAGCACTAAGATCTAATAATACAAGTACAGAGACAAGTCCATTGTCAGAAGCAATCAAAAGGTCATTATTAACTTTAACCAGAGCTGTCTCTGTGCTATGATGAACTCTAAATCCTGACTGGAAATCCTCGAATAAACTATTGTTGTGTAGAAAGTCACACAATTGTTTGGCGACTACTTTCTCCAGAATTTTAGACAGAAAGGGGAGATTAGAAATCGGTCTATAGTTGGCTAAAACCCCAGGGTCAAGAGTGGGCTTTTTAAGAAGGGGTTTAATTACAGCTACTTTAAAGGACTGTGGTACATATCCTGATAATAAAGAAAGATTAATCATTTCCAGTAAAGAAGTGCCAATTAAGGGTACAATTTCTTTAAGCAGCCTAGTTGGGATGGGGTCTAACAGACAGGTTGATGACTTCGATGAAGAAATTATAGAAGTTAACTGATGAAGACTGACAGCAGAGAAACACTCCAAATACACATCTAAGTTTGCACCAGTCAAAGTGTCTGATGTTGGAGAGCCTGCGATACCTATTGAGGGCATTTGGTGACTAATTTTCTCTCTAATGGTAATAATTTTATTATAAAAGAAGTTCATGAAGTCATTGCTACTTAAGTTGATAGGGATACATGGCTCAATAGAGCTGTGACTCTCTGTCAGCCTGGCTACAGTGCTGAAGAGGAACCTGGGGTTGTTTTTATTTTCTTCTATTAGTGCCGAGTAAAAGGCTCCTCTGGCATTACGGAGGGCCTTTCTATAATTTTTAAGATTATTTTGCCATATTAAGCGATTTTCTAATAAATTGGAAGCGCGCCATTTCCTTTCTGATTTCCTTGTTTCTTGTTTTAATTGACGAGTTTGTTGGTTGTACCACGGTGCTAGTTTCCTGTGTTTTATTATTTTCTGTTTTCTAGGAGCGATAGAATCTAATGTTGATTGTAGAGAGCCTGCAGCACTATTAACAAGATTATCAATTTGGGAGTGACTAAAGTTAATATAGGACTCCGTTATATTCAGATATGGCATTGAATTAAACACTGATGCAATCTCCTCCTTAAATTTAGCTACAGCACTGTCAGATAGACATCTGCTGTAGGAAGTTTTGCTTAATGGCTTATAGTCAAATAATAGAAATTCAAAAGTTATTAAATAATGATCAGATAGGAGAGGATTATGTGGAAAACTATTAAATGTTCAATATCCATGCCATATGATAGAACAAGGTCAAGAGTGTGATTAAAACAATGGGTTGGTTTATTTACACTCTGACAGAAGCCGATTGAGTCTATTAATGAGGTAAATGCGTTACTAAGGCTGTCATTTGTAACATCCACATGGACATTAAAATCACCTACAATAATTACTTTATCTGATTTAAGAACTAAACTTGATAGAAACTCTGAGAATTCAGATATAAAATCAGAGTACGGTCCAGGAGCGCGGTACACTATAACAAATAGGACTGGCTCCAGTGTTTTCCAGTTTGGGTGAGAAAGACTAAAAATAATGCTTTCAAATGAATTATAATTTAGTTTTGGTTTAGGGTCCATTAAAACCCCCGAGTCATATATAGCTGCTACTCCACCTCCTCGGCCTGCGCCTCGGGGAATGTGAGTATTAATATGACTGGGGGGGGTGGATTCATTTAGGCTAACATAATCCTAATCAGTCACCAGATCTCAATCCAATAGAGCACCTTTGGGATGTGGTGGAACGGGAGATTCGCATCATGGATGTGCAGCCGACAAATCTGCAGCAACTGCGTGATGCTATCATGTCAATATGGACCAAACTCTCTGAGGAATGTTTCCAGTACCTTGTTGAATCTGTGCCACGAAGGATTAAGGCAGTTCTGAAGGGAAAGGGGGTCCAACCCGGTACTAGCAAGGTGTACCTAATAAAGTGGCCGGTGAGTGTATAATTGCTATAGTAATGATCGTTTTACGATTCCGATTTTAAATCGAAGATCGATCGAAATGAGCTTTTCAATCTCCCTCGACCCCATATTCATAGGGCAGATTGTAACTCTGTCCATGGCTGTGTGTGTGTTCAGCTGAAGGTGGACGCTGTGCTGGAGGTCATGCAGAACGCGGTGGTGCCGTGGAGCGACATGGTGGAGAAGCTGGTTCAGCAGTATCTCGAGATGGAGGGACCCAAGTATGTCATTCACTCACCCTTATCCAAATGGGCATTGGAGGCTGTTCACTTGTTATTAATTGTTGTTATTATTATTATTATTATCATCATCATCATCATCATCATCATCATCATCATCATCATCATTATTATTATTATTATTTATATATTCTTGAATTATTAAATGATGATCTAGAATTGGCTTGAATAGTAATTAAAAGCACAATGGTGACAAGCTTTTCTGATGGTGGATATTAGTGGTATAACCCATATTTCATCAGTGGTGGCAATGTTTTTTCGTTTTGATTTTAAGCCTTGATTTGCTCTTTGAATACCCCTCTAAAAGTGTTTGTTCTTGTGTAAACCCCTAGACAAAAGCTTTTAAAAGAAAGCTACCATCTAATGGAGATAAGAAAACTCCTCCGAGGCTACGGGATCCGCAATTTCAACCTTTCCAACAACGCACAAGTTATGGTGAGTGTGTCACGAATCTTGACATTTGCACTAATTACCAGTCAGCGTGTATTGTTGTACCAAAGTAAACAAGAACCGGTGTGATAACCCTCCTAAGCGCTGTTTGTTCCCCGCAGACGCTGATCCGATACATCCTGATGCAGAACCTGTCCTCCTCTTTAGAGGACTCGCTGAAGTTAGCAGACACCTACAAGCTGCCGACCTCTCAGATCTACTACCTGTATCTAATGGAGCTCATAGCTCAGGGCAAGGTATGGCCATTGCAAGTCAAGCACATTGGGACTAATAACCAGGAAACGTGCTAAGCGACTAATGGGCGGCAGTGGCTTAGGAGGTAGAGCGGGTTGTCTGGCAACCAGAAGGTCGCTGGTTCAATCCCTGGCCTTCCCAGCTGAGTGCCGTGGTGTCCCTGAGCAAGACACCTAACCCTAACTGCCCCGATGACCTGTCTGTCGCCTTGCATGGCTGACACCAGTGGTGTATGAATGGGTGAATGTGATGTAAAAAAAAAAGGTTAATCACTTTGAGTGGCCACTGGTCTGAAAAGCACTTCATAAATGCAGTCCATTTCCCATTTAATGTATGGCCCTTCTGTTTACATTTTTATTTATGATACCTACCGACTGTTACGTCACATTTCTATCTGTACATATAGCTATTGCACCTTAATGATACTCTTTTCCTTTTATATTGTTTATTTATATACATTTTGCATATTTTCTACTCTACTGCTGCACAATAAATAAAGTAAGATCTTATCTGACCTTATGTTCTCTTATGTTATCTTGTGTTGTTCTTGCAGACCGAGGCGTGCATGCGCCTCCTAAAGCAGCTGTCGCCTGGGGAGACGGAGTGTGTGGTGGAGCGTCTGACAACCTGGGCCAGACTGCAGCTGGAGGACAAACAACATGTTTCTGATGAGGCCAGCAGATTTTAGTTTTGTTTTGCTTAACTAGGCTGCTGCACCAATTAGCAGCCGAATTAGTCCCCTAATATGATCAAAATATAAATGATACCATTGGACATTGTTTTTTTTATGCATTCCTTTGTGACTGACTTTCTGTGTAAAGTGTTAAACATTTTTTTACATTATTTTTTAACAGAAATTAAAATTATTAATGTCTGCCTCTAAAATGTGGTTTTCTGATAGTTATAACTCTGCCTTCCTCTTCTCAACAGCACAAGAAACATCAGATGGTCATTACTCAAGTCATGGTGGAGGCATTGAAATACTTGCACATAATCCAAAAAGGTATTTTTTTCTGCATTGTATTAAAATAAAAGACAAATGTTTGCACACGCATGCCATGCACACACCTTGATGTTTTCAGTTACTGCTAATTATTATATGTTGTATGTTTTTGATGTTCATATTAGTATTACATAACTTTCACAAACACAAAATACAGTTTGAGAGGATTATTTTAATTCTGTAAAAAAAATGTATTTATTTGGTATTCAAAGTGAAGCTGGATGCCTATTGTTATTGTGGGAATTATGTATTTGTTTAGTTGTTTAACTGAGGCTTGAGGGATGTGACGTTACAGTGATGATCAAAAAGCCAATCCATTGAGTTGAGAACACTTGATTCCCTTCTATTGTTGTGCAGAAGATGTGCTGAAGAGCATGGAGTGTGAGAACAACCTGGTCATGTTCAAGGCCATCGCCCACCTTCAGGTGAGCTCTGGTTGGCTGCACTAAGCAATAATGAGTCAATAACGATTTGTACAAATACCACAATGTTGAATGTAAAAGACATTTACTTTTTAGCATAACTATCAATCAATGGTTTATGAGAAAAATTAGAGATCGTGTCTAGTAATGTTGACATGATGACATCATGTCATGAGCAGTCCACCAAACTCCGTCCACAATGTCAGACTTACAAACTATATTTTAGCCTTTAAAAAAACATGTCAAGCAAATTCTGAGATTTGTTTCTTAACACATTACACACGTTAGAAGGTCATTGCTGAAAACGTGAAAAGACTGTATAAACAATTAAAGTTGAATTGTGGAGTTAGACTGTTTTTCTATTTTTCACCATTTTCGCATTCAGAATTGTATGGGCGGTGCTTAATGGGTACATGATGACGTAATTCGCTACCCCTTAGCATTGCCCCACCCCTAACAACCAGAGTGCAGCTGCGTCACTGCTTGTCACACTCAATCGCGAGTTTGACAGTTATTAGTTTGACAGTTATTTGACAGTTGAGAGGTTTTGCCCCCCCCCCCGTGCGCAAATGGGCGTGGTTTAATGCCTTCAGTGGACACACCCCCAGCGTCTCAGAGCTGAGAATAATGCTTATTTTTTTCACGATTTTGAATCCATATTTATATGCTTGGCGACTTTTTTAATAAAGTTCATAGAACGCGCTCAACTCACGAAGTCTTAATGACTAGGTGCTTGTGCCCAAAAAAGAATTAAGCAAAACAAACAAGAGTACAGCACTGAAATTCTGCGGGTTGGCAAGTGTGGTTATGCCAAAAAGAGGCGGAGACAGAGAGAATTTACTGCTTAGAAGGGAATGCTTTTGGATTCATCAGTTAGACACAATGATACCTAATGGATTAAATGAGGAATTGTTGTTGCATTGCTTTTTATGATTTATTTGTATGATTTATTTGTTGAATTTATTTTGATGTTTTCATGTTAATCAATTAAGTCACGTGGGTGGATACGAGTGCAGTGATTTACCATATATTGATTGCACCTGCATATGTTTGCTTGCCTGACACTGAGGAAGGGAGATAACCCGAAACGTCTGTCCACAGGCTATAAAAAAGTGAAAATAAAAAAGTGAAAAATATATGACTAGGAGTGCTGTACTCTCGTTTGTTTTGGCGACTTTTTTAATCAATCAAATTTGGCTGGGTGGTTAATAACATTTTTCTATAGTGTGACAAACTCTGAACACTGTTACGTTTCCCCCCCAAAACAAAATCACAAACTGAGGTCGCAATGGGGAAACTAACAAGAAATAATGGAAAAGGGGTCCTTGGGGGGTCTATAAGGCGATGGAGTGAAACTCACTAATGCCCACTAAATCTATCAAAAGGATAGAGGAACAAAAATCAAAGGACCCAAAAACCAAAAGTAAAGAGTCACTGGGAGGAGGGATTTCTTTCTAGATGTTAGGGGAAAACATCCCTGGTCACAACAATGAAAATGCCACACCAACACACACAACACACAACCAAGAGAGCAAACTGATGGTGTTTACTCTCCGGTGTCACTCTCACAACTGAGCTGTTGGACCCAGCCTGCTTTTATAACCCAGGCAGGCTGATAGGCTGCAGCTGTGCAACGAGTGCAGGTGCACTCAATCCAGGTGGATCAGGCAGGGGTGGAGTTTCTAACCTACCTCTACCCATAACAACACATATTTACTTTTGGTTTCCACGGACTTTAAGAACAAGAAAAGACGAACAACTAAGCTTTCCCAATGTTAGGATCAATCAAAATCCCAGACATTGTAGTCTGGCGTCAAATCCATGTCAATGTGTCCCTCTCAGTTAAAATTCAATGAAACATAATCCTTCATCCACTCTTCTTCTCCTCCACCAGGAGGACTTTGACGTCTTCTTCACCCCCACCAACTACGAGGACCCCCGGGTGCGCCAGCAGATCCAGGAGCACCACATCACGGCCTACGAGAATACGCGGGGTCGCCGGCCGCCTGGGGGCCAGCTCCCGGACACGCCCACGGTGGCCAACGACCCCGACGGCAAGACGAAGACCATCTCCACCCAGGCGGGCCTGCGGCGCTTGGGCAGGCAACTGCAGCGCACCGAGCAGGAGCTGTGGTCAGACCTGGCCCTGCGCGCTCTGGGTGTGGGGAAGGTCGACAAGGCCCTCAAAATCCTCAGGTAAAGTGCATAGGGGGGGCTCGTGGCTGGCTAGGAACCGTGACTGATCAGGCTAGGAACCATGGCTGGTCTGGCTCGGCTAGGCTAAAAGCTAGCTAGGCTCAAGGCTGCCTGAAGCTATGAGATACATTCAGTATTTTTATCAGGAGGAGAAAGGAAAGTGACAGCGACCAAAATTAAGATGATTAGGCAACAGACAAATGTGATATTTAAAAAGCAATTGTCAGTAGATTTCAGTGGTTGTAGTAGAGTACAATGCACAGATATGTATAACTGCACACAACAAGCTCACTCAGATTGTTACCCTGCCGTTCAGTGAATATATCATCCATGTGTTTCCCCAGTGAGTTGTACGAGCACCACAGTAACCCGGGTACAGGGCGGGTCCTGTTCACCGCTGCCCAGAAACTGTGCCAGATGTTGCAGGCGGACACACCCATGATTCTACCAGACGGCGCAGACCTCCCGGCACTCATCCACCACCTGGCCTGCCAAGCCATCACTGTGTGTCACCCAGGTAACACACACACACACACACACACACACACTTTAATTTGTTCAGCACTTTGGTAATCTCCGGTTGTTTTTAAACGTGCTTTATAATAAACTTGATTTGACACACACACGTATCCACTGTGGAATGCAAAAAAACCTTCAAATGGGTGATGAGTAAAGTTGCATGTTGTCTAGATGGATGTGTCTTGTTTCAGACCTGCTGCTAGACTGTTTGGAGCTGTGCAAGAGTACCAGGATAGCCATGGATGTTTATCATCAATGTCAGTTTTCAGACAACTATGGTTTCATAGCCAAGGTCAGTATCATGAGACTGCAAACTAGATTTTTGATGCTGTGAAAAATGAGGCATACATATATGTTGTTGGATTTCCTTAAGATACATTACATGTGGGGAAAAAAGTATTAAAATACACCCACTCCACCAAGTACTAAAATATACCCGCTCCCCAAGTACTAAAATATACCCACTCCCCCAAGTACTAAAATATACCCACTTCCCCAAGTACTAAAATATACCCACTCCCCAAGTACTAAAATATACCCACTCCCCAAGTACTAAAATATACCCACTCCCCAAGTACTAAAATATACCCACTCCCCCAAGTACTAAAATATACCCACTCCCCAAGTACTAAAATATCCCCACTCCCCAAGTACTAAAATATACCCACTCCCCAAGTACTAAAATATACCCACTCCCCCAAGTACTAAAATATACCCACTCCCCAAGTACTAAAATATACCCACTCCCCAAGTACTAAAATATACCCACTCCCCAAGTACTAAAATATACCCACTCCCCAAGTACTAAAATATACCCACTCCCCAAGTACTAAAATATACCCACTCCCCAAGTACTGGCCGATTCTGTTCTAAATACACTACATGTTCAAAAACAACACCCTCAAAGTATCCACTCAGTTCCAATGTCCCTAACTAACTAGCTGAATCCTGTAGGATTTGACCTTGGAGGCAGAGAGAGACCCGTACTCTCAGTGGAGTTTCCAGGATCTGTTTAATGAAGACTGCATTGTTTTGGACGAAGTGTCTGTGCTGCCAGTCCAGTATGAAATCACAAACAGTTTGCTGCCTATATCCCCAGGTAAGCAAATCTACTGTGTGTAGGTACAGATATGTGTAAATATTATGTATTTTCTGTAGATTAACAAAAGATACTACATACCGCAATCCCCTGGTAAGCAAAAACATATGTCAGGCAAGGCAAGTGTATTGGTGTAGGCAATTAAGAAGCATAAAGTCAAAGTGAAGAATGTTGTTATTCTTTCAGACACCAAGCTATATCCACTGGACGGCTCCTGTCTGTCCCACTGCTCTTTTAAAGATGGTAACTACTCTCTCAAGTTCATATATTATACTAATATTATTATTTTTTATATTATTATATAAATTATTTCTTTATTTACTTTGTTTTATTTTGCCTGCCAAAGCACTTTGACTCGATATTCCGCCATATTGAGAGGACTCAAGAGAGTTGTACTGTAAAATCCTAAATCAACGTAAATATACCGTAATCTTGGATAATGAAAACTTTGTTTTGCCACATCTCGCATGAGAAACGCTGTGGCACTTTCAAATGCAACAGTGTTTCCCCATAATGACAAATCTTTTCTCGATTAATTACTAACTAAACAGTGACCAAAAACCAATTACTACCAACATAATAACTAACATTCCAATGTGCCTATGCCTCCAAAATGGAGGTGGTCATTGTGATGTACAAGCCCTATACAGTAGTCCATATGACGTCATACTAAAGCTGGGCTGTGCTTGCAGGGTCTAATTACCTGGGGCCTCTGCTGGGCCCTCTGGGCAACATGCTGCAGATGCTGCAGGAGTGCAGTCAGCTGGAGCTGGCGCTCCGCCTGCTTCTCAACTCCTATGGCAGCTGCCTGCAGCACGTCACCTCCAATATAATGGACCTCATGCTCAGCACACAGGTCTGTCTGTCTGTCCCAACCTTGGGGTTGGAACCCCATTTGGGGTCGTCTATTATGCATAATGGATTGTTTGGATTGCTGACATACATGAACATTTTACATTTTTACATTAGAACGTTTTTGATTAAAAAAACAGCCTAATAATTGAAAAGGTTTGAAAGCTCATGTTTAAAGGTCCTGTTTTTATGGTTAGAATATGCTAATGTACAATGGGACGACATTGGACACCACGTGGGATATTGGTATTATGGGCAGATGATGATTGAGTTGAAACCATGTGTTTGTGGAAACAGATGCACAACAATCCTGGGGTTGCAACGATTTTCAGACTTAAAAATGGGTTTGCAGGCCAAAGAAGCTTGGGAACCACTGGATGAGAGGTTTTATTTAAAAAGGGAGTCTCGCTGAGGCTAAGCACCTCTTTCAGTGACAACCAGAGAACTGGTTTGTCATTCTGTGGCGAGATATCACCCATGCTTCCCTAGGTTTACACCAGCTGCCCTCTGTGGCCATCAAAGATTTCCAATGAGGAAAAAAACAAATAGTATATTCAACATCTACTACTGACGTTAACTTGTTTGGTTTATGTTCTTCCAGCTCTATGATTCAAGCTGTCTTCAACAGTACAACGCCTTGCTGAAAGAAGTTCAAACGATGACTATAGCCACCCTTAACAATGTTGCTGTGGCCCTCTTAAACAAGGTAAGGCTGTCTCTGAATATACAGGGTTCTCCCCCAACAATGCTCCTTTCCAGGGACCCCATGTAACATTAGTTGACGTCGTTCTTTTTCATTTCTGAAACAACGTAATTGGTTATAACTCGGTTTTATTTGAATAACACTTAAAAAAGCAAAACTAAAGTATCTCGAGTAAGAGCAGATCTTACGGCAGATCTTCAATGTATAGCGTGTCGCACATCAGCAAGCATATAACACAGCACACAAAACAGTTGATCAAAAATGCTTTACAGCAGACACAGAGGAAAACCGAACAAAAGAAGGAAAACAAACACAGTAGAAGAGAAGAAAAATAGACTAACATACAAACATCTGGATTTTAAAATGAATTCTATAGCTAACAGGTAGCCAGAGTAGGGAGGCAAGAATGACATAGTTGCTACTTGCTTCATTTCTTTGTGCTGTTTTTCGTGTCAGCTAGGGTGTCGAGTCGACCGTCGTACCAAAGAGCCCATTGGCCAATGCTCTCTTGTGCTTACTGTGGCCATGAGAGGCTGCTACTGTGCAAAGTTACATAGTACCTCTTTGTGACCACATTTGTTTTGGGTTTTTTTGTTTCTAATGATCATCGTATTGGGTTTTCTCTCTGTGCTCAAGGTGTTTAACTGGAGAGTGTTAGATTGTGACTTGGCTATCGCACTCTGCACTCTCCTGTCCAAGCCGGAAGTCTTCAAACTACTGTGGAAGGTGGTTGACAACACTTGGCAAAACTATGACAAAATCATGGTGAGTACTTTGGTTGGCCAGTATCCTTTGTTTTGTTCTGCTCATTGTTTTTTATAACTTTCACATTCACATACACTTTTACACCATCTATTTAAATCTAGGTGTAACAAATCACTAAAATCAAATCTGAATGACAGAACCTTCTCTGGTGAAACAAATGATTGCAATTCTTCAAGTAAAATCACCTGGCACCAATTCAGACTCATTAGAATTGTTGCGCTTTATAGCTGCATGATGTAAGATGCTATGAAGAAAAGAAGGATCAAATATGAATTATCAGTGAATACAAGCCATGAATAATCCTGGGTCATTTCAGTGACTATCAATGTAAAAATATGTCATACTAGACATATGTATGTTTATCCTATATGTGCCGTCCTAAAATATTTCATCAACTTTTTTCTTTTTTTCTAGGCTGTTGCTTTGGTAGGGGCTCAACTTTGCCACCTGTACCAGGAGAAATCAGAGGAAGAGAAGTTTCTGTCGGTCATCACTGACGCCGAGTGGGGCATCAAGCTCGGAAAACTAGGGGTTGGTTCTGTAAACTTCCTGTTGAATCCTTCTGGTCTGACCAATGGCGAACTGTTGCTGTCTGTCTAATATGAATTCTACATAGAGCTATGTGATGTTGACTAAATGACATATTATAAGTTTGACACATCTGTTTTTTTTGGGTTGCATTGTTAAGGGACATTTTTTTAGTATTTGGGATTTTGTTGATCAAGAGGACAATGAAATGAGCTTTGTCTCACATCCGGCTCTTACCCCCCCATTAACCCTATTAACCCCCATGATCTAACCTTAACCCCAGATCTATTTATTATAATAAGCAACTGTCTTTGTTTAGCCTGAGCCACTATTAGGGGTGTCACAATTTCAATTTTAAGTCGAAGATTGATCAAAATGAGCTTTTGATTTCGATCATCAAAATCAAATGCAGGATAGACAGGATCGAGAAGAAAAAAATAAATAAAAACAATGATCTGTAGATCTTTACCAATCAAGACTTGATAGTCTAACAATGGCATAGCTGTCAGTGCTGATTTTTAAAATTATTATTATTATTTTTTAATCGCTTGTTTAACTCAAAAATCGAGAATCGAATCATGACCTTAAGATCGAAAGTCTGTTTGATGTTTGCTAACTGTTTTACACACCCTGCTCTCCTGCCAGATCTCCATCCAGTCTGTGTTCCGTCAGCCTCCGGAGATGAAGACCAATCTGATCCCTGTTCTGGTGAAGAACCGGAACATCACGCCCGACATCATCCTGCAGTACTGCAGGTCAGACCCTAGGCAGTGAATGTCTGGTATCGAACCCAGGGCCCTTCTTAGCTGGAAGCGGAACAGCCTGGGCGCTACCCTTACCTCATCCAGCCAGCCTCAGCTAAATAGTCATTTAAATTCTCATGGTTGACATGAGTACTGACATACGAGTACTTGGATACCAACACACTGTTGACTGACCACTAAACACAGCCTCAAATTGTTGTAGTGGTTCACTCATTCTGATTCCCGAGTCAGAAAGTATGGGGCCAAGGATTTTTACTTTGTGAACCTGTGTGTACCGCTGTTGACGAGTGCCTTCTCGATTCCACTGAAGCGCCTACGGCCTAGACCGGGACACGGTGATCAACCAGTACATCACCACACTGCTACTGCTTCAGGAGGAGGAGGAGGAGCAGGGGGTTGCCTCCGTGACCAGCGAAAATGAGGTTTCTCCTCTGGGCCACACGGACGCCATGGAGCGTGTCCTGAAAATCATCCCCATGTTGCAAAGCACCAGCAACCTCACTGACAGCCTCAGTGCTGCCTTGTTCAAGGTGAGAGTGCAGGGAATAAAACTAGTTGGGAGAAGATTATTAGAAGAGTAGAAGAGAAGAGTATTAGTAGTAGTGCTTTCACCTGAAAGGTTCTGGGTTTGATCCCCAGTGTCTACCTGACATTCTTGAGCAAGGTGCCCTAAGCCTTACCTTTTCCTTAATGGTGTGTATCTAAAAAAGTTGCTTTGGATAAAAACAGCTGCTAAATGACAAATAGTAAATAGTAGTGATAGTAAGCATAGGTATTTTTGTTGGTATTTTGTATTGTTAGTGTCACCCACACGGTTTGGGCATATAATAGACGACAGCATGTCTCCACAGCCGTGTTGCCATTAACATGTTTTTATGCACATTTTGAAGTATCGCATTAGAAAAGGTTGATGGAAACGGCAAAATTCTCAAAAAAAGTCCTCAAGTTTTTTTTAAGAAAAATAGTTAATGGGCTAAATGGGAGATGGAAACAACGTTGCCGAATAGATAAGGAAACCAAAATATTCCTTGGTCTCATCCATGAAAAAAACATTTTCAGATGGCCAAGGAAACGTGCCTAATTCGCATTTTCTTTTTTTTCCTTTTTTGCAACAGTTCAAAAGTTCACTGAAAATTTGCTTGACAATTAAATGAAAACTCGACTCTTGTAATTTCTATGTCCTCTTCCTCTTGTGTGGTTCCTCAGCTCAGCCCGTACAACTACGAGAGGATCCATGTGGTGCTGAAGATCATCCAGATTGCAGACCACGTCACCAGCTTCTCAGTCAGCCAGGTACACCTCCTGCCTGCCCGCTACTGTATCAGGACCACATGGTGTCTGATATGGTTTTAGTCATGTGCTCAAAATGTGTGTATATTGGGGGTTGTGACAACTCTCGCATGTGAGATAAAGTCACTTGTATTTGTATAACACATGGGTAAGATTTGAGAGTTGTAAAGAGAGAGCAGAATAGAGCAAGATTATGAAAATAAGCAACCCAAAGAAAACGGCCACTCCATCTCTGCTCCCTCTCTACGTTTCTCTGCCATTACACTACGATAACGTTGTGTGTGCAAATGTGATTGACAGGCAAGATGGATTCCCCAAACCAATCAGATATTGAAAGACCCAGGTTACATGAATCGAAATTGGAAAATGTAGCTCATTAAGTTAATAATGGGTCTGTAGGTATGCCAGACAGTGCCCATGAGATGCGCCTGTGGTCACCCACTTCACTATTACACCCCAGTGATAAAGGGCTATTGGTGCCAAAAAATGGGCAGATATAATGGTATGTTGTCCGATCATGGCGTGGTTCAAGATTAAACAAAACTGATTTATTTTGTGACTCTGAGGGAGAGGGGGGATTCGAGTGAGGATTAAAACCAAACTGAAATATCTTTCCAACAGGGATCTTTTACATTGAACGTCTTCCTTCCTTCTGTCGTTGTTCTCTCTGCTCGTTGCCCCCCCTCTTATCTCCCTCGTGAGGGAAAGAGCTTTCCTGTTAAAACAGTTTGCTATTGATTACAGATAAAGACAGCTGCTTCACCTCCAGGACTGCAGCTCATAATACTGGTGATGACCCAGAACCATGCCCAGCCTGAGCCTCTTAAAGGGCCGTTGTCCAGGGTGCTGCCTAATGGGGGACATTTTTAATCACCTCAATCTATCACAGATTGGTCGGCTGATAACATTTAAAGTTTGGGACAGTGAAAATTGGGCAGTTCTAAATTGACATATATGCCTTCAACTACAGCTGGACATTATTGTCAAACTCAAATTTCACAATAACATTAAAAGGTCCTCGTTTAAGTTATCATCCCAGACACCATGTAACATCTTTCCATATCACATAGCCATACATGGTCTCCCAGCTCTACCTCTCCCGACACGTACCCCTCCAAAGATGTATTCTAAACCCCCCTCTCCTTCCACCAGGCTGTAGGCCTCCTGCAGCACCTGCAGTCCTACCGACGCATCGCCCCGCCCTCGGACGTGGAGAGCACCTACCTGCTGGAGAACTGCCTGCAGCCCAGTGCTCTGGCCCACACCCGGCTGCCCTTCCACGTGCTCATGCACACCAACCACTTCTGGAAAATCATCTGTGAGTCTGCCGGCCTGAATGTGGGTCTACTCTGAATAGTCCACCGCAGCAGCGGGATAAAAAAAAAGAAGTAAAAATAATAAATAAAACAAAAAAAATAAGTTTATCATTATAGTATACTTAGCATTATATGTTTCATTACATATTAATTTCCTGAATAGTTTATTTGACAACCTTTGGGATCCATTCCTAGTAATGATTATGGCTGTAATAGTCCTGTTTCAGACTAGTGTTCAATACTGTGGAAGAGTAACAAGCCATCCTTTCCCCAGCTCCTGAGCTCAGCGAGGAAACCTTCCCCACACTCCTGCTGATTAGCAAGCTGATGAAGGTACCACTCCTCATCTGATTCTTCGGTTCTTAACAGCAACATGAAGCCCAGACAATAAGCAGCATATTGTTTGTTCATCAAATAATAATCTGTTCTTTGATCGTTCTTATTGTTGATCTATTGAAAACTAGTGTTACCGATACTAACCACCAGGGCTTAATTTGAGGGGGAGCAAGCCGGAGCGCGCTCCGGAACCTCGGACGCGCGCTCCGGAACCTCTGACGTTGGCTCCGCCAGCTATTTATAGCTGTCATCCGCGATCCGCCACCTCTCTTGACAATCAATGACTTTATTGATTAATTGGTGAGGGTATTTAAGGGTGCTTGTGTTCATCACTCTTTGTCTGTCCGTATCCGTGAGTGCAGGTGTGTTGCCTGGTTGTCTGTCGGTCTGCCTCTGTTAAGAGTAAAATAGTATCTAGTGTTATCTGCCTTCGGTGAAGCGCGTTTTTGTTTTCCGTTTTCTTAAAAGTGTTTTCTTTCTGCTCTGGTGATCGAGCGGCCGTCGTTGGTGGCCTTTTGTGTTCTGTTCGTTTTTGAACCTCTTCCTTTTTCAAGGACTTGGTGTATATTGTTAACTATTTTATCCGGGCACATCCCCATTCCCTGGCTTTAGTTATACTGTATTGTCTTGCTTTGTTGACTAAATACAGCATTGAACATAGGAATTTGTAGTCTATCCGGATTTGATGTGACTATCGTTATTAGGCCTACAATACATGCCCAGATTATTTTCGGTGTGGCGCACAGGGTTGCTCGAAAGCGCCCCCCCCCCCCCCCCCCCCCCCCAAACGCTTTTTTTTCGCACCGGAGCCACTCATCCTCTGCGCTCCGGGACCTCCCACGTTACAAATTAAGCGCTGCTAACCACCATACATTTACATCCATCTATCTATGTATCCGTGCTTTAAATCTGATCCTTTTAATAGTTGGTGTGCTTTAATTGCTCTCAGCCTCACTTAAAGTGTCACTTAAAGCGCAAGTCACTTAAAGTGTGCTAAAGAGACCTATTACACAAATTCTCTATTTACATCCTCGCTTTCGCATGCCTAGTAAATCAGCATGGGGCCATTTCAGAGAGCCAGCAGGGAAGTTCAGCACAAGTTCAGGGCTGGATATTACACCATAGATGATGGATTGACCCACATTGTTTTATTAAACATTTCAGAATATTTTTTTCCGAAAATGTTGTGGTGATGAAAGCATTCTACAACAGATCCATGTGAATACATCTAAATCTAGAATTAAAAAGACAGTTGATGAGTCAAAACCAGGACACTAAACTAAACAAAGGGTTTACCCCATGGGGTGCAGGTGAGCCTGGATAAGCTCTACATGTCTGCCGTCAACCACGTGTTTGAGAAGAGCATGAAGCCCCTCCTGCTGGAGCAGAGCAGCCGAGGCCTGAGGCACTGCCCCAACAAGCACACCTTCACTGTGGCCAAGACCATTATGGAATACATCCGCTGCATCCAGAGCCCCGAGTGGGCGGCCGCCACCGCGCACAAGATCGCCCAGGAGCTTCCCCCAGGTCAGATTAACACAGATTACCAGGAACTGTCCTCAAGTGATATTAACACAGATTACCAGGAACTGCCCTCAAGTGATATTAACACAGATTACAAGGAACTGCCCTCAAGTGATATTAACACAGATTACCAGGATTATTACCCCAGGTCAGATTAACACAGATTACCAGGAGCTGCCCCCGGTGATATTAACACAGATTACCAGGAGCTGCCCCAGTGGGGGAGGGATGATCAGGCGATAGTGTGGATCCATTTCGTAGATAATAGAATTTATTTTATTACCCATGTAATCTGATACCATTGTAATGTAATATAGTAGATATTAATAATATAAGTATTCATAATAATATCATTTGTTGACGATAAAATTAATAATACAATTGTGATGCTATACTATTGTGATACTGTTATTACAGTATTGTATTGCAATTTCACAGTGTCATGAAATGTCTAACAAAATGATCTGTATTGAGTACATTCAAATTGCTGTTTGGAGAATGGATGATGGGAATAGTATTGGTAAAGCTCAGTGTATGGATATATTTCTTGTCTGTCTTTGCAGGCTTTGAGAAGACACAGTCTCTCATGTTCTGCCTAGCGCTGGGGGACACGTGGCTAAAAGACCCAAAACTTGAGGTCAGAGTTTGCTGTTGGCACCTTTTTGAGTGAATACACATTAAAATCAAACCAGATGGACTGCACTACAACACAGCCCTGTACAATTGTTCTTTCTGATTGGCTCAAATGACACCCGTCGCGATCAACAACAGCAACTGTAAAACCTGTGTTTTGTTAGTTGGTATGGTTTATTTGTAATGGATATTGAAAAAAATAGAAAAATACAGACACATGGAAAGATTGGTAAAATACAGACACATTCCACAACAAAATGGCTTTTGTTCGCTGTGCAAAATGCCTATGGCATTTCAGAGCAGCACTACAGCCATGCACAAACACCTGAAAAGAAAGCATACAGGTGCTATTCTGGATGGTGGACTGCCATAAAAACAGAAAACACTAATTTGCTAAATTTATTTTTCAATCAATTTATTATATGAAAATAAAAGATCAATAGACGTGTGTGTGTGTGTGTGTGCGTGTGCGCGTGTGTGCGCGCATGTTTTTTTTGCCATATTAATCTGTGTAGGGAAATTCATCCTCCTTGCTTTGAGGCAACCAGTGTGTCACCATGCCACTTGTAATGCATATCTAATGCATATATTCTTTTTTTTTTTTTTTTCCAACCCTTTTGCAGGAGGCGGCGAGGTCCAGGGGGGAGATCTTCCTGTCCAAGCTCAAGCTTCAGTTCCAGCGCTCGGCCACGGAGAGCGCTCTGCTGAGCAGCCAGCTGAGCGGGCAGGAGCTGCTGAAGCTGACGGGGCTGCCGGCGCGGCTGATGGCGGCGCTGTACGAGCATGCCAGCGTGGAGCAGCGCTACAGGGACTCGACCGGCTACGGCTACCCAGGTTGGTAACCCTCCGCCACCACGGGGGCACACCACTGGCCGACCCCATGAACCTGGAGGCAGCTTCCAGGCATGGAGATGTTAAATGGAACGTAAATTCCCCTGCTGTCCTCTGATTGGTCAACAGGTGGCGCAGTGTCATGCTTAATCAGGCTTTCAATTCAGCATTTGTGTGTCTCCTTGCTTGAAGCTACAGTCAACAGTGTTAACAGTACCGATATCAGTTATGATGGGTGCATACATACGGAGTATTTATCTTTGTGTTCCTCATAAACAGAACAGGGTGGGGTGTTGCACAAAGCCACAGTGTTTACAGTATATTTAGTTACACAATTGATTTCTAATGCATGATGTGTTTTTTTAATGCAGACATCCATGCGGTTTGTAAAGAAATAGCCACAATCAACGGTGTTGATCTGCTGAAGATTCGTAACCTGCTGCTGGAGAAATGGATCTGTAGGACGGGCCCAGCTGGGGCCAAGGTTGTTATCTAGATATCTCAAAATGGCTCATTTCAAATGTTTGTCAGATTCTTCTTGGAATTAACTAGATGTTTTTTTTTTTTTTTTACGTGAAGGACATGAACAACCAGGAAAGCTTTATTATGAATATTGAAGAGGACCCAGACTTAATGAGGTAAGGAAATTCTTGGCATACATTTTTATCACATGTACAGTTATCTTGGTGGAAGCTCATTGTTTTAATTCAGGTCTGGTTGGTTGTTTTACTTTGTGTTGTCTGTTGTTTTGTGTTGCCTGCTACGTGTAAAGCGAGGGTCCTTGGGTCCCTAGATGGCGCTATGTAAATTAAAGTTATTATTCTTATTATTTTTATTAAAACACTCTTGCCTTAATTGGTGTAATTTATTGACTACTCAATCACTAGAAGAGAAAGGTTGTAGCATTAGAAGGCGTTATTGGTGTAAAAGACTACTGGTCTCTTCCTTCAGGGTGGTGTATATCCTTCAGCCCTACCCTGTGGACGTGGCCGTGCGCTTACTCAGCCCCATCCTCACTGCTGAAACATGGGTATGTAACCTGAATAGTCGGGCAAGTAGCCAATCACAGCCCAGTGGTTTGAAATTGATGGGGATGGATGTTGAAAATGTTATAAGTGAGACTTGATTCAAATTGAAAACAAATACAGGGCTAATTATATCGCAAGAGCAGGTGATGTGGGTCTATTCTATTGATGTGGTTGTTATTGAAGTGCCGGACTCTGTGTGACAGCCCCTGGGGAGCTCTGGGCCACATCTCACCTACAGCCACCGGAGTCGAGCCCTGCTCTGCCTGATCCATCTGGCAGACGCTGGGCTGCTGGAGACACACACCCAGATACCACGCTCCAAGACCAAGTAGGTCCACGCACACACAATGTTGTGTGTGTGTGTGTGTGTGTGTGTGTGTGTGTGTGTGTGTGTGTGTGTGTGTGTGTGTGTGTGTGTGTGTGTGTGTGTGTGTGTGTGTGTGTGTGTGTGTGTGTGTGTGTGTGTGTGTGCGCACACACTGCATATATAAAGACACATTTATAATTATACAGACTGTCTGTATGTGTATTTATGTCTGTTTTTCTGTCTTTATACAGGTACTACCTGAAGTGCTTCATCTATGTCTCCCAGCTGGAGGCGCTGAACATCTCCTACACCATCGAGTCTTTCCTCAGCAGTCCTAAACAGGGCATGGTGAAGGGTCTCTGGAAGAACCACAGCCACGAACCACAGGTGCCCACACACAAATGCAAAGACCACACACAACAACAACAAAGGTTCACACAGTATACTGCAGCAAAAGCATTTCCTGGGTTCAGTGCTGCCAATGTCGCAGTAATGATCACTTTGCCTCCTCCTTCAAGTACATCGGCGCACGTTGTCTAGCTGTTTGTGATGTTGAATTTCTTTACTCCATTGTCTAAAAAAACTAATTGAATTTGGATTTTAGTGAGTTAATCAACTGGACTGGGGGTATTATTACTTTATTATATTATAACTAGGCCATAGTTTACAGGGATTTTAGAACAGCTAGGGGACGTTGTCAGGCACGATGCAAATGAAATGGTTACTATAGACTACCCAGAAAGATTTCACAGGAAAAGAAACACACAGCAACATGATAAAATGCAATCATTTATTGAAAACAAATCATCATTCTTCCGCTACGGCTAAGCAATATAGTTCCTCAAGACGGCAAAATGGTTGCCAAGCAACACAGGCCAACATACAGGCTTTAGCATACAGGCCTATGAATACTAAAAAATAATTGTTATGTGGCCACTGGTGTGTGTTTATAGAGTATTTTACAACTGCTTCGAGCCAATCAGAATCAAGGACCTGAACTATCTGTTTTATAACAAGGGTGTTTGTTGTTAGCTTGAACACATAGGTTGAGTGAAGCGTGTTTGTTGTTAGCCTGAACACATAGGTAGAGTGAAGGGTGTTTGTTTTTAGCCTGAACACATAGGTAGAGTGAAGGGTGTTTGTTGTTAGCCTGAACACATAGGTAGAGTTAAGGGTGTTTGTTTTTAGCCTGAACACATAGGTAGAGTTAAGGGTGTTTGTTGTTAGCTTGAACACATTGGTAGAGTGAAGGGTGTTTGTTGTTGTTGGCTTGAACACATTGGTAGAGTGAAGGGTGTTTGTTGTTGTTGGCTTGAACACATTGGTAGAGTGAAGGGTGTTTGTTGTTAGCCTAGGTAGAGTGAAGGGTGTTTGTGTTGCAGGCCGTGCGACTGGTAGCAGACCTCTGCTTGGAGTACCAGGTCTACGATCCTCAGCTGTGGAACGGACTCCTACAGAAGCTGCTGGCCTTCAACATGGTGAGTGGAGCATTCACAAATCGTTTCTTTGTACATTGAAAACAGTCAATGTGCAAAAAATGATGTTATTTATGAGTGAAAGTGCTCCGTTGCACTCATCGTCGAGAGAATTGAAGCTCAGCAATTTTGTTTGTTTGAGATGGAGCCATCGATCGCACCACAACACAGGCAGCTGACACCTTACATTGATTCTTATGGCAGTGTTTCCCAGCCCAATGCAAAAGCTCATTAAACTGTTGCCCGATGGCTCCAGTGGAGCTGAGTTGTAACCCTATCCTTGCATGGTTTACACCACTATTTGGTGTGTGTGACTGCGAGGTAGAACATGTAAAAGTGCTTTTAGTGGCCGTAATTGCGCAACATTTATTTTTACCATTCACTTCTCAGCCCCCTTATTTCAATTATTTTGTTTTATTTTGATGATTATTCATATTTAAATGATGCTGGGGACACATGGAGTGATTTCATTGTATCATAACCTTTTAAGGTTGGTATTGTAACACTTTAAGTTAGGGTTGAATCTAGAATATAACATGTTTTTAGTATGTCTCGACTAATGCATTTGTTTGTGTCTTCCCTCTTATTTTTAGATCAGCCATCTTCAGAACGTTTTGGAGGCAATCTGTGCTGTTCCATCTCTGTGGCAGGTCAGTGTCTAGATACGAGACTATCCCCACCGTACAGAGCAGAACTAGTCCCTTAAGCAACATAGTTTTGGTAATGCAACCTACACTTGTAACAATGCAGGTGAACAGGCGCCAAATGGCAGCAATACCAGCACATTAATAGTATTATCATTATCTTTCCTTGTTCTGTAAAGATCTCCAGCTTTTCCAGGACTTGGAGGAGTATGATATTGGCCCCATTCATATCAGGTATCAATTCTGTCTCTCTATCTCCACTTCTGTGTAAAGATGACCATTCAAGTATTTCTGTCGAACAAGCACTTACCTGGGTTTTTCCTCATGTCTCTACTTAGCTTCCATTCCTCTCAGCCCCGATCAACTGGCCACGCTGTGCCGGACATTTGTTCTTCTCCTCAAGTAAGATCTAGGGCCAGGACGATATGCTTATCGCTTAGAGATTCGATACTATCACAATACTTGGGTGCCGATTCGATATGTAATTCTTGTATGCTATACTGGGAGGGTTTAAGGGAAGGTCCGATGCTACTGTCGATGTAGTGTACTTCTTGTATGCATTCATGTGAAAACAATAAACATACTGTTAAAAAAAAAAAAATAATATTCAGACATTAATAAAAATATGTGATACTAAAGTGAATTGGTCTTTCAAACAAGGCTTCGCAGGATGTCCACAGTCTACTCACTCACTCACTGACCACTCCCCTGCGCCCCCCTAGGTGCCCGTTTCTGCTGAACATGGACCTGATCGGCATCGCCAACCGTTTCGCCCAGTTCACCCTGCCCGCCTTTGCCCTGGGAACGCTCCTCCTTATCCCCTGCGACATGAAGAAGGAGAAACAGATCCAGGTACAATATGTTTTACTCCCATCTCATCGCCGTAGGGGGGGGGGGGGCATACATCGCACTGACTAAGAAACGTTGGTTTGTGTCGGCAGGGCTTTATGTCGGGCTGTAACCCGCTGGCCATCTTGGAGCAGGTGGAAGAGCTCATGAACACCGGGGAGATGGCTGGGATTCCCTCACAGGTCACATCTCCTTCTTATGCGTGCTCACTTCTTCTATTGTGGCGTATAGACCAGTGGTTTACAAACTGGGCCGCGATCCATAAGTGGATCACAGCAGGGGGCCAAGTGGGTCTTGGTGTTATTGGCCGCAAGTAACTTTAACTATATATGCATGCCTTTATGTATATATGCATGCCTACATGCCTCTTCCATTTCATTTGATCATGAGTATGTTTTAAGACTGACAAGGGGAATAATGTTTTGATGAGCAATAGAATAGCATAGAGAAATAGCATAGAGAAATGTTTGTTTCATTATGTCATATTTTTGTCCTGGTAATGAATGAGAATGTATTGCTTATTTTACTGCACAAAAGATTTGAAAAAGTTTGAGAACCCCTGGCATAGTACTCTTGGCAGTACTCTTTATTGTAATCTCCTTCATACTTTTCCATAATTGTATTTCTATGATCTGTACTGTTCTGAAACCTATTTTATTTTATTTTATTCTCTCTGTGTACTTTCTCAGGTCAGGGAGACGGTGTTGACGTTCATCAGCCAGAACGAGCAGCACCAGAAAGTGCTGAAGACTAAACACTTTGAGGACCTGAAGGAGCTTGTTGTATCCCGAGGCCAAACGAACCAAGCCAGAGACTTGGTGAACTTTCTTATTACCCAGAACTGGTAATTAAATGCACATATACATATTCACTATGTACCACAGATAACCATCCAAGAAATGGAATGACTAACGGTTATTTTTGCCTTCAACTCGTTTTACTTGCTTGTTCAAGTGTTTTTATATTTTAAGTTTTATTCTAATTCTTATTTATTTATTCTTATTTATCTTTAATTTAGGCACATTATTCCTATTTGCTTTCCTCCTTGCACAGGGTTTCAAGTAAAACAAAATACTTGCATACTTTAGACAAGTGCTTTGGCAATTACTGCAATGTAGGATCAGTGTTCAGGATCAGAGATCCTCAAACCAGCAAGTAGCCGTTGTTATTCAGAGCCCGTAGCCACGGACACCTTTTGTGCATGATTATCGTGTTATTGCTGATCTGGGATCCATGTAGCACCTTCTATGTTGTGTGTTAGCGAGGAGGAGGCCAACTCCGTGGCTCGTGACTACATGAAACAGAAAGGGGAACGGAAAACATTCTGTCAGCTCACCTGCCCTGAAGGTAAGCTCCCGCTCTTTTTCTGTGACCCATAGTCACCAGTGGTTTTAATGGTAAGCATAAATACAGTTGAGGAGAAATATTGTTGAGAACGGTGATGGAATGACTTTAATAGTAAATACATTTAAATGGTATATCTGGATTTTGTGCTTTTTTTCTTGCATTTGAGTCTTTACCAGTTATGTCAACTCATAGGATTCATAAAAGTCACTCAATGTATTGAAATGTGAATCCTCTATTGATGGCATGTCACAGTGCATTTTGTATTTTGTTTTGCAGGAATTATTCAAGATTGAAAATGGGGTTTCGGGCTAAGAGTGAATTTCAATGTATAATGTTATTTACTTGTATGCTATGTTACTATTAACTACATAGGCTACATTTACATGTGCACTTAATATTTGTCTGTACCTGTTAAAATAAATAAAATAATAGCTTTCAATTTTAATGGTACTGGCCTTGTTGAGAATTTCTTTGAAAATACAGAATTACAAAAATACAATTAAAGCTGTCCAAACATTGAGACACTGTGGCAGTTGCTCCTGCCATACACCACCTTAGTGGCTTTGGCTGGGGCCCTCCAACACACGAGATGAGTACATGTTGAGTTGAGAATGCATTTATTGGAGATGGCGAGATGTGATACGCCGAGCAGATGGTACATGCTGCCATGACAGTGTCTCTCTTCTCAGTGTGTGTTGATAGCTGGTTTATACTGGGTGCCATGATTGCTCTGCACCACAGGTGTGCAGCCCCACCCAGCCCCAGAGTCCAATCAGTCTGACTCAGGCCAGGTAAGGCTGTAAACCAGCTATCAACAACACACGCTCCACAGACACGTTTATGAAATCACATTTGAATCTTTGCTTTGTTTCCCTACAGGCACATACAAAATACCAGATATGATGTTATATGAAAGCCCCACTTATATATAGGTGAGCATTTATTTATAGCACTCTTAAATGTCTGGACCTTTTAACTCTCCCCTCGAACATACTTCATGATCCGGTACCTCCCGAACTACACATTTGGCACTTGCTACTACTGTTCCTGTAAGTGTATAAACACAGCAGACAGGAAAGGAGTGGATGTCAGGGGCCCTATCAGCAGAACGGAAGCCAAGACAGACATATGGACCAAAATTATTTAAGGGGCTGTCGGTAAGATAGAGTTGTAAAGAGAGAGCTGAAAAGAGCGGTGGAGAGCAACATTTGTAAACAATAAACCATTAAAACATCCCCTCTCCCTCTGCTCCCTCCCTACGTTTTTCCGCCACAGCACTGGTAAGCGGTGACACCAAAAGGAGAGGGTGGGTGGAGAAGGGAAGGCAATGAGACAGTGTTAGGGTCAGTCTAATGAAGGGCAGATGTAGCTTGATGTTCCTCCCCGTACAAGGCGATACTGCTCCGGCTTCTTGGTAGGCCCAGCCGTCTACGAAGAAAGTGGCTGATCCTTGTTTCATAGCTCTCAGCGGAGCTAAGTGGGACAACATATACCAGCAGAGGCCAAAGGAGTTGAGGAAGCATGCCGTGCTGCTCGATCCAAGCCCTGAGTTTTCCAAGGTCTCCCTCTCCTTTTTGGCTGTAGACCACGTGACCGTGCTGATTTTTCGATGCCCTGCATGGGGATGAACTCTTTGGTGCTCGGAGCTGCCGGACGCTATGGGGTCGGACTCCATCCTGCCAGGTTCTGGACCTGTGCGTTGCTCCTCTCGCCAAGGAGCAAGGTAAGGTGAAATGAAAACAACCTGAAGAATGGATAACGATGGAGAATCGTGTATTTTGCAGGAATCGATGGTTTTACTTCATATCATGTGAGAATATCATGTAAGAAACTCCAGACAGTTTCCGCTCATCATAGCTCCCCCGGACCACTGTCCAGTCAGAGGTGGACTGGCACTGAGCCCCCCCCCCACCACCGCCAGCCATTGTTGAGGTTCCCTCCAAGAAGGCAGAGGGGCACTCTGGACCCCTTCCCAACCACAGAGGAACTGAGCGGCCTGCACTGGATCAAAACAACCGCATGTGACTGAATTACAAGACCTCTTGACAACAAACACTCGAGACACAAGACGTAATCTCCAGACCTCTCAATGAAGAAGCACTTGACATTGTAACTAGAGCTGAGACACGCCAAACCTGGACTAGACCAAAACTATTGAACAGAACTTGAACTTATGTCTGCATCACCTTATGTCTCTACTAAATAATGATGCATGACTCTGTATTCCTATATAAAAGTTATGTGACAACCATTTTGCTGTGAAAAGATGTCATTTTGTATGAGAGTTGAAGGTGCTGTAGGTAAATTTAAGAGCTATTCTTTGAGTGTAATTTGTAAGAAATGGCATAGCCACCCGTCGGTTATTAGTAAGTGAAATGCACTGTGAGAAGTTTTGAGTTGACTGTGCCTGCCTCTATGAGCCAGACCGCTCCCAGCTCATTTCTGACCAATGGGGCATCTTTTCTGTGAGTAGTTCGGGGGAATCCCTCTTGCCCGTCACCCACAGGTGTGTGAAATTCAACACTTATGTTCAACACTTACTTCAACACTCAATGGCGGAGAAACGGAGGAAGGGAGCAGAAAGGGATATCTTTTCTAACCCTATTACTAACACTAACCTTACTACTTATCCTAACCCTATACCCAATTTCCTACACTATCCCTTAAACTATTACCCAACCATACACCTTACACTAACACTAACCCTATACCCACCTTATTACTAACCCTATTACAAACATATGGTCATGACATTGTGGAAAGTCCCACACCAAATGTATTTGATGGTGGGAACTTTTCTAATGCATCCATCTATTAGTTCAGAGTGAACACCAGGGGGCACTAGAAAACACTGATCTCTCATTGGCAGGGTTTTTGTTTTACATATTCAACCTTACAGTCTATGATCTTAACACAAAATGATGTATTGAATATGTTTTTTGTTTTTTTTAAACTTTCAACCAAAGGTGTCCATGAATGTTATTGCAACACACTAGCCCTCAGTAGGCCTATTGTATCAATCTGATGTCAGAATTTGCATCTTAAGATCACATTTCTGCCACTCATTGCATCTATTTGCGATGTCTTCTTCGAGCTGCACGCCAACAATCAAAATTGTTTTAGATGGCAAAGGTGCTGCAGGTTCATGGCTCAATGAGCGACATGACGACATGATGCAATTAAGGGGAACAAATCCATGTTTGCTCATAGCGTAGGAGGGGGGGGGGGGGGGTGATTCAAACAAATCTTAGAAAAACACACTCCAATGCATTCATCATGGTGATTTGACAGTGAACTTAACAACATGCAATATCCTGCTGCTGCTGCTGCCCGCTAAATGGTTTCAACATCTCCTTATCTCCTCTGGAAAGCGTGCGTGCGTGTGTGTGTGTGTGTGTGTGTGTGTGGCCTCATTTTGTTAATATTTCTAAATGTCTCAAACAAAGAGCAAAAACATACAAAATAACCCCAAGCCCTTCAGGTGTCACCTCACCTCCACCTTGTTTGATGAAGCTGCACCCGCTCCCCCCCCCCCCCATGCACACCATATGGATGTGTTATTCTTTGATTTGATAAGGAATTAATATATGACACATGATTGCACCGCAGGACATATGAAATATTTGCACAAGATCAATACTGTGGCTCTAGGAACAATACTACTACTACCGCCCCCATCTCCCCATCTGCCGTCATTTAGTACAATAAAAAAAAAGAGCAAACAACAAACACGTGCCTCAAACTACACGTTGCATTTATTACAGGAAAAATCATTTACATTTTACGTAAGTGGATGACATCAAAGCTGGGTTTGAGTTCATGATGGTGTATAATGATTAAAGCTGCTATTAAGCAGAAGTGGGGGCGCAGGCTGGATTCAAACGGAGCGCGAGGTGCACCTGTTGGAGAGGACGGTCTATGGCGGCTGCCTAATAACCTAGGATTTGCCTCACCGGGTTTTACCATCTTAATTGGTCTCTGTGGGGTGGTTTTTCAGCAAGGATGGATCCAGTCCACCGTGAACCACACACACACACACGCGCACACGCATACTAGTAGTAGGCCTACATAGGCTACTGTGAACCAAAACCATCCATCTGAGGATGAGACTAAGCTGTACTGTGAGTCTTAAGTTAACAATAATGTGTCGTCCCGCCTGTCCTATTCCACTGTTCCTATACACGTTCATCCTTTTTAGGCTTTGACAATTGCAAGACCTGCATAAAGATGAACAATTATACGAGCGTGCTCCCTAAAATGGAAACCATTGTCCCTCCTGTGTGTTGCTGGAGCCGGTACATGCTGTTCAACCCTGTCATAGCTCTAAATGATGTACCTTCGTTCATTTAATTGATGTTCTTCATTTGCAAGGCAATCCATACAAACCCCCAGAGGAAGCGGTAACCAGGCAACTACCGGAAGCGGGGATGGTCCTCCGCTTACTTGTCATCAAAGGAAAATGAAAGGTCAGACACTCTGCCACTCTAAACTTGAACTGTTGGGAGTCTGGCCATCTGTTCATCCATCCACCCATCCATCCATCCATCCATCCATCTCTCTCTCTCTCTCTCTCTCTCTCGCTCTCTCGCTCTCTCTCTCTCTCTCGCTATATGTTATGATATGCCTATCCCATTAAGTTAGGCCACTAAAAATACCGTGAATGCGGGGATGCAAATGAGAGCGCATGCATACTAAAACAAATACACTCCCAAGGGGGCGCCACGGCTGACACCGATGAAAGCGCTGCTCGCCCCAGCTGTGATGTCTGCTCAAGTTATGCAAGGCAGATTTGCGTTGGCGCAAATTGGGCTTCATTTTAAAAGCGCAGCACAGACGTCAAGTTACCTACGACGCTTTATACCAAATAAGAAAGGCATTTACCGACAAACTATCGGAGCTCACAGGAGTAGTTTGCCTACTGTGTGTCTAGGAAGTCACTTGGCGTGGTATAAAGAGACCTTTCCTGGCAGAGAGCCCTGAAGGTAAACTTCTATGTGTGTGCTGTCAAAGGCGTATTGTATCAGGAAGTTCCTCTTGGGTAAACATAAAATGAGGGCAATTTAAAGCAATCAAAGAGAGAACAAGAAAGTATCGACTGTGTCTATATGCGTTTGACCTTAAGGTGAGTTACCTGCCGTGTTTCCTTACAGCCGTGTAACACGCGTGCAGGTGTAAGAACATGATTAGGATTCCGGAGACAGCGGGTTAACTCTCTGTGATCTTTCCATCCGACGCAAGCAAGCGGAGGTCACTTCCCTTTCTCGGAAAGGGGGGGGAGGGGGAGGCGTAAATACCTGAGGAGCGTTTATAACTTCGATGTAATGTCGGATTGCTTTTTGAAAAGCCTGAGCAGACTTGGGACTTGTTGCATTACTGTTTCATTTCGTTTTCTGGTGTTTTGCCGCGGTGACATGCAGCGCGGCGTGCACTACAGCGTGCCGGACGCTGTGCAGGGCTGTGGGAATGTTTCTCCCTATCACACCTTGTGTCAACAAACACTATTTTCCACTTTGCCGACATTCTGTGTGTAGCCTATGTCAACAGATGCATGACATGTTTTCACATCATGTGGCATCTGCGGCTCGGTATTGAATGAAGCTTTTTAATAATAAAAATAACGACGATGATGATAAAAATGACTTTCTCACAGCTGCACACCAGAAAAAGCTGTAGATTCTCACCCTCCAAACCGCAAAGATTGCACGACATCGTTTGTCCTCGGGCCTTGAGATGTGATTCAGAGCCACAGTCACTTGAAGCGAGTGCTCGGCACTAGAGACTACAAAGCCCCGGTCCCATCTCTCCCACGCTCTCCTCATCGCTGTCTGGGACTCTGCTCTCCCATGCCACGGATGCACTTCAGCAGGTTTCTGGGTGCTGTGACGCCAGACATACTCGATGTGCTAATGGAGGAGGAAGGCACGCAAAGCCATTAGCGTCGCCATCAATATTTCGCCCCCGACCTCGGCCCTCAAACTGATCTGCGGTCATGTCGTCTGTCTCCAACACACCAAATCAACAACAACAACAACAACAACAATAAATGTCTGCTGCTGCAGACACATCGAACACATGATGTGATTGGAGGTGACTTCCTGCATATGAATACGGTCTTGGCGTCGTTGTGATATTGCGATATTGTTGACCAAAAAAAAAGGGGGTGAGAGCGTCTATAGACCTGCACATCTACCACGGGCAGGCCATGCTGCTGACATACGCTATTCACAGTCCCTGTCTAGCAGCGTTTTAAACCACACACACACACACACATGCCACACACATGTCGAAACACATCAATAAACACCCCTCTGGTAAACGGAGAGGTACCAGACATCGGACGAGTCATGGCCCACTCCCGCCGAGCGAGGAGTACGCACGCACGCACGTACACACACACACACACACACACACACACACACACACACACACACACACACACACACACACACACACACACAAATGAACAACTCTCGGTAAACACACTTTCAAAAGGTTTGGGTTTTATTTGTCGTAGGGATCTAAAGGGTGAATGGGGTTGTTTTTGATGGACCTGACCGAACCTAACAGTAACGCAGAAGCCATGTTTAGCTACCATTGATCCGTGCAATCAATAGTCAGGTATTTTTAGATGGATGCAGGGAGCGGGGAACATCATGGACAACACTGTGTTGTGGCACTTTCCTTGGTTTTAACGACTACAGGTTTAATTTGATTTGAAACTGCAAAAAAACGTATATGTTACTTGCAATACATTCCAAAGACACCAAGAGATAAATCAGCAAGTGCAAAGCGCTATATACATTTATGTATGTTATCTATACACTCGCAAGATATATTTACAGAGGAGGAACCATGGATTGACATTGTCATTTACGGTGCGTTGTATTATGTTTTATGACACTTGATATATGACTATTGCATGGAACATTTTATTACAAAAAGCCCACAGATATATATATATGTATATATATATATATATATATATATATATATATATATTGCTGCATGAGCCTGGTTGGAGGGCCACATAACTATAGTTTTTCTATCCATTTTCTCAAGGTCCTCTGAAAAAAGTCCTATTTTATATAAAGGTTTTGAGTAGCAGAAATCACATTATGCAAGTAAATAATTTATCAATGGGCACATGGTACGCCTGCAGAAACACTTAATGCCCTGATGTTCTCTCTTCATTGGAATTGTAATGAGCTACTTTCAATGGATAATCATTAACACATTATGGCTCACTATCCCTTTGCAATTGCTTGTTTTCATCAGTGTTATTAACATAACTAATTTGCAGGCTCCTCTAGTTACCATCTGGGCGGTACAATACCCTTACATATTGGCAAGACGCTGGGAAAAGCGCTGTTTAACCATTTTGGGTCATTACCACCTGGCTTCCAGAAAACATATCGCACAACGCAACAAGTATTATTCAAACCGTTCCATTGCACTGTTTCCATTTACACATACACATATGCCATAGGTAAATGCACAATGAAGAAGATATATAGGTATATACAATGTATGTATGTATGTATGTATGTATGTATGTATGTATGTATGTATGTATGTATGTATGTATGTATGTATGTATGTATGTATGTATATACACAAATAAGTGCTTGATAAGATATTACAGTCAACAACCTTTGTACCCTCATTCAGTTATACTTGACTTCCTCTTGGAAGGCATAAAGGGCACTGTGTCATCACGGCCAATATAGCTGTTGTCAGTCTTCCCCCATTGATAAGATCAACCGCAGAGATACCCAATCGAAAGCTTTGGGGGGTAAAATGTCACCCCGTGCCTTGGAAGACCACAGGACGATGTCTTTGATGAACAACCACCAACCACGCGGCGACCAAGGGGGGGGGAGGGGGGGTGGTGGGGGAGTGGGGGGGGGGGCACTCTTGTCAGCTGTCACTGTCGCGGCGTCTCCCTGAAAGGGTCCTGCTTTTAGGAATGGACGCTAATGGATCCTTTGCTCAGGGCCGACTCCTTGGTGACCTCCGTGCTCACGGCGGAGAGGGGGAGGTTCTCGTAGCGCTCCGTCGCGCCCCAGCAGCGGCAGCGCGACAGCGTGGACTTGAGCTGCTTCTGGAAGTTGTTGTTGAGGAAGCCGTAGACGATGGGGTTGACGCACGTGGACACCATGGCCACCAGGTGGCACATGGAGAAGATGAGGTCGTGCTGGCAGGAGATCATGAGCTCGTGGTGCCAGTCGAACAGCGTGTTGAAGATGTTGAGCGGCAGCCAGCACACGGCGAACAGCGCCACGATGGAGCCCAGCATGACGTTGATCCTCCGGGAGCCCTTGGCCCGGTTGTCCCTGGACGAGTCCCTGGCCCGCTCCACCATGTCCTTCCTCCGCCGCAGCCGCAGGAAGATGCGCAGGTAGCACGCGGCGATGAGCGCCAGCGGCAGGAAGTACTGGAAGACCAGCAGGGACGTGGTGTAGGCCAGGCGGTTGTTGTCCGTGGGCCAGCTCTCGATGCACAGCCAGTGGTCGTGGGCGACGGGGAACGGCACGCTGAGGTTCTGGAAGGGCAGCCTGTCGAGCACGTTGAACGACAGGAACGGCACGGAGATCAGGCACGCCACCACCCAGATGACGCCCACCGCCAGGTAGGACTGGCTGACCACGGGCTTCCAGCCGGTGGGGTGGATGATGAGCTGGTAGCGCTCCATGGCGATGAGCACCAGGGAGAAGATGGACACCGTCACGGAGATGCACTGCACGTACGGCGTGAGCTTGCACAGCGCCTCGCCCAGGATCCAGCGGTCCATCAGGGTGTAGATGAGCGTGACGGGCAGGCACACGATGCACATGAGGATGTCGGAGCAGGACAGGTTGGCGATGAAGATGTTGGTGACGTTGTGCATCTCCTTCTGCCGGGTGATGACGAAGACCAGGCAGGCGTTGCCCACGATGCCCACCGCTATCATGGCGCTGTAGACCAGGATGAGGAGGGTGGTGCCGCTCTTCGAGGACGGGCACTCCTCCTGCTCCCAGGCGATCTGGCTGAGGCTGTAATTGGTCTTGGGGTGCGACTCCATGATGAATTGGAGGGAATGGTTTTTTTCCATAGGCCGTAAACTAATTGCCCTCGTACCGATCGGCGGGAGTTGTCAGCCGCTCGTAACGCTCGCGCTCATCACTGGTCCGCGGCGTCTTTCCGCAGCGTCGTCGTCTCGACCGCACGTCTCGCTTTCCCTGCCTGGAAGAGGGGGAAAGGATACGAGCGAAAGTCATTTGACTGTCAGTCGATAAACACATTTGAATAATGCGTACATCTTGGGTATTCAACAATGCAGACCGACTGCGGTCGGGGGGGGGGGGCAATAAACTACAACTACAAACTTTTCTAGTTAATCACTGGACCCTTTTTTTTTTCTGGAAAGGGCACTTGTACGTCACGCGTCGCCGGATAAGTTCAAATTCACGCAGCTCTCGTCTGTTATTGCACCGTCCAGAGGTGTTTTCATGGTGCAGCTGTGTCAACACCAACAGTGGAGCATGCAAGGGAGAAGGATAATAGTAATGAGAGTGAGGGAGAATAATTTGTCTCGGCATGCTAATATCAAGAGGCCCTGACGGAGAGGAGGAGGAAAAAAAAAAAAGATTAGACGAAATCGTGGGTATTAGGCGCAGCAGCAAATGATGCAGGGATGGCAAGCCATTAGGAAACCGGCATAGATCAACACTTTCTCATGGTTGCATGACATAATAATGAGATGATTTCACCATTCCATCACAATAACAGCGTTAGTTTCCGGGCATTTGAAAGACTTATTCATTGTGCTTGTCCTCCTTTGTTTTTCATTTGACCTATTCTTTTTATTTGGTCCAATATAATAATCTGTTTTCTTTAGATGTGTTTTGTGATTCGGGGGGTGTCTTGACTGAAAGTAGAAATGTAATTTCTTTATGCTCGGCCATCAGAAAGTGAATTGTTTGCAGATTGCAGAGTCACTTGGGAAGTGTGTGTGTGTGTGTGTGTGTGTGTGTGTGTGTGTGTGTGTGTGTGTGTGTGTGTGTGTGTGTGTGTGTGTGTGTGTGTGTGTGTGTGTGTGTGTGTGTGTGTATTCATAACCATATATCCTCAGTCTTCAATAAAAACCAACATTGATCAAACACAATCTTTTAACCAGAGCTCAACACATCATAAAATAAATTGTTTTTTGATGGGCTATGGCCACACAACAAGAAGCCGGTGCCACATGAATCCATCAGCTTCAAATGCAAAACTGCTAATGTAATTATAGATATCAATAATCCATGTCTTTTGTGCTTCCATTTAATATTAATGGTTAGATTTTAAAGCCATTTAAAAAACACAATTTCAGTGGAATATAGTCTGTCTCGTGTCGTAAAATATCCACATTAAGAGATTTACCAATATGCCTATTGGTTCACCAAAATCCTCCAAAAAGTATAACAAAATGTGAGACAGGCAAATCACGGTGAATGAATAGACATAATCATTAAATTATTATTCAAAATAAAACCAATAACGGACGATGGATAAATCACGTATAATGTAAGCAAGCCTGATTCTCACCGCGCAACAAAATGTTCATTCGCTCTCCAAACCAACTTAGTGATGGATGAGCCGCATCCCCAAGTGCGCAGTTAAAACATGTCCAAATACAAACATGTAACACGAGATAGAGCAGCGACAATAATCACAAGTGTGTGAAATGACCGCGGGTTTTTTTTCGACACTTTCCCTGAACGCGTTGTTAATTGCGGGCTAATTAAGGCGCTGCGCGGACTTCAGACGGCCTGACGCGCACCGAATCACCGCTCTCACTTTCGATAATCGCACTATTCGCCCACGGAAACCCCCGCACTGACTAACTATACATCCTTCAAATAACACCTGTCAGATAACAGGTGATCAATTAAACATATAACACATCAAACAGCCGACGGAGAAATAGTTGCACTTATCTCAACGTTAAAACTATGTCTATCCAGAGAAACAGAAACCACAAGTAAGACATCATTAACTGACGGCACATTTAAAAAGAAAATTAAAATCGAAAAAAATTACAATATGGTTTTGTATTTCCCTACTCACCAACATACTAGCTCTCCATAAACTTGTGCTGTTGGTGCCGAGTTGTCCCCTCAGTGTGGGAAGGTGGCGTCCAGCCCGGCTCGGTGGTGGAGCCACTGCGTCTCAGCGCGACCTGAGACCCGCGGCGCGACGCGGGGATGGACTGGAGGCGCGTTATGTAATGAGAGGCTGGCATTGTGAGAGGCGCGCCGGGGAACGCGCACACGCACGCGCGCGCGCGCACACGCACGAGTAGACGCACTACAGTCCTAAAACCTTACACAAACCCCCCCCCCCCCCCCCCCCCCCCCCCCCCCCCACACACACACACACATGCACTGTTGGACTTGGTGTTGTGTGAGTCGCGCCAGAAGAGCTTCATCTCAGCCACATGCTGTTGGATGAGCGACAAACACAAATGTTGCCTCAAGCACATTCAATAGAGGATATTGATGTGTTTTTTTGTTGTTGTTGTCATTAATAGATTTCCAAATGTAGAGTTGGCGTTAGGGTCCCAAGTTCCCATTTATTTATTTTGTGTATCTGTTATCTCTTATCAGGGACGCTGCAACAATACCCATTCTGACTGTGTACAATAACATGATACAGATGTGTTGCATGTGGGATTTTCTAGCCGAGGCTAATTTGCAACCCCTGTACCTGGTGAGGCTTTTCTACTTAAAACAGTCATATCATGTCATCCTCATTATCATTATTACTGAAAGGGCATTAGTTATTAGTAATTGAGCACATAATTAGCAATAATTAGTGATTTAACTTTGAGTTAAATTGAGCACATAATAAATAATCATATATCATATATCAATCAATACACATACATGTGACATCATGATCATACAAAAATGTAAATATTTACATCACATCACAATCATTTTACATGTGCTGCTGCGTATAGTGCATGTGTGTATGTTCCCTAATTCATGGCAATATATGTGTATGTGCATAATGTGTTTAGGTGTGCATGTCTCTGTGCATGTGTGCACGTCGGCATTGTGTGTTTGCCTACATGTGTGTTTCTGTTTCTGTGTGTACCATGTCCATGTACGTGTGTTTGCGTGCACAAGTGCATGATCGGGGATCAATGATCATTGGTTTGGTTTTGTTTTCAGCCAGTGTTTCACTTTTTCATGACGGTGTCTTGCTCCATTGGAGATAGCACCATGACAAATGTGACACCTAATGAGGTCATGTTAATCTCTTCAGAAATCAGGCCGAATAACATTTGTGAATGATGATAATCCAGATGGAAAAATGGAGGTTCCTTTATCCGAAGGGGTTGTGCCGGCCCACAGATAATAAATACACAAACATTTGTTTACCTCATCTCACGTGACCTCAAGCCTCATCCAATAGTATGGCATCAACCGTTCATGACTCTTAGAAAGTGGACATAATGGATCGGGTTTTATTGGGCCGCTAATAACCTCACATTCATCCTTGTCTCTGAGCAACGACCTTTGTCCTCGGCGCTGCAGGCTTTCCGGCATTGTGGGGACAGTTTCAAGGTCATTAAACTGCCGCATCTTAGTTTTTTGTTGTTTTTGTCGTTCTTGTTCTTGTGTGCAGTTGAATAGAAATCTGGCCCAATGTTTGTGTCTTGGGTCTGTTTCAAAATGCGTCAGATATGCTGAAAGCATCTCAGCAGCATTGTGACCGAGGCACCATCATATCCGGCAGATGCTCACACCATTTTTTTTTAAAGCCTACAAACTATTTTAAAGCCCATTATATTGCACCTTTTCTGCTTGTACCCAGCTCCAATGCTCCATCTTCACACCGTCCCCCACACACGCCTGCTGTTGGAGTGTGTGCCGTGTGTGTGTGTTTGTGTGTGCATGCTGTACACGCATATATGTGTGTGTTTGTGTGTGTATGTTTTATGTGTGTGCTTGCGTGTTGTATACATATGTGTCGTGCATGTGCGTGTGTTGTGTGCATTGTACTCATTTGTGTGTGTGCATGTGCGTTGTACACATGTTTGTGTGTTCACTTGTGTGTGTATGTTGTGCGTTGTAAACATGTGTTGTACATGCGTGCGTGTGTGTGTCTGTGTTGTACACGTATGTGTGGGTTGTAAACATGTGTGTGTGTGTGTGTTGTGCACACATTTGTATGTGCGCATGTGCGCTGTACATGTGTGTGTGTGTGTGCCTGTGTATGGTGTGTGCATGTATGTATGTATGCGGGTGGTGTGCGCGTGCCTGTGTGCGTGCGAGTGTGGAGGCGACTTTTGCGACTCCGTTGTCTGAATGGTAGAGCAGAGAGGGACAATCTGACGGGATTTGGCACGTACACACACACACACACACACACACACACACACACACACACACACACACACACACACACACACACACACACACACACACACACACACACACACAGTTTGCATGGAAACGGCATCTAAACAGTTGGACCCCTGTGGAGGTTATGGCAGGAGGGGAGTGGGAGAGCTCTGAGCCAAACCAAGGCGCTGGGACTATTATAGGCACTAATAACACACTAGTAAAAATAGTCTCATGACTCCAGTGTCCGTCAACGCGAGGCTGTTGACGACGGCACATTTCAAACGCAAATGACTCATTCACCGTGTTTGCCCTCCCTTTTTATGACACCTATTCCACGCATTGGTTTCTCTTCAGAGCCGGGTTGTGATTCAGGGGGTGCCTCGGCCGTATCGTTGACAAAGCACAAATGGCATTGCTTCCGGCCTTCAGGGTTGCGGACGCGTAAATTGTGTGCAGACCTCAGACGTGGGTGCTCCCTTGGTCTCTGTGTCTGTCTGTCCATCCCACCTGTTTTTGGTTTCTGTATTTTATTATATTATATTCTGTATATATTTATTATTATTATTATTATTTCTATTTATTTTTTGAATCCCTGCCCCTGCTCCCACAAGGTCTTTTGCCTCTTGCCAGGCCGTTAATAATAAAGATGTGTTCTTAACTCACTCGCTTAGAGAAATAAAGGTTGATGATGATGATGATGATGATGATGATGATGATGATGATGATGATGCCTGCGCGTGCGTGCGTGTGAGTGTGTATACTCTGTTCATATGTGTGTTTTGCTAGGACCACCTTTGTAAAAGATTACAAGGTTTTAGAAAAAAAACCGTTGTCTAAATAGTGAATACACACCGAAAGACCAGGCGACCGCCACACGGAGATGAGGGAGCTTCAGCAGCAGAGGGGATTCTGATTTCTTGCAGGTGATAAGGTGAAAGAGAACAGATATTATAAACAGTACCTCCTATAAACATTTCCCCGAGTCTTTGAAGGTCTCCTCTATTTGATAAAGTGTATCAGTTGTAGTCGTAGCACTGGCCGTCCCTAATTCCTATACAGACAGTTCATATATACTGTACCTCCCTTCTCACAGATGGCCTTATTTGGGATTGGAGCGAGAGTTTTGAATTACATAAGACTGTACACGAGCAAGTAGTTCTTGTGAGAAAATGGCTTTTAGTTTTATGTGTCACTGGCCGTCTAAAATCAATAAAATACTCCCTGAGACACACTAAATTGTTCCCTCGCCCCGCCCCGTGATATCCATAATTCACACTTCGTGTGAAGGGAATGTTCATATGGCCGCAGGCCATGGTCTGGTTTTCTGTGATTTATACGTCTTGACAATAACTCGCACTCTGAAATACCTCACAGCTCCCCTGGCTTTCAGTGGAGCAAACACTGATGTACGAGCAGACAAATGCCAAGTTGCATCCAAAAAGCAACACAGAGAGGACCACTAGGAGAATACGTTATTTTAAGGAATGTGGGGAGGCTTGTTCTTTGTTCTCTGCAGTGTGGTCCTGTGAGATAACCATATCGAACAACTGCATGGCGGGGCCAAAGCATTTCCCCCTCTGTCTTCATCAGCATTTTTCCAACCCAAGGCGGAGGAGACCTTGTATACAGAAGATTTTGCGATTTCACCATCTCGCCGAAGTTGAGCACGATCACGCTTCCGTGTCTACAGAGCCTGTATGAATTATTTATTTATTTCTCTGTGAACCTGAGTGGAAGTGATCCTTGACACCATCACCGCAACGCAGTCCCTTAAATGCCCACAGGCGCCAGATAACCTTAGGGGCAGAACAAAGGCCAGTGGGCCGGCGGTGCACCGGGGATGACGAACCACCCGCTCAGTCAAGGAGATCCCATCTGACACCCAGATCACCCCCTCCATGCTCCTCCACTCAGAGCTCTGTTCAGGCGGGGAGGGAGAGGGAGAGGGGGAGAGAGAGAGAGAGACAGAGAGAGACAGAGACAAAGAGAGACGGAGACAGAGACACAGACAGACACACAGACACAGACACACACACACAGACACATACAGACACACAGACACACACAGACACACACAGAAAGAAAGTACGAAAATAATCCTGAGCAGTGCAATCTGAGAGGCAAATTCAATTGAATTGCCACATGGGGAATCAACTTCCTCCATTTTTGCCCCGGAGCACCATAGAGAAAGCACATCTCACTACAGACAGAGCACCTCTCCTTTAGTGATCACTAACAAACCATCCAAACTTCCACTTCTGGGGGCTGAAGGTGTGTTGATTTAAAGCCTTTAAATCGGTCCGTGTAAACAATAGTTACAACAGAAGCCCAACATCCATACACTAAAGCTTATGAGCCAAGAACGTAGGGGCCCTCTTCCGAATTACATTTTTTATTGGTAATTTAATCGAGGCAACCTGGAGGACACTGATTTGAAAGCGTAAAAGATAAAAGAGAGACAGAGACGGAGAGAGAGTGGGAGGGGGATAGATGGAGAGATAGAGAAAGAATTGGCGATGGGAAAGAGGTTCATTAAAATGCAATTTGAGTGAAAGGTATAATCAATCTGGTGTGCATTAGACCTGCTGACCCTCCTCCATTAATTCATATTAATGCGTCCACATCGACTCCATGCAATGTAGTCCCACGGGTGCCCCAAGCAAGTAAAGTCACACTTTTCCAAGCATGAAACATTTTATTTTGAAGCAGACACTTTTTTTTTTTTACCTCAATGTTCAATGGCTTAAAAGCAATCGCTGCTGCAATCGAACAAGGTAAGGGGGAGGGGGGGGGGGGGGGGTCGCACCTTAGTGTCAAAAATGAGAAAGCGATTTCAGAGGTGGCAGACAAGTGGAAATCGACCGGTATCAATTGACTTTGTTGATGAGTGGCAGATGCGCGACAAACTGCTGACCAGCGACCTGTGTGGCAGCACTTTCCATTCAAAGCACCGAGTCGCCTGTTCTCCCTTGAACGTCTGGAGGATCATTCCAGTCGGCCTACTTCGCAAACATTGGAGGAGAGGTGGGTAACCAGCAACACGTTTATTATTATCTCTGACTTGTGAAATCACAGATTGAGATAGATGTGGATTAATGAATCGTGTGGCAAGTCTTAACAGGGAACATAACACATCTGCATTTCCCGGGCAGGCAGGCACAGGAGAAGCGCAAAAGTGAGCTGAACTCCATCGTCTTAGATTTCATTATTTACAGCAAAGTCGGCACACATGACAAATAATTGCATTGCAACCTTCCCCCTGAGCCTGTGTAGATGTAATTGAACCTGCTGGTATGATTGCCATGCTTCTTATTGGACGATGTGCAACACGGCCAATAGGAAAGATCTGTTTAATGCTTCATGCGGACCCTTGCATTAAAAAAACAGCAATGGGATCATTCATCTTTTACACCACTGCCTTTTTAGCATGTGGCCCATGAAGCAGCCCAGTGCATTTACAGTCTTTAAATAAAACATCCATGAGTCATCACATTGGATCATCATGGAGAACCTATCTCCTCCCCTTGGTCAAGACAATTAGACTAGACGTAGAGGGAAGAAACATTGCTGTCCTTTTCATGAATTTAAATTGGTTGATTTATACGTGCTGCTTGTGTCGTCCATTGAATTACCTGGGGCTGGTTGAGAGCAGTGTGGCACATTGTATTGGGCCCTGCAGAATGGCGATCAGCTAAAAGTCATTGAGCCCTTTCCCTGCAGCTCTTTTCTCTAACTCCCCAGAGAGACGTACACATGGCCTGGCCTTTTGCTAAGATGACTCTGCCCTCTACCATTGACCTTAGAATTAAAAAAAAACATGCATGTCCAAAGAAAAGAGAAAAAAAAGCTCCCCCTCATTACTAGCAGGCTGATGCTAGTTGTAGGTTGCCCGTTTGAAAGTGCATTCAACATCCACTTTTCCATTTGAATTGGATTTCCTGAGTCAAAAAAACAGGAATTCATAAAGGAATTGCAGTTACACACACACACACACACAACGTGGTGGTCTCACAAAATGATACATGAGCAGGAGGATGGAGGTACCGAGAGGACCTGTCAAAAACCCAGACTGATATGGCATGGTGTGGTGTAAATGAACAGGACACGCCCACCCCCCCTGTTTATCATTTGAAGGGCTAGAATTATGCATCTGCCAGAGAGCGTCATCTAAAGCCAGGGGTTAGTTTCCATCAAACTGCAGTTTGCCGGGTTGTCATGTTATAGGATTTTGGTGCAGAGGCAAATTGATTGCGTGCTTTTGCCATCGCAGCAAAAAGGATATCTTCCAAGGCCATATCTCAGCATCTGGTTTACAGATCACAAAGAACTGGTCCGTAACTAGCATTTTCCAGATAGTTTGTTGCTCCTCATTATATACAGCTCTTAGTCTTTGGGATTGGTTTTGTTCTCTGAGTGTTTTCCTGTTGAGCACCTATGCTGGTAATGATTGGAAATGTCACTGAGTGTAAGCATTCGAGAAAAGCAAAAAAAATCCCCAAATCTTCAGTCTTTCGCAGGAAACGTACAACAACGATAATGGAACACAATGTCAACAGTATCTTCATCCCATTACCAGAGTCCTCACGATGACTTGGAGCCAGGTATCCCTTCCAATCCCCATCATAGTTGGCAGGAAGTTGGCATGGAAACCGTCCTTGTTGGGATGTGGGCAGAATGAATGGCACCTCTGGAGCTCAGCTGCCCCAGACTAATCAGTTGTATTGTCCTCTGCTCTGCCAGCCCCGACTCCTGTCTGATGGGCGCTCCGGACGCCATGCTGGGGAGCATGATGGGGAACAACAGCAGACTCAGACAGACAGCCACGATCTACCTAGCGATCTGCCTGTCTGCCTGTCTTTCTATCTTGTTTTGGTATTCCTGTGCTTAAATATACAGATAGAAACCATTGGTCTCTATGGGATGGTTCAGACCCAGACTCAGAACTCTTTATTGCTTATACAAGAGACACAGGAAAATGAGTCATGGTTGAGGTGCATGCATTAAACATTTGACACTAACTTTAGACAGGATATTCTACAACCAAACAAATGTGCAAACAGCAAAACAAATAAATACCAGCAAATGTGTGCGAATTGATGCGATTGCTTTGTATTCTTTCTTCACCTGATCTAATGTGATGGGACGGTCTTGAGCATGGACTGTATTCCTTACCTAATTAATGATAAATCTGCTCCCTTTTCCAAGGAATGATGCGTCTCAGTAGACATGGGCTGTGGTACCGGCACAGCATTGGATTTTGAATTACAGTATGGCTATGGCACGCTGGGAATATTATGTGTGTGGAGGGATTTCAATCTTTTTTTTTTTTTACCCCTTTCTTATTTATTTATCTTCACACAACCTTGACAATTGTATTATGCCGCCTTGTTGTTCCTTTCATCCGTCTGGCCAAATACCTGAATACACATAACACACCTGCTGTTGTCCCTGATAAAACAGCTCTTTCTACCCTGATCTCATCTACCATTTCCATCAGCATGCTGGAGGAAATCTGTTGGGAGAAACTCCTCAAACTCCATTGTTGGCCGTTACATCGGTTCATGACGACATTTGTGCTCTGGGACAATTTCTCGCCAAAATGCTCCAAGATATGTTTATGAATTGTGAGTGTTTTATTAAACACTGTCCTGTGAATCAGTTATTTTGATTCACAGGACATCCTTCATTAATCACTAAGACAAATGTTGAGAACCATATAATGAAACATATCATTTAGTATGAAAACCAGAGAGTGTTGTCCTTTTAAAGCAATAGAGGTTAAGTTCAGAAAAGGATCTCCAGCCTGTGTATTATGTAACACTTTGACATTTGTTAATGGATAGTGCCAATGTTTACATTAGTTTAGTACACCTTATCAGCCAAAGTATTGTTATTGGAGAGGATTGTATTGGGGCCCTATAAATCCCACTTTAAGGTAGACAGATATGTGTGTTGAGCTGATGTGCAGGTAAAACAATAAATCTATTTTTATTATTATTATTATTATTATTATTATTATTATTATTATTATTATTTCAGTGGATTGGTACAATGTCCAAAAAAACAATGTTATGATATGTTGTTCATGCAAATCTTCAGCAGCAGTCACACATTTTGTTCTTAACAGATGAGAATCAATTTAATTGAACAACAACATGTAATGTACGAGTAAATAAAGCGTAATACAGCACACATTGAGAGTACAACGAACAGGCCAGTGCATGCAGGACAGCACGGGGTGCATGGTGCAAAAGGATAAATGCCCCACAGATGACCTCCTAGTTGACACACCGCAGAGCCATTTATCCACTACGGAGCCAGACGCAAGACAGCCCAGTGGAAACGGCGCCCTCTGCTGTTCGGTAGAGGGGCGTGCAAATCAAGGTCCAATCAGCCAGGAAAGAATGAAGCCTACTTTTAGGCCGCGCATCAAAATGTTAAAAATAAATAAATACAACTTCACATGTGTCCAACAGTAGGCCTATAATACACGTGTTACAGCTAAATCATAAAGTAAAACGGTAATAATCAAAAGTAACTTCAAACTAAATCCTGATTGGTCCTCGTCAAAGGGGCGGGGCTAACCGACCGCGACACGTGATCCCACGGTTAGACAGCAGAAAGTAAACAAGCTTGTTTTGATTTTGTCACCAGTCTACCTGCGACAAAGTGGTCGGCGTCGTCATCTCTTTTTACATTTCTATTTTTTTTGCCAACCTTGAACAACATGCCCTAGATTTAAAAACGGTTCGTTAAAAGTATGCGTGATGTCCATTTATTTATTTATTTATTTAACCTTGTTTGTTTATTTCCTTCTTTCTAGCTAGTCGCTGTTAAATAAGCAACGCACTGCGCCGGCTAGCCACTTGTTTTTAACGTTAGCTCAATGCTACTAACGACACATCTACTATCCATGGATATATATATATATATATATATATATATATATATATATATATATATATATATATATATATATATATATATATATATATATATATATATATACACAGTATATAAATGGATTACATATATCCACGTTATAGTAATCCACCTGTCACACCGGTGACGTACTCACATTCACTTTTCCTTCGCCTCTTTCCCCTGCAGCTCAGCTCACTACGTAGTTACCAGGGGCTGCCGCCATGTCGCCAGGGACACGGAGGACCGCGGCGCTATCGCGTTAAAAAAAGAAAGACCAGAAGAGCCGTCACCCCCCCCCCCCCCCCCGAAACGTCAATGGCCGAAGCCGGAGCTCCGGGCCAAGCGAGCCGCCGCCGCACATACGCCAGCTCCGCGCACGTCGGCGTCCTGATGAGCGGCCTCCGGGACCTGCGGCGCGGCGGCGCGCTGTTCGACGTGGTGCTGCTGGTGGAGGGGCGGCCCATCCCGGCCCACCGCGTCCTGCTGGCCGCCGCGTGCGACTACTTCAGGTGGGGCTGGTGGGTGTGTGCGTGTGTGTGTGTGTGTGTGGGCGGTTTTTGACAGTGATGGAAGAAGTACTCGGGTCTTTTACTTAAGTGAAAGTAGTAGGCTAATACCACACTGTAAAAAAACGTTTGCTCTCTAAGTAAAAGTCCTGGATTGAAAAAGTTACTAAGTAAAAGTACAAAAGTATAGCATCAAAATATACTTTTGTACAGTACCTAAAGTAAAAGTACTCATTATGTTGAATGGCCCATTTCAGAATCATATATATATTATATTTATTGGATTATATATTGATGCATTAATGTTGCAGCTGGTAAAGGTGGAGCCCATTTTAATTTATTTATATATATTGTATGTATTACTTTTCATACTGCTGGGTAGCTTGTAAATGTCCTCCTGGGGAACAATAAAGCCTTATTGGTATAATATTATTTATTTATTGATTATATTTTGTATTCTTAATCTGAATCCACAAAGTAACTAGTAATTTAAGCTCTCGGATAAATGTCGTGAAGTAAAAAGTACAATATTTGCCTCTGAGATGTAGTGGAGTAGAGGGTAGCAGAAAATAGAAATACTCAAGTAAAGTACAAGTACCTGAAATTTGTACTTAAGTACAGTACTTGAGTAAATGTACGTAGTTACTTTCCACCACTGGTTTTTGACACGTGCGCGCATTGTTTTTTAATTGTTTTTTTAATTGTTTCCTTGTGCGCCAGGGGGATGTTCGCCGGGGGGCTTCGCGAGGCGCAGCAGGCGGAGATACCCGTGCGGGGGGTCACCCACGTGGCCATGTCCAAACTGCTGGATTTCATCTACACCTCGGAGGTGGAGCTGGACCTCGCCTGTGTGCAGGAAGTGCTGGTGGCCGCTACCCTGATCCAGGTAGGTAGTCCACACCACTGTCATGGGGGGCTAGAGCAGCTCTTCACTTGGGTTTAGGTGGTGCTGGTGATATAACATAATAGCAGAGTAAAATAAGTGAACCTGAAAAACTTAGTGTGTGCATCGTTTTTTTGGGGGGGGTTTGTTTGAGCTCCTAAAAAAAGAGGAAGCTTTTCCTGATTTAGCTCTTGTGAGCTGTCGCTGTCTGCCCATATATGGTCATCCAATATCACCCTGTAATGGCCTAGCTGAGATGCTGATGCTAGCCATCAGGGCAATATAGTCCACCACACCACACAATACACAGTCATCGATTCCATATAAATGCGCTCAATGAGTAATTCTGATTTGGTTTGGCCCCATCATGAAAAAGCAGCTTCTTCAACAGACCCACACCCGTGTGTATATATGAATCTTTCCACAGATCGAGGATGTTATCCGCTTCTGCTGTGACTTCCTCTTCTCCTGGTTGGACGAGAGCAACATCTTGGAGGTGCAAAAGCTGGCCGAAATGTTTGGCCTGCAGCAGCTGGAGGCCAAGGTTAACTTGTTCATCCTCCAGAACATCCAGAGCCTGTCCCGCACAGAGGCGTACCGGCAGCTGCCGGCGGAGAAGGTGCTCCAGGTGCTGAGCAGCGAGGAGCTGGAGGTCCTCGGTGAGAACGAGGTGTACGAGGCAGCGCTGCACTACCACTACAGCCCCGAGCAGGTGGAGACGGACCAGGTGCGCTTTCAGGTTGGTCAACATGTGCTCCGTTCCTCTGGTTCAGAATCGGATCCCCAATAGATTGTTTATGTGACTCATATGCTAGTAATATGCCATTATTCTCTGGGACAGCCACGCAACCCGGTGCTCAATGATTTGGCTGCACCTTGAGTTGAAAGCATTAGTAATATAACATACATTTGGATAGGGATGATAATGTGGCTTTTTTTAATGATGCAAATTGGGGTTGGGTGATGTGGCCAAAATCTTCTATCCCGATATAGGTCATTTAGTATCTCGATAATGAAATATATTACAATATAGCATGTTTTCTGGTAATTCAATAAATAAATAATCTAAACACTTATGCCATATCTCACAATATCCAAAATCTAAGCAGATATCTAGTCTCATATCACGATATCGATATAACATTGATAAATTGCCCAGCCCTAATTCAAATTGTGAGGAAAATATGTATTTTTAAGTCATGCTGCTGCAGTTTTCAAACTCTAAAATGAACTGAGTAAAACATTCAGCAGTGAATGTTCAGCAGTGCCCACCAACATGACTAAGTGTGGGCAGGTTTTTTTTTCACCTTCTCCATTTTCTTAAATCGCTGCATCATGTCAATGACGTTCCAAAGACTTCCATCCGGCAAAAGGTTCTGGTCTATCAAGAACCAAAACCTTGCGCCACCTAAAAACAGTTTCTTCCCCCGGCCTCTCACTGACTCTGTCACGTCCACTGCCCCCTACCCCACCCTGTCACACACACACACAGATGTTCCTGCGCCACCAGCAACTCCTACCTCCTGTTTAAAATAAACATGTGCATTATAAATGTTTAAACATACACATACATAAATCAATATTTATTTATATCTATTCAAATGATAATGTACACGCTCATAGCCTCCAGCCCTCTCATTTCTTCTTAGCCTTTCACAACCTACACAATTTATAGTTCTTAATACCTTTAGTGTGGCAGTAGACCCCTACTTGCTGGGCTCCTCCGACACAGGTAGATGTTGTAAAGCCGGTTTATTGGCGATAGCAAGCTCTTACCGCCAGAGCAGGTGGTAAATGCTGCTCATGACAGCACTCTACCTCGAGTGTGTGTGGTGATGGCTGGTTTATCCTGGGTGCCATGATTGTTCATGCACCACAGAGCCTAGTCAGTCTGACTCAGGCCAGGTGAGGCTGTAAACCAGCTATCAACAACACACACTCCACACATGTTTTGCTTATACCGTGTTGTTTTATTGTCTTTTATGCATCAACCTCACCAAGTCACTTTCCTTGTATGTGCAAATATACTTAATAAAATAATTCTGATTCTGATTCTGAAACCTCCCGCACCGTCCCTAACCTCGCCTCACCTCCTCTATCGTCCCCTCACCTCTCTCCGTCACCAGGACAACCTGAGGATGCTGAAGGCGGTGCGCTTCTGCCTGATGGAGAAGCCGGCGCTTGAGCGGCTCTACGGCCGTCTGGAGCCGTGCCCGCTGAAGGAGTCCGTGGCGCTTGCGCTGCGCTACCACGAGCAGGAGCTCCTTCAGCCCATGCTGCAGGGCCCGCTCAGCCAGCCCCGCTCCAACGCCCACTGCATCCTGGGCTTCGGTGGCATGTACGAGTCCGGCTCCAGCGCCGACAGCGAGGGGCTCTTCCAGGTGTTCCGCCCCAGCTGGGGCGAGTGGAGGACCCTGGGAGCGGTGCAGTCCCATCACATGTCCAACCAGGGCGTGGCCGTGCTCAACAACTTTGTTTACCTGGTGGGCGGGGACAAGAACACCAGCAGCTTATACGCAGAGACCCGCTGCTGGAGGTCAGCTACTGGGTTTATTCATCTAGGGCTGCAACTAACCGTTATTTTCATAGTGGATTCATATAATGATTATGTTTTCGATTAAATCGATTTAATCATTCTAGAAAATGTCATAAATAATAGCAAATGCCATCACAAAGTTACCAACAGAGTCCAAGTGATTATCTCACAAACTGCCAAGAAAAACTAAAATATTCATTTTATAATGATCCATGAAGCAAAGATTTGAATTTCTGAAGCAATCAAGTAGCAAGTGTTTGCTATTTGTACTCGATAAATTACCTAAACAATGAATCGATTGATTAATCGACTAATCGTTGCAGCCCTATATTTATCAATTGCTTGGTGTGGTCGTGAAGGAAGAAAAGAGGCTCAATTCCAAATGGCGATTTGTCTGTGGCTTTAATCGCGTGCAATGACAGTTATGTTGTATATCACATGATCATAGATCATGTGATATACAACATAACTGTCATTGCAAGCTTGAGTTGGCCTTTTTTAACCCGCACAGCAATCTCACTGTTTGCCATCCTAGGCGAGCTCATATTTAATTTGATTTCAACTGTAATTTTCCCCCTCTAAATCAGCTTACGTCTGATTGAATTTCAGCGATTGGAGATGTTGCTTTGAAACTTGGGCCTTTGGTTGTTGTTGTTGTTTTTTGTGGTGTACGTTTGCTAGATACGACCCCAGACACAACAGCTGGTGCTCCATCAAGCCCCTGCAGCAGCAGCACGCCGACCACTGTTTGTGCGTGCTGGGGGACCACATCTATGCCATCGGGGGCCGCGACTACAGAAACGAGCTGGAATCTGTGGAGCGCTACGACCCACACACCAACACCTGGGAATACGTCGCCCCTCTCAAGAGAGAGGTAGAGGAGAGGACGTTTGATGCTGTTGACTTTTTTTAATGCATTTTTTTTAATGTCATTTAAAGGAAGGTGTATGTACTTAAACAAGCCACAAGGCGGTGCTATAAACTCTCATAGCACACCACCTCTGCTTGATTCATTGCTAGGGTGTGATCAAGGTCCATGTAAAAAGCAACAGGATTTAATTAAATGTAGTTTCTACTACACACACCAAACCACTAAATCCGTCCCCATCTTGTCCTCACAGGTGTACGCGCATGCGGGCGCTGTGCTGGACGGTAAGATGTATGTGACGTGCGGCCGGCGGGGGCCGGTGTACCTGAGGGAGACCTACAGCTTCGACCCTGCCGCCGACCAGTGGGTGGCTTGCGCCGATGGGCCCGTGGAGCGGGCGTGGCATGCCGCCGCCGCACTCAATGGACGCATCTACGTGATCGGAGGGAGCAATAATAATAATGAGCATGAGTGTCGCCAGGACGTCCTTAAGGTAGGTTTTTTTAATTGTCCTGGCCGCTCACTGGGTCGATGCCTCAATCGGCGTATTGGGATCGATCGATGGTCAGTGTTTAGTTTTTTCCGTACTTTTAATTTCAGTTTCAGCCATTTATACGTTCCCTTTCAACTATTTGATATAATATGTCAAATGTTTATAATCACTACAGATGTTTACAGGTGACCAAAAAAAATGAAAATGACACAATAAAAGACAAGAAGGCAAAAACAGTTGACTCCTACATATGAGTTGTACTGACGATCGCCAAGTGTGTTGACGTCGACCGTCTGAGGCTGTTGGGTTGCTTGTTTTGGCCTCCAGGTGGCGTGCTTCCACCCGGCGGCCGACTCCTGGTCCCTGGTGAGCCCGCTCCCGGCGGGGCACGGGGAGCCCGGGGTGGCCGTGCTGGACGGCCGCATCTACATCCTGGGGGGCCGCTCGCACGACAAGGGCAGCCGCATGAAGCACGTGCACGTGTACGACGCCGACGCCGACCGCTGGGAGACCGGCACGCCGTTCGGAGGACGCATCTCGGGCCTGGCCGCCTGCGTGCTGCCGCTGTCCCTCGCCGTGATCGGCCAGGCCGAGAGCTGGCAGCAGAACGCCAAGGGGGCCGCGGGGGAGGAGGTGCGCGTGGACTCGGAGTACCCCAGAGAAGAGTGACCAATCACATGGCCGCGTTGCGCCGTCCTTAGATTCAGGATTGACCCTGGGTGATGGGAGCCAATGTTTTCAGTGCCTCTGAACTAATCGGTGTCTTAATGGGGACACTCTCTTTTTCTGATCTGATTTTGCGATGGGTCAAACATGTTGGAGTATGTGTTCTTCCTCACATATACTCTCATTTGCATAAGGATTTTTCTATATTCATGTCCATGCCAGAATTGTCTCTACAAGGCTGTTCACTCCACAAGGAACAGCAGAGAATCCTTTCTATGCAACCGATATAGTGTTTCTTTTGATATATATTATTATATGGGGCACTGGTTTAGTCGTCCAGTTAAGTGAAATTCTTGTTTATTTTGGGACTCTTGTGGTTTTTCTGTTGTGGTTCACTAGGGTGTACTACATGTCTAAAGTATTATGTTGGTATATACACAAGGGTTTACTACGTGTCCAAAGTATGCCTTGTTTTTCTAGTTACATTTAACCTGGCTTTTGATTGTGTTTGCGGTTTCCTCTTTCAATAAAGGTGTGCCTTTTTGTTATATCACTGTTCAACTAAAGACTAATCGTTGAGTTGAGTATGGTACTTACTACCACAAGTCACATGATACCTTCCCAAAAAATCTCCCGCCTGCCAGTCATCAATCTTTAAGTTGAGAAACCTGATCCATGCAGTGAGTTGAAGTTGTTGTTGAGGCCCAGACTGCTATGCATACTTAACTGTTGTTTGTCAAAAAGGCAGGAGAAATAGTGGAGGACTAAATGTACAATGTTAATGTTTGAAGTCTTGATATTACCATGTGCACTAAATTGGAACTGAAACCAGGCAAGAGGTTGAATTATGCAAGTCGTGCATTCATAACATATTCTTAAGTATCTTTTATAGTTGAATTAAAAAAACATAATATATTGCATTTTTTACTTGGAGTGTTCATTGGGTGCTTCTGCATTGCGCAAGGTTTCTTTGTATTTTTTTTCATGCTTTCTTTTGTCACATTTTCTTTTGAAAATGTGGTTGGCATATCATTTCTAAATGTCTTTGCCAAACTAAGAAGGCATATTCTATAATTCTATTACTCTTGTCTTGTGCTTTTTGATGTCTGCTTCCTCTTGATGAGTCCATACATGCTAATCATTATGGGATTGAGTTATGGATATCCAAGCCATGCCGTTGACCTTGCTAAGAATTCAGACAAGCTTGGCACAGCTTTGGTGTTTCGGAGCATTAACCCTGATAAAAAATGAAATGTTCTTTCATACAATTTTAGGACCAATTTTAGGATGGCATGCCTCCTAGGTATACAATGCCTTTAGTCATTTAGCCGATGCTTTTATCCAAAGCAACTGTGAGAACAAAAGTGAGAATCGCTAACTCCGAGCGAGACATTCCCAAAGCTGAATACTTCCACTGGTATATTCCAGTGTTCAGTGTAAGATTTCTTTGGGCTGTTTACATTATTGCCAAATAACCTCATGCATTGACCACACATAGTGGTAAATCTTGGATGTTTTTAGGGACGTGCTAGTTGAAAGGGTCATTTTAAAGGTGTTTCCCCATATGGTTATGGTATTGTCTTCTTTGTTCAGATGAATTAGAATATGAGATGCAGTTAGTGGTCCGGTCTGAAACCGCCGGTCGTTTGAAACTCGTGTCACCAGAGGTCTTCCTGATCCTGTACTGGACAGAATCACTATGTTTGTGGAAATGTCTTCAATGGACATTCTTCTGCCCCTTTGGAATATAATTTGGGGGCAATGTGGTGTTAATATGTTTTTGTATGCACATGGTGTAACAGTGTGGCTTAACAAATCCTTTTTAACATTCAAATTAGAAATGTTGGAGGGTCCTTTTCTGTTGAACGACATAATGGAGGCAGCTCCTGAGCCTCTAGTTAGTGTTTGTTCTTAGGAGACTTGAATGTATTATTATAGGCATCGTAATAGTCATCGTCTCAATCTCAAGCGTTTCTGGAGAAGAAAGTAGCAACTACAACAGTTCTTTCTCACTTAATCACTTCTACACAGCATACCATTAAAAGACAAACGTGATGACAAACATCAAACAGCTGTCCGCAGCCACGCCCACACCGTATTGAAAGTGCACTTGAATCAAAATGACAGTTGTGAGCTGTGGTGCTTGTCGCCTTTCATCCTGCCCGAGTCTCTCCCAGTTCCTCTCCATTTGGCTCCTCCAGCTCCAGCCTTCTCCACTTTATACAGTCGGCAAAGGCTATTTCACCTACATCTGTTACCCGGCCCCCCCCCACCCGCCCCCCTACTTCACACTGCTGTGCCGAGGCCCCGTCGTGTTGTCTGCTGGCTGCCTTTGACACCTGAACTAAACTAGATATTGCAGGGTCAAGCAAGCAGTTGATGTTGATGTTATGCATCTATACATGTATCTACACAACCCTAACCCCATAGTGTAACAAGCAATTCATTCTGAGGCCACCATTGCCACCCTGGGCATAGTAAAGTGTGTACTTAAGCTCGTCAGAAGAAGCATTTGCAGATGTTTGAGTGGCCGTTGTTTTTTTTTTTTGGTGGTGGTGGTGCTCTTAGCTGGGCCATTACCGGAGCAATTAAAAGCGGTAAAAGGGCCCATTGTGTAGTACTGAACAGTTTTTAACTGGGGGGGGGGGGTCTTGGACATGAGTGTCCAGGGAGACATGGGGAGTAAGTGGGCCCTCCCTCCTACTCCCATCCTTGAGTGGGGAGTCCATTCCAGACAATGAGGAACAGTTTCATCCTTCTCTCTAAAAGGCCGTCCGCAGAGTTTGACTTGGATCCAGCAGCTGCCTCCATTATTGATGTGCTGCAAAACCGTTTCATTATAGTTTATGCTGAGGTTACTTTGCTGACACTGTTGCGTGGTTACGAGCAAGCTGTTTAGAATGAGATACACCGCCGTCAAACATCGGAAGATTTATTCAGCCACAGTGTGACTTGACTATTTTGTACGGCTGCTGTATTAAGCATTTTACACACAAACACAGGCATGCATTCATTCGCTTGTGAATACCACACACGCATGCAAACGTTTAAAGGAGACTTTGTACAGAATTATGCATTATTGTGTTATGCTATAAAAACCAATACATTTTCAGCTAAACCCAATATAATGGTAGCTCTGTTCTGCAATATTTAGATCATTTAATTTTTCAACTTCTAAAATAATATACCCAGAAATAAAACATACAATGTGCTACATTTTAAATGTAGAACTACACACATCTCAAATTCATTCAAGTAACGGTTAACCATTACCATCTATTTCTTCACATACATACGGTAATAGATGTGTTGAAAAGCTTAAGGATAAGGCATTTGAGAACACGGCAAAAGAAAAAGTAAGTAGGCAGGATTGGGCCGTTAACCAGAGCCGAATAAAACAAGTCCCAGCAGACTATTAACACTACTTACAGAACCCCCATCTGCAGCCATGTTGGCCTTTACAACGGTCATTAACAGCTCCTATCCACCCGGGACAGGCGGGGGGGGGGGGGGGGGGGGGGGGTGAAGACAGCCCTGTCCCCGCCACATCCCCTCCCCGGATTGCAGGCAGTTTAACGCTCGTTGGGACGGAGAACGATGCAGGGGCCGGCCGGTGGGTAAACCTCAGCAGGTGAGGCCTTTCACACCCTCCCTCCCTCCCGCCCCCCCCCCCCCCCCCGCACCCCAGGCTAGGGGCCACAATAATACAGGGGTCTTTAATGCATGCTGGGCCAACGACAACTTGAGTGTGGTCCTCGTTAGATCAACAAAGAGGAAACGCAAACAAACCCAGCAGCAGGTTCCTTTGGTCAGCCGGCCGGCTTCCAGAACTGTCCCTTTCAGGAGGGGGCTCCCGGGTGCACCGCTGTACACAGGAAGCCGACAGGATGAACCGCTGTCTGACTGTTTATGTTTCGCATCACGTTTATCATGGCTCATGATCGTCTTGTGCTAAACACACCGGCATCCTAGTGGTAATCGTGCACTGGAGAACCCTCTTCGAATGTCTTCATACGGCAGACAGTGAGACATCCACGCTATATCCCCATTTTCCTTCTTCCTTTGGTCATTATGTCGCCAACTCTCCTTTCCAACCTCGACCAGGGACTTGAACGCCGTATCAATGTACTACTCAAGCAGTAACCCCTACCCCCCCCCCCCCCCCCCCCCCCTCCCCTCCGACCTATCAGCCCCTACATGATCCTCATTAGTAGAGGTTTTACAACCTCATTATAAACAGCCCCATTGGCATCATTTCCACTATGTATAATAAGCACATACAAACTTGCGGTACCACCGTTTAAAGTTGTTTTTGTTTTTTATTTCCACAACACATTACAATTTAAGACCGGTTTTCATTTCACGCCGACTTCTTATATTTTATTACTTTTCTTTTCTACAAAAAATAATATTTTCAAACCAAAGCCTAGACCTCATTGCAAATACATAATAAATAAACCATTCCACGACGACACAACAACAACTCTTAGCATGGCATAGCGAGGTCCCTTCTGCGGTGGGGGGGGGGGGGGGGGGGCTGTGGGAGATGGAGTCCCACTGTGGGTTGCAGACAGTCTGTGTTTCAGCAACACGCATCCCTCTGGCCTCTCCCCCTCCCCCCCCCCCCCCCCCCCCCCCCCCCCCCCCCGGCCGCAGTTTCTCCCTCGGTTGCGACTTTTCGATGCGGGCCTGCGTCGCTCTGCCTCCTCTGGGGCATGCGTCCTCACAGCGGTGGAGGTGGGGGTGGCGGTGGGGGGTGGCTCAACGTTGGGGAAAAACACCCGACAAGCAGTTCTCCCTCTCAGGGGTCAGGGTGGGTGGATGGGGGGGTGGGGGGGGGGGGGGGACTAGTGTCTCTCTCTCTCTCTGGTTCCCAGAGCGCGGAAAGCGGCCGGCGTTCACCAGCAGGAGTAGGAGAAGAGGGGGTACTGGCTCCACTCGGCCACGTTGCCGTGGTGATAGCCGTGGTGCATGGCCTGGGTGCTGTAGTCGGTGGGCAGGTGGTGGGGCGGCGGCGGCGGCGGCGGCGGCGGCGGGTACTGGGCCGGGCCGGCCCCGCTCCACTGGCCCAGACTCTGCTCGGCGGCGGCGGCGCTGTAAGGGCTGTAAATGGCGTGGTGTCCCAGGACGCCGGGGGGGGGAGGAGGGCAGGGCTTGGCGGGGGCACCCTGAGGTGGCATGCTCATGTTGAGCCCCGCCGGGTACTCCCCCTGCTGCTGCTGCTGCGGGGGTCCGCAGGGGCCCGACGGAGCCATCTCGTGGTGGTGGGGGTGGTGGTGGTGGTGGTGGGGGTGGGGGTGGGGGTGGTGGTGGGCGCGGGACGACTTGGCGGCGTCGTGGTCGGGCACGGTGGCCACGTCCGGGACCCGGGACTCGAAAGCGCCGCGCGCCGATACCGAGCCGTTGCTGCTGGCGACGCTGGAGGAGGGGGAAGGGGACTTCCCGTATTCGTGGAACCTGCAACACAACATTCACACGGCTCACGTTAAGAATTTTAAAATGCTCATCTGCGTATTTTACGGGGAGTTTATACTCCTCGCGGTGCAATCACGCTATCCCATCCCCCCTCTTTCCCAATCCGGCTGCTGTGCGTGGGTTTACCTGTAGGGTTGGTAGGAAGCGGGCGCCGGCACCAGCTGCTCGGCGTTGTACATGTCGCCGGGGGCGTTGCCGCCGGGGGACTCGGTCCTGCCGCCGGCCTCCCGCTCGGTGGACCAGGGGGAGTAGCGCTCCTCCTTCACCACGGCCAGACCCATCGCCGCCTCCTCCTTGCCCTTGTGGAGGTCCGACTCCTCAGCCTCGTAACCCTCGTAGGAGGACCGGCTGAAATCTGTTGGGGGGAGAGCATGAGAGATGAGCGTGGTTAGAATGAGGGAGGGAGGGAGAGGTGAGGGTGTGGCGGGGGGGGAGACACAGACAGACAGATGGATAGATAGTGATAGAGAGATAGTTACCTGGAGGACTGTCTTCACCGGACAGTCTGGGCTTTTTCTCGGGGCAAACGGGCGGCTTATTTGTGCGTCTGAGAGAAAAAGGAGATTTTTTTTCTTTAAAACCGCAGACAACTTTCCCGAATTCGTACGTAATAATATTAAGCATCAAGCGTCCCGATGGATCCGTGTGAAAGATATCACTGCGGTGTTTACCTCTTCGCATTCGTCCCCTCATCTCTGAAACCCTTTGCAAATGGATTATGGTTGATCTTCAGCTTTGTTATCTGGAGAGAGAGAAAGTGGGAGAGAGAGAGAGAGGTAAACATACAATCTAAGTCGCTCCATCAAAGTAGTGCGGTGTCATATTCGATATTGTTGACGTCATTAATGAGTTATCCTAGCATAAACACAAAGGAGACTGACCTTGGTGTTCTGGTAGGCGGTGACGGCCATGAAGGAAGTCTTGGGGAAGGTGAAGGTCTGGAAGACGCTCCAGCGAACGCTGAACATGTCGTCCGCCTGGACGATGTGGAAGCGCGGGTGGTAGCGGTGCATCGAGTGCAAAATGATCTGGGGAGGGAACAGAGAGCACATTCACTCAATATGCTGTCACGATATATCGACTCCTAATAGGATAAATACATAGAATAGTAATACTTTCTTTCTACAGTACTTTTCCAAACCAAAGTTACAGAGTGCTTAGCAGATACGAATGCGGTGGAATCCATATAAGATACAAGGCAGAACTAAGTCCTGTCTTGGTGCGTCATGTGATCACCGACAGGTGTGTCATGTGATCACCGGGCTTTCGTGACTCACGTGGCCGTGCTGGTCCAGGGTGTTGTTGGTGAGCTTCAGCTTGAGGAAGGAGGTGGGCTGTTTCATCCAGTGGCTCCCAGGGGCCGGGGAGTCTGGGTGGAGGTAGGTCCTGCAGGGGGGCTGGGGCTCCGCTTTTCCCGCCACCTCCCACTTGTCGTCCACTTTCCACTGCAGGCAGACGGAGGGAGAGACAGAGAGAGACAGAGAGAGACAGAGAGAGAGAGAGAGAGAGAGACAGAGAGAGAGAGACAGAGAGAGAGAGAGAGAGAGACAGAGAGAGAGAGTGTGCAAGACTGTCAATCATCTGTGTATTTCTGAACTATCTGCAGCATGCTGATCTCTGTACATAGACATACTGAATATACAAACTAAACAGATACCTTTGTAAAAATAAAATACAAAATGTTGCGTTGTTGTGTTTACACAGTTTTCACTTATTCGTATTTAGATTTTATAACGGCAATGTCCACATTTGTCTTTTTTTATTATGAGTTATTTTTATTTATGTGTATATAATTTTTTTTTTTTACAGTAAAATCAACATTTTTCAGTTTGTATTTTTAAGTACATTTTACCGACTCTTATTTGATCGCAATGTTACACGGCTCTGTTTACATTGCACGTACTTTTTAATTTTTTTTATTTAACACTCACTTTACTTCAATGTAAACGTATGGTTCCCATTACAATAAAGGCCCTTTGAATTGAATTGACTTGAATTGAGAGACAGAGACAGAGACACACACACACACACAGTCTGCAGAGAGAAAGGGGAAGAGACGGCTGCAGAGCTTGTACCCCCCCCCCCCCCTCCCCCCCCCCCATTGAGGGTGGGGAGCAGGGTGAGTACAGTGGGACCCCCAGCAGGGGATAGAAAAACAGGAAAGAGATAACCGCCTTTGATGTACAATGTCGGGGGGGGGGGTGTTAGAGCGGAGGGGGGGGGTGGGGGTGATAAACAAGGAGGAGGTGTGTGTGTGTGTGTGTGTGTGTGTGTGTGTGTGTGGGGAGGGGGTGACACGTCATGTCTGGAGAAAGCGGTTATCGCGGGTTAATCTGGGCCCACGGCCATGGTCGCCTTGATATGAAGCCGCTCTTATGCGGGAATATCCAGACTGCAGTTTCGACGTGGGAGCTCACCTTCCCCAAGCATTGACCCGGGTGTGAGGTGAACAAATGAACAGGTGATATCTACCTTGTATCTGAAGCCGTCCTCGGGCACCATGTCCACCAACAAGATGTACTTGGCGCAGGGAATCAGGCCGGAGAGGTTGATTTTACAGTGTGGAAACATCCTCCTGGAAAATACAAGCAGAGGGAGAACAATTCAACAAGGTGTGTAAATATCTTAGTGACAACATGGTTCACCGGCCAATCTTAGAAAGTTGTTTGTCCTGGCACATATAAAAAAAACAAAAAAACGATCAACAGTTATACATACATTTTCTCATGTCTCTTTTCAATTCCTTTTACTCTACTGCACATTTCTGCTTTGACACCCTCATTTCCTGCATGCATTCATTCATTCATTCATTCATTCAAGTACATCTGATGTCTCATCTTTTTTGGGATGCTTATTCATGCGGTAGCCCGGTGGCCGAGTCTTACCGGCCGGGCTTGGTGATGATCATCTCGGTCCCGATCTCGTGGAAGGTCTTCCAGAGGTCTGTGTCCTCCAGGGTCATCCGGATGCTGCCCTGCTGGAGGTAGCCGTCGGGGCCCGTTGCCATGGCGCCCGGAGGAGGCCCGCTGAAGTTGGTCTTCAGGTCTGGTAGCAAAAACAGACGTCAGAGTCACCAGAGCGTTAGTTTAGTCGCGGACAGGGTTTAGGGATGAGTGACCTTTGCATGCATACAAGCTAGAAGCAGAACCATGAGAAAATGTGCTCCGTGAACATGGGAAAACCCGAAGCAAAACGTCTGGTCAAAATGAAATAAAGAAATTAAAAAATTGCCGCTTACCTCGGATGGACTGCATGCTTCAGATTCCAAAAGTATAATAAAAAAGAGTGGAATATAAGTGGTATCCAAAGTCTTGACCAAGGTCTTGTCCCCCCTTCCCTCCACCCTGGGTGAGTAGATCCAGTGGCTTGCCGGCTAGAGAGGTGGGTCAGGAAAGGTGGCCGGGCGCTGTGTGAGCTCTGTGGGGTCTGTGACATTGTCCCTGACTTTTAAGGGGAGGCCAGCAGTGGGTGTGGCCAGCGGTGGGCGTGGCCAGGAGGGCCATTCCCCGGCTTTGAAGTGGCACAATGATGAGTCGGTGCCCCGCTGTGATTGGAGGCTGCGGGAAATCAAAGAGACTTAGCAGAGCCTTGATAGCGTCCCCACAGGAAGGGGGACGGAGGAAATGCATCTTTATTAACTGCTAAGAGACTTTTAAACAAATATGGACGGGGCTGCCAGCCGCAGGTAGGGCCCTTGGCGGCACCAGAGGCAGAGCGTGCGCAGCATTCACACAGATGCAACAGTACACGAAACACACTGTTTAGAGGGCCTGTGCAATGTGGTAAAATACACATTAACATTCATTCACCAAAAATAAGAAGGTATATATATATATATATATATATATATAAATAAAAAAGGTATATTTATGTGTCAAACTATTAACTATATTATCAAATTACTGTCCAATTTATATTTTAAAGAAGAAATGTTTTACTCTTTATTTTAGATAAGATGATTTCTTCCTTTTCAAATGATGAAATCATCATATATTCTAAAATATAGTTTTAAACTGTATTAATAAAACGGCATGTCATCATCTTTATAATATCACATCAAACTTTTATATGAAATACCATTTCAGGCCTAAACACTCGTCAGAAGAAATTAATAAGTGGGCGGGTGAACGCTGTGTAAACCAATAATGGAGTGATGACAACGCGTGTTGCAGGTACGTTTCTTTTTTTTACCTTGGGGCACTGTGTGTGTGTGTGTGTGTGTGTGTGTGTGTGTGTGTATTGGGGTGTCTAGACAGGCCCGTGCTGATAGATAATCTCATTAGGCTAGTTTCCTCTGAAGGCTCTATAGTTTCTACATGTGGAAGAGGGCCTGGGTAGGGACCAGCAATTAACAGCCAGTTAGCACCACAAGGCCAACTCAGGCCTGAAAGGGAGAGGAGTGAGAGGAGGAGGGGAGGGGGGGGGGGGGGGGGGGGGGGGGTGGGGGGGGTGGGGGGGGTCGGATAAAGACCTGCCCCAACAGCCCCGTCCCTCCCGCCACCCACACATTCAGGGCACACATATTGACGAGTGTTATTCATGGGGCGTCTGCTCAAGGGCTGCTGCATCATACCCCAATTACCACGGGCAAAACAAATGCTAAACGCCACTTATATACGGCCGACACTCGGCACAACAAGCCCTGATGTCTCTGATTCCTGCACTCGGCCGCCGCTCTGCACTCTAAACACATCTCACCTGAGAGTTTGGATGAAAGTGTCTGCTGAAGGACTATAATGTCATGTAAATGTAATATCGCCAAACCATGTCCCCCCCCCCCCCCCCCCCCCAGTGGATGTGGGAATTTGAATTGAATTGAATGTCTTTTTACAGTCCATGCGGCCTGCCTCGCCTATGAATACAACGTGGCAGTGATGTTGCATTCTCTCGTCTGCCTATTGCATACAATACCTTCGGCAGTCCTGCATTTGTAACAGTGCAACACACACACACACACAATGGCACCCATTGTTGTCTGAGAAATATAGAAGACCACAAAGACCACCAACAACAATCTACGTTGATTGTCTTCTTCTTCTTCTTCTTCTTCTTCTTCTTCTTCTTCTTCTTCTTCTTCTTCTTCTTCTTCTTCTTCTTCTTCTTCTTCTTCCTCCTCCTCCTCCTCCTCCTCCTCCTCCTCCTCCTCCTCCTCGCATCCGTCAGTCTCTTAGTAGTCAACATGAACAAGAACACAATCTCTTCGCCCCCCCCCCCCCCCCCCCCCCCCCACCCCCCCCCCCCATTTCGAGAAACCTCCAGAGAAGAGCTTTTTTGGAAATGAGCAGTGTGAACCTTTTGCAAAAAGCGCGAAAGCATTGATCCGCGTGTTTATGAGCGCTCTACGGCCGGTCGGGTCGATGCCGAACAGCGAGATAATGGCTGCACCGGGGCAGTAAGCGGACCCATCAGGCCGGGCACTAAAAGGCAACACATCTCTGTCCATTCAGTTCACCTCTACGGGGTTGTTTTCATGAATACAGTGTGAAGATCCTGATAACAACCCCCCCTCCCCTCCCCCCCCTCCTCCCCCCTCCCCACACACACACAATCCTCACGTATAGTAAAAAGAACTTTAAAAAAAAAAAAAAACAAGAAAAAAAAACTTTGGCCTTGAAGTGCCATTCGTTTTTTATCCTCCTGATGTGAAACCAATTGCCGGCTAGGAGTTATTAATGACGGGTCCGGTGTGGCTGTCCTCACCTCCCGGCTGGCGCTACTCCTAAACACCACCAGCCTGCATTACCAGGGACAACACCGCCGGGCTGCTTCCCAGGGACAGTCCAGCGTGTCTGACTCGCCAACACGATCTTTCTTTCATTTCATTCGCTCCCGCAGCGACGTGTACACTCGCATACATGTTGCATACATTTATACACATTTTTTTTTACTAATGGAGACCCGTTTATGGGATGGGTGGGTGTGTGGTGTGGGGGGGGGGGGGGGGGGGCGCAGCGTGGATGTGTGAAGAGTTAAGAGGGGATAGCTGTACGTTTCAGCAGCCGGCGTGTCGATACAGTTACGCTGCAGAGCCCCGGAGGTGAGACACACACACACACACACACACATACACACACACGCGACGTGGTCCGGAGGTGTAAGGGGCCGCAGGGGTCAGCGAGACGAGGTCAGGGGTCAGGGGTAGCGGGTCGCGGGTGGGGTGCCGACGTACATAACGGATTCGGTGCAGTTGGACTTGGGCAACAAGTGTGTGCGCGTGTGTGTGTGTGTGTGTGTGTGTGGGGGGGGGGGGTAGTGTTATTTGCACACAGAGCCAGACCACACCGACGACACGTGAAACGTGGCTGCCTCAAGGAGTAAATAAAGGTGAAATAAAATCAAATAAATAAAGACAAGAGAGGCTGGGCCAACGCAGTTCTTTCCCATCAGTCTGCCTGGGTTGTTGTTGTATTCATGTATTCATTTTCACCACCAGCCTCAGTGTATTGAAGGTTAGGCTGGGGGAAGGCCGCGGCCGTGGCTTTGCTTTTCTGAAGTTCTCTCTCTCTCTCTCTCTCTCTCTCTCTCCTCGGTTTCTCTATCCCTCTCTCTTCCTCTCGGACCATTTGCTCCCGACTTGCACAGATCCCCCGGGTGCCCCAACAGCTGCCAATACACAGACCTGGGTCCCAGGGATCAGACGGCTCTCTGGCAGCCCAACAAAGAGCCCCCCGCCGTGGGCTGACGAGAAATCTCACACCTTTCCCTCACATTAGCCATGCAGCAACGTCCTTTTGATGCTGGATTGGCCACTCGGAGGTAGGACCCCGGAGCGGCGGCGGCGGCGCGTCCACCGGGGCCCGCGGGGGCCAGCAGACGCACACATCGCAGGTGGGGGGGGGGGGACCGAGGACAGGTCACCTGAACAGGTCGCTCATGATGTCCCGGACTGGGAAGGAACCCCCAAACCCCCCCTCCCCCCCCCGGCCCTCCCTCAACCACTCTTTATCTCCAACAGGCTCCAATGGTCTGAGGGAAAATGGCTGAAGCAATAATAGGTGAAATGGATGGAATGAAACCCAGGTGATTGTGTGCATGTGAAAGGTGTTGAGGTTTCTCTCTTTATATATGTATAACAAAAAATAACATATATATATATATATATATATATTTTTTTCATAGTGACTATTTACTTCACCGAGGGGGTATAGATAGAAACAAAGCAGTTGTTGCTTTCTTTGCTTTGCTTTCTTATGAATGAAAAAAGGGGATACTGCGTATTAAAAGATCCTCTCTGTGAAGAGAGGAGCTTGTGGGCTCACTTAACCCCACCCTGGGGTTGAGGGAGCCCACATTTGGCCATCGACGTAAGAAAACAAACCCCTCACATCTAGCTTGCCTGGCAAAGGGGCAAATGACAACTTCACAGCACTTCATAAGGAACTCCTGGAAGTTGCTAATGAAGACTAATGACTTCCCTGGTGTCGGGGACTTCACACCACAGTGAACAAGCCCTTTGCTGGCCCTTGTTGGGGGGGCAGCGGGGTGGTCTGGCGGGACACAAGATAACATAACTGCCACCGGAGAGGCAGGGAAACATCACTTAAATGGAATTAAATTATGAAATGTATAAAAATATGGAAAAGTGGTCATTGCAAGGATTATTTTTATTCTGAGTGTAGAGGATTGTCTAAGGGCTGTCATAGTTGAGTTGAGTCAACTTCATGGTTGAGTGATAGTTTTACCCTCATAGAATAAGTAAAGGAGTTTTGAACATCCATTTTCAGATGGTCATAACTCATATCAGTGGGTAAACAGTCGTTGTAGTAAACGGTGGTCCAAGTTGACCCTGACAGTTTGGTTGGTAACCAATGTGAACCAATTATTTACATTTATCAACGTAGGACGATTCAAGTTTTGACGTCTATTTAAATATTCGTACAAAAAAAAGGTTGGGGCGCAAATGTGAATTTGGATGATAAAACACAGAGTTGGTCACATGGCCGTGTAAACACACTACAACTCTGTAAAATGGTGGCATGTCATTTTGGCAGCAGGTCATGTGATCCGCTGGAAAACAGAGATCCAATTCAATGAAACTCACCAGAGAAGAACATAACTGCCACCTCTCTGGTAGTGAATGTTAACATCCACTAAAACAATGTGGAAGTTTTTAAATGTTTGTTATTGTGAAATATAATTAAAACGAGTCGGCCTACTGATGCAGAGCAATCCAGGAGATGATGCAGGGGACCCAATTGTGTTTTTTTGCATTTTTTCTTAAAGAAAAAAACCATAGCATGGTTTAAATATCAATTGCAAAGGTTATTCCTATATTTGGAAAATCAAGCTGTGATTTAGATGAATTATCAAACTGCCAGGTTCCCACACACTCGGACCGTTGAGACAGATTTCTTCCTCCCACATTATCACCTACAAAATGCATGTGTCAATATTGTGATCTTCCAATTTTTTTCCTCAATATCCACTCTGTTGCAAATACACCCCAAGTGTTGGTTCCTGTCAGAGTACATAGCATGAAGTGACAAGAGCATCCACTGAAGAGAAGAACACTTCTTACCAAGCTAGAAACCTCTGTGACAAATACCTTTACTGTGAGTGTGAGCAGTATTTTCAGGGAGCACAGGAGACTCAGTACAGCTTTCTCAAGTATATTTTTGGTTTTGATACATCTTCAATGCATTCGGTCTAAACGTTAAACAGACAAAAGCAGCACCAAAGCCTCAAAGCCCATCGCTCCGTAGCATCAATACATTCCTAGTAGACAGCGATACAGTACCACACACTCATACAAACATACAAAATATTACACTTTTTCTCAAGGGTGATATTGTTTACAGTTCGTCATTTGAGTGATTCCTTTTTTATTTTTAGTATTCAATAGCTATTCAACATCTTTTTAGAAAAACTATTCGTAAAAAAAAGAAAAACATTCTATCGTCATTTCTCTACATATATTACGTATATACACACGTATAATACGTATATTTATCAAATGGATCTGTTTCAAAAAGGCATCTCTATCAGAGGGCATCCACCTCGCCCTGCATTTCAATTCCACCTAATTCAGGAAATGGAGGGAGCTGGGTGGGTGGGGGTGTTTCTACAGGTCTAGTACTGTCAATCGTTTCCTGAGTTGAATGGAAATGAATTGGTTTGTTAACGGTCACACACACACGCGCGCACACACACACACGCAGACACACACCTTTGCCCTGCTGTAACCTAATGCTCCAAAAAACCCATTAAAGCCCCCTCCCCCGATCTGTTGGAAAGATTTTCGGATAAAGATATGTACAAAAGCGCATGACCCCAACGAGCCAAAAAAACATAACAAAAAAGACGAGACACCAAACAACCTTTCTTCCCGATCAGCGTTTAGAGCAATGCTGGTGGAAGGACAGCTTGTGTTCCTCCGGGGCTACAAAATGCACCATAAACACGCGCACGCACACGCATGCGCGCACACACACGCATGCGCGCACACACACACACACACACACGCACACGCACACACACACGGACCAAAAAAAAAAAAGCCATTACAATAAAAATACAGTTTGTACAAAAATATCGGCCAAAAATAAACGACACATCCCACGTGTGAGGTGTAAACATATCAACAATCTGCTACAGGTTAGTAGGCTTCCCCCCCCCCCCCCCAGAACACCCCCCCCCCCCCCCCCCCCCCCACCCCCTGGCCGACAGACCCCCGCCTGCTGGAGGAGAACACTGTGTGGTGTACAGATGCCGGTGGCATGCACTTCCCCATGCCTATGTAAAGAGTGCCATAGTGGTCGATAATAAGTGGCGTGCGGCTCCATCATGCTGCCGGGCACGTGTGTGGTGTGTGTATGTGATTGTGTGTGTGTGTGTGTGTGTGTGAGTGTGAGTGTCTGTGTGTGTGTGTGTGTGCATGATATATAGTTCAGGGGTGGCTTAGGGTTTCCTATGAGAATGTATTACTGCCAGAAATGACATCGCAAAGACACTGTTAATGTGCTTCAGCAACATGGGGGACCGTCAATGCCAGGCTGCACTCCAAGTAGTGTTCATGTAGGTGTGTGTGTGTGTGTGTGTGTGTGTGCGGTGTGCGTGCATGCGTCTTCTGTTCAAATGTCCATGTAGTCGTCCTCGCCCTCCTCCTCCTCCTCCTCTTCCTCTTCCTCCTCCTCCTCTTCCTCCTCCTCCTCCTCTGATTCGCTCTCCAGCGAGGACTCCTGGCTGGAGGTCTCCTGCACCTCCAGGACAGGCTGGCTCAGCATGTCCTTCTTCACTGTGGCCGCCGACTGGGACGACAGGATCACATTCTACACCGGGAGCAGGCAGCAGGGGGTGCTAGTGAGCCACGGTGGGAGGCCACAACAGGCTATACAGGCCCCTTTTATACAGAGATCCCGAGCACCGATCCGATACCCATGAGTTTTTTCTTTCTTTCAATAAAAAGCTAAAAATATTGTGAATTAAGAATGTGGTGGAGAGAGAGAGAGAGACCACAAGGGCCCTGTGTTCTGGGCTAATGTCCTTAACAATTTGGATAAGGATGATTGGCAGAGCCAAAATGTCACAACCCTGTCCCGCAATGCCAGCATGCCAGTTCACCCTTTTTACACAGACGTCGAATTAGCTCTGTTACTACTAAAAGGGGCATCTGACTACGATGCTTCAGGCCAGGCAGGCTCCCTCTCCCTCACTCCGGCACGTATACTTGTGCACACATAGCAAGAACAAAGCTAGTAGCCAGTAACGGTAGCACAGCGCAACTTGTGCTTTTAAAAAAATGCATTATCTTTTTACAACATAGATGACCCTTTCCTTGTCATGGGAATTTCACTCTACAGAATGACCATGTAAAACTGCACATATCATATAATTGATATATACGTATATTTTATAAAAAAAACCAAAAACAAAGCTTTGACTAATTTACATTTTGACCTACACAGCGAGCGCCGACACACAAACACGGATGAGCAGAATAAACGTGAACACGGACAGAAGCGCACAGACCGGCGGGGGGCGATGGGACGTACCTTCAGTCTCTGTTTGGTCTCCTCTGATATGCTGCCCTTGGGGGAGAGCAGGGTGGGCGTGGGGGGCGTGACGGTGATCTCGGGGGGGAACTTGGTGACCGTGGAGGGGATGAAGAGCTTTGGCATGTTTGGGGGGATGCGGGAGCGGACGCGACTGGGATCCATCAGTTTGGACGGGTCACCGCTGGTGTAGTGCTGCTGGTCTGGTATGGACACACACACACACACACACACACACAATATTTAATTACAGTCTTTCATTTAAAGTGTTTGTAACTCAAAATGGACCACATAAAAACACATCAGGACACCCAATTACACCAAATAATACCGGTGGCTGCTAGAGCACAAAACATGTTCTGTTGCTTTTAAAATAAATAAATAAAACGCCAATTGCACTATCACACAACAAAGAATAACTAGGACAGCCGGATGAAGAAACCATTGTAGTTAACATCAGACTTAATGGTGGTTGTTTAGACGTTGACCCTTCAACAATATTTTTTTCAGAAATATTATATATAATATTTCCCATCATCTTCAATATGAACCTTCACAGACAACCAGACGGGAACCCACGCACCTCCCCCCCGATCACCTGTGTGTGACAAGTGAGTGAGTGAGTTAGGGCTGGGCGATACGGCCAAAACAATCTATCCCGATATAGGTCATTTAATATCTTGATAACAATATACATCATGATATAGCATGTTTTCTGGTCATTCAATAAATACATAGTCTATATAAAATAACCACACGTTAAAGCCTATACTGAAAAAAATGCTTGACAAATGATGAGTATTTTCTCAAATTTTGTTCATCACTTTACAGTAATGCAACCTTTAAAACCAGGAGAAGACAATACTTATGCCATATCACGATATAACTATTTCCAAAATCTAAGATGATATCTAGTCTCATATCACGATATTGATATAATATCGATATATTGCCCAGCCCTAGTGTGAGTGAGTGAGCAAGTGAGTGAGTGAGTGAGAGTGAGGGAGAAACAGAGCGCTTGTGAGCGAGTGTGAGCGTGTGCTTGTCTGTGTGCGTGCTTGTGTGTTGTGTCTGTTTCGGACCTGGGGTAGTGCTACATGTGGCGGGTTCATCCTGGTACCAGCCTGTTGCCGGGTCCAGTCCCGGGGACACGGTGGCTAGCTTCATCTGCTGGCACAAGTGAGACTCCTGGTGCCGGTAAGACGGACCCTCGGAGGGCTCCCGGCTCTCCTCTGGGGACAAAATAGCATGTACATGAATAATATGCTGTGGCTTGACGCTTGATTATTATGCTCCAATACACACCACTCTGATTTAGTTCCTGTGTATTATGCCCTAGAGTGGGATTAGATGAGTGAGACTATTCGTGAGACCATCCTAGTTCATCTTGGACATTACCCGTTCCACAAACTGTCAGAATGAGTTAACAACATTAAATATAATGTCATTCTCTGCCATTTAATGTTCAAAAAGGCAATGGTTTCATGTGGCCACAAACTAGGGTGACCTCTACAGGTAGAAAAATGTAAATGCAATACAACTTCATTAGGGGTTGCCGCTCAGTAGGCGGCAAATACAGACATTGAAAAAAATATATACAGTATATCAAAAGAACTAGCAGATCAAACATAGATCTGAAGAAGGAGACTGGGATAGATTCACCACAATACATTTTTTTTAGATTTATAGAGAAATATTTGCATGCATGTACATACATGGGTATTTAATATCTAATGTGAATCCCTGATATATGAAAACGCAAATGTTACAAACAAGACTACACATAAACCATGTCAGTCAACAGAACCATCTCATCTTAAATGACAGGAATCAAACGCTAAAGAGATTGAGTCGTCACCAATGGGTGCTAATGTCATTTTGTTTTTTAAGAAATCTCAATACAATCAAGTGCCCGGCACTGTTGTAAAAACAGACATGAAGATTGAATGAATTTTGATTATACTAATGATGCTATTTCCTCAGCAATCCAGACTCTCCCTGTGCCTCCATTTTGGTTGCCTAGGAAACTGTCGTAGTAGATTGCATCGCTCCATCCTGTGTATATGTGTGCGTGCGTGCATGTGCGCAGCGAGTACAAGCACACACACATCGATTTCAGTCGTTTCTCAACCATTCAAGGACCCCATCAAGAAATAAAAACAACCAAACCAGGCACAGTTGTCTTGAAAGTGATGGATTTTCCTATTTTCCCCAAACACGATTCTAAATCCCTTAAAATATAGACTAAATTTAGATGGCATGGGGATTTCTTTGCATTACAAAACAACTAAGAAATATAAATCCATTATGCACTATAGGGGGTTTCTGGGTGGACGGTGGCTTCAAGTGATTTATTCAACAGAGGCTCTGTGCTCTCCTGTGGCTGCTTTTAAAAGCCTCTCACAAAAAAAGAAAGAAAAAAAAGAAAAGTGTAATCACCATTTGCTTCCTCAACAGGTTTCACATTTCCCTCTACTAACTACTGGGCCAGTGAGCTGAGACGGACGGCGCTCTAGCAGAAGATTATAAGATGGGGATTCTTTATACATGAAACAGACAGCCGCACAAGCTAGAAAAGCATTTCCCTGCATTTCCCACCACCGACAAGAACTGTGGCTTATGTAACTGGGTTGTGGAAAAACAAAACAAAAAACATGCGCCCCCTGCTGGTCATCCATGCACTAGCATGAGACCGCTCACCTAATTGAATTTCATTTTTTTCGTTGTTTTACGTTATGTACACTGAACTGATCTGCCATCCCCACCTCCAAAACGCAGTCTGTCTATTTGACACTACGGCTTATATGTAATAACTATAGCATAGTTAAACTACTAGATAAGTCCTACAGACCGATCGACACTCCACGTTGGTGCTGGCTTGGCGGTGGTACCTGTGTGTGGTAGGAAGGCCATGGCTGCTGCCGCTGGGTGGCCGGCGGGCCTCCGGGGCAGGGGTTGGTCCTGGAAGCCCGAGGCCAGGGGTCGGGGCACCTTGCCCGGGGGCTCGTACAGACCAGCCCTGGCCTGGCTCTCCTGGCTGGCCAGCGGGTGGCAGAGCGGTGCGTGGCCCAGGAGGAGCGGCGAGGGCAGGGAGGCGGGGAAGAAGATGTCGCGGTGGTCCTTGGCGAACCTGGGGGTGGTCGGCGCGTCGGCGGCAGACTGTTGGGACAGGGGAGAGAGAGAGGGGAGATTGGCGGTTAAACCGAATGATATGTGATATGCGGTGTGCGTTGCTCGCGGGAGTTCAGCGCAGCCGCCTTACCGTGGGACTTGAACTCAGTAGAGGACTGGACGCAACAAATAAAAAGGGGAGGAGTCACAGCCGATAGAACCAGACTCTTGCGTCTCATTCCATCGATTCATCACTGAATTGTCAGAAAGTCGGCTCTGGGCAGCAGCGTATAGTGACACTAGTATCATTACAGAATTGTTAAACAGGTACAAGTACTCACAAGACACCTACGTACATTGTTGCCGTGGTGGTGGCGGCGGGAGAAAGGGAACAGCCTATGCCAGCACTTCTCTCCCGCCCCCAACCACCATTAAACTTTCCCAGTGCCTTCATGAGACCACTTGTGCACACAAGCGCTGCATACACAACCTGTGGCAACTGCCACCTGGGTCTGCTGCCCCCCCCCCCCCCCCCCACCCAACACCACTGCCATGGCAACGCAGGGGAGCACCGTCGAAAGGGAAATGTTTTCCGTACTTTACTCTCCTTTCCCCTGTAAATATGGATATGTTTGTGTGTGTGTGTGTGGGGGGGGAGGCTTTCTGTCCTGATTGATTTAGTTATGCATATTTCCCAGATGAAATAGACTTAATTTAACGTCAAGTGGAAGACACTAAGAGAGGACAGCTAGCTGTTGCAGGAGCTGCGCTGACATTCAAAAACGCAGTGGTTCTGTTGCACCGCTGTCACAAGGGGGTCCACACAACTGAGACGGCAGGCGAACAGCCATGTGATGTCAAGAAGGCTTAGACTAATAGACCCGCCGCGTTAGCATCGGCTTATTAGGATGTATTCCAACGCCCTCGTCTTCTTGACAAGGTTCCCTCCCCACTGATGGGGTGTGTAGTGCAACCGAGCGCCTTGTCATCGCCGAGTGATGGAGCTCCCCAAGGTATTTCCCAACACACTGCCGAAGACAGACAAACAGACCTGGCTTCCCCGAAACCTCACACACCAGGCAGCAGCTCAGTCACCCATACAGAGAGAGAGAGAGAGAGAGAGAGAGAGACTCCCAAGCTACCGTTGAAGAGCCTAGCTCATGAATAATACACAAGCGACAAAGCCAACATACAAAACAAGTCATTTTGAACCAGCATGTATTGGAGGACCATGGTACCTGAGAGATCAGTAGGCAGCATGTCATGCAGTCACTACCTTGATTGTTCTCTGAACAGGAAAAAAAAAAAAGAAGAAGATTGGGCATCTGGTGGTCTGCCGGCCGCATGGTGAATTGTGAACGGTACGGTACAGTTTCCTTACAATTACCAGCATGGAGCTTCGAATCCAGCTGATTGCATGCTGCGTCTGGGGTTTGGGTATCAGCAGTAAACCGTGGCTGGGCGGGAATTGTAATGAAATTGTCTGCCCACATGAGATGGAAAACAAAAGCCCTCTGGGAAGAAAAACAGATCGTCGCCTTCTCCGTCTTGAGGAGGACAAAGGCATGATACATTTTCCGTCATTACGCCAAGTCGTAACATCTCGGGGGATATCTCACTCACTCATTTAACTCATTTAACAACAGCAGCCACAACATGTGGAAAAATCGTCAGAAGACACCTGGTCAAGAGACTAAAGAGGCCGAGGAGGCAAAAGATGCATGTGAGAAGTAGTGCATGTGGGCCGCCAAGATCTGGATTCCCTGCCCAGACACGAGACCCATAACGAAGGGAGGAATGAATGGCGACCTGTGGGGGAAGACTTTGTCATGCCGCAGCTCTCTGAACTCCAGAGTGATTCCACCCATAGATGCCGTTTCCCAGCAAGCACCTGATCTAAACACCACAAAACTAGTGTGGGTGGAATAGCTCTCAGAGAAAACATTTCAAAAAGGCACGCGCACGCCCACAAAGACTTCATTGGACTCCATGCAAAGTGTTGAGCACAATTTGCCAAAGTCAATCCCCCAGCCCCCAGCCGCCATCCTTTTATGCACCTGGGAATACATTTGGGCTGCAGTCAGACGGCTTGTCTGGAGTTCGTCTTGCCGGGGCTCGAAACCACACTTGGGGCCGGTAGTGTAAACACACTAAGAGAACCGCAGGATCCCGAGCTCCAACTCACACTCCATGTTGCCTTCACAGCACCGCGAAGACAGCTTCACAGGCCTATATGGCAGATTGTCTATTGCTTGTAGTGGGGTTTCTTTTAAAATCAACGCATCTTCCATGATGCACAATTGCTCTCCCGAGACTTGCACATTCCTTAAAAATGGCACAGCTATTAATATAACAATATTCTATATGTCCTTTGGTGGATGCATCAAGTTTCATGGGATAAGTGCGAGTGAGTCGATTCTTAGTATGGGTGGCCCCGGTGGGAATCTGACCTGTGATCAGTGTTAAAGGCATGCTTGACCAATTGCGCCACCCTGATCCACCCGTTGTTAGTAGGTGGCAATTCAATCAAAGTAGACGATGCACTTATCTTGCACATGGCTAGTGTCTAAGGTTGAGTCAATGTCACCGTGACAACCAGCTGGCGACAGAGAACTGTGTTGGAGGGCAGGGTCAAGGATGTGGCAGAGCCGCTAATCCTTTTATGGAAGAAGAAGAGCATTTAGATTTTACTACGACCGTTTCATTCATTAAGTAGACACTAATGTGTGACATAAAGTCCATTCAGATGCAGGTCAGGTTAGGTACGCAGGTAGGGCTTAGGCATCATGCTCAAGGTGGTAGGCTGTGGACATTAGGGGTCGAACACAGAACCCTTCAGCTGAACACTAGAGGAACAGAGAGCCAAATTCTACTTCCCGTTAGTTAAAAAGAAGAACATGTGGTTGGATGCAGTTCATGTTCAAAAGGTTAATCTTCACATTAGTTTAGGCCGATTGTCAGATCCTTGAACCAAATGCAGCCCATCTGGTGAAGCTGTTAACTCTGCACCAAGTCACCTTTTCATCAAGGCTAAATGCAAATCTTGGCGGACTTTCTAAGGAGATGTGACACGAGTACAGTGGACAAAGGTATAGAAGCCATTTTGGGTGATTTTATGACAAAAATAAAACAGATGAGCTCATCTTTGTGCATCTTTGTGCACTGCTGGCACGTGCCGTCGCCACCCGCCCCGGTCCACACAATAGAATAAAGGAAGACGTTGGCTCTCGAATGCCTTAACTTCAATCTCCGAGTACAATAGAGCAGACGTCTATATGGCAGTGTGGAGCATTCACCCTTGAATTTGTCCATTAGTGGCCCAAGCTCTACGTCGATGTTCTGCGAATGTATGTGTGTGAGTTTAATGTGAAAATACTCAGTAACTCCGTAGTCTAAAGGTTATGTTTTGGTTGTCTTCCTTTAGATGTTTCCCTGCTTTGCCATTCTGCATTATAATTGACTACATTTTAGATTAAATCTCTCAACTCTACATTTGTGTGTGTGTGTGTGTGTGTGTGTGTGTGTGTGTGTGTATGTGTGTGTGTGTGTATGTGTGGGTGTGTGTGCGCGCGTGTATATGTGTTCCCTGCAACCACATTAACTGAAATACAATTTTCAGCAAAGGAGACGATAATTTAGCCTCTTTGTTAGTCTCATCAGCACTGTTGTGTACACAGAAGATGCTTGTTAGCTGTGCTTCCGTCTCATCTTAAAGTTAATTGGTTGTGGTTCAGTCTAAACCCAAGTACATATGAAACATTCATAATTGCCTTCCCCCCCACTCCGAATTAACAAATGTTCCTCAACTCAGTTGTCAGAGACAGAAAACTATTCAAATAGACCAATATGCAAAGGTACAGAGTAAAGTCTAAGGGCCAAAATAATTTCTAAAGAAAAATAATAAGATTAAAACCAACATATGTGCAGCTTTAATAGAATGACTACCGTCATCAAAAATACAGGATACATCAAAAATGATTACCCCGTTTATTATTATTTGCAAATGGTCTGTAGATCCCCAGGGGGATGTGTTGTTTTGTTTTTGTGGTTCTGTTCAAATAAAGGAATCATAAATAATGCAAGCGATGTGTAATGAAGTTATCAACTCAAAGGGGAGGGGGGGGGGGCATTGAGTTAGAGAACCGACTTCATATTAATTTCATGGCTGCTTCGTTAAAAACGACACCATCTGTGGCTTGTATCCAACCAGTAGCAGACTAGCAGTCAACAAGAGTTAACGGCAGTCAACAGACAAGAAACATACACATACACACTTAAAAACAAAAAAACGGATAATGTACCTGTCTCTGGGCAGATGTGGCCAACTGGATCTGGCAGAACTTGACAGCTTGGTCCAAGGCTACGTCCTCGTCCACCTGAGAGAGTGAGAGAGAGGGAGAGAGAGACAGAGACAGAGACGGTCTGGCGGTTAGAGATCAAGAAGAGTGTGGAGCAGATTGGGCATGACAATCTTGTGCATTGACTAACATGTTACTGAAATATAAATCCATATCATAAAAAACTATGCACAGGTTTGTTTTTCTTCTCTTTCCTTGCAGTCACTTTTAAACACGTGTGAGTTAAACCATGTCTTGGGTACGATAGAAGTCACTTGATTAAAGCGAGGCATTCGGCTGACCACAGCATGACAGTGCTCTGTGGCATGTTTCAATGTGTCTTTGGAGAACAATGGAGGAGACGTAGGGTAACCGAAAGTGTCCCGTTTGCTGATCGCTAGACTGAAGCCAAGCAGGAGGAAAACATTGATTCATCATTTCATTTGGGATGTCGGCAAAAAATAAAAAAAGCATTGGGTTACATCAGCCTCACCCGTAGCAAAGACCTCACTAGCAAGCTGTATTTGCAAGCTCCAGTGAAAATCTACAGCATAGTTAATCAGTAGAACTGTGGCTGTCGTATCCTGGCCGCCTGCAGTGGGCTAAACGTAGCCTTTAGCAGCTCCTCCACACCATGAACTCAGGCCTGCTGTGTGTCCTTGTCATATCCTCCATGTACTGCCAAACATACTGTACTTGCCAGCGGTGACAATTAAACATGTGCAACAAAAATTATAGTGATCCTGAATAACCCAACTGGTAGAGCATGGCATTAACGTTACCAGGGTTAGGGGTTCAATTCCCACTGGGACCACCCATGCTAAAAGTGTATGCTATGGACTCTATGCTATTGTAAAACGCTTCACCGTCGCTAATGGACACATCACGGCCACAGAAAGGTGATGTCGTGACCTCGGCTCCTCCAAGCGCCGTGCGCGATTCTTCTTACAGCAACGTGAGTGGCGCCATCAGTGGTGGCCTCCGGGAGGGCTTTGGACCAGAAGAGCAGACAGAGCAGCGGGCTGATGTAGCGTCAGCTTGTCTGTTTGTTAGCACCGAGGCGCTGTTGTCTGTTGTTCGTCTTCCAAGGGGCTCCAGATGCCAGATGGACTGTTAAGGTGGGATGCCGCGTGGCTCTGTGGCTGGTACCAGCTTTGTCCTGAACTTATCTCTTAGGTCAGACAATACCTGAGTTACCTTCTGCATGTAATTGTATTTCTACTATTGATGAATGGAGATGTCTATATATTTTTCCTGTCGTTCTTTGCGCATTGCGTATTTGAATCGTATTACTTTTTAATTATTTGTACCATTACAGTCCTGAATTTCTGTGGTGACACCTGATTTTCTCGTCTGGTTCTTAATAAAGAACATCTCATGTTGTACAATATAAGGTACAATACATTTTCTTTCTAGCAATTGTCGAGCAATATCCAAATGGTTTGGGATGGTTTGAGTGACAAACAAACAATGTCTGAGGTCATGGAAAGGCCATCTCTAGCTGGGGCGTGTGGTACAACGTGGGTCTATTGTTGTCTCCTGAATAGGACAAGAGAAACGATAGAGCTGCACATGCTAAAACACGCGCTAAAATAAATCATACGCGTGGCTCTATCGTTTTAGCATGCGCGGCTCTATCGTTTTAGCACGCGTGTTGCTCTATCCTTTTAGCACGCGCTTTGCTCTATCCTTTTAGCACACTTTGCTCTCTCGTTTTAGCGCGCTTTGCTCTCTCGTTTTAGCACGCTTTGCTCTCTCGTTTTAGCACGTCTTGCTCTCTCATTTTAGCACGCGTTGCTCTCTAGTTTTAGCATGCGTTGCTCTCTCTTGTTTTAGCACGCACAGCTCTATCATCTTTCTATTACAACCAGTAGAAGTCTTCTTCTAGTCGCTCTTCCACCTACTGGCTTTACTTCCTGTTGCCTCCCACCCCAGCTGCAGCATCCAGCATCCAACACACACACACAGACACAGACACACACACACAGACACAGACACAGACACACACACACACACACACACACACACACACACACACACACACACACACACACACACACAGCCTGCTGTGTCATATCAGAGCCAACAGCTAGACGAGAGTTAATTTGAGACCAATACAATTGAGGGCTTCCCCTCCTAAGAAATGCCAACCATCATCCAGACCAGTACAATTTTAGTTCTACAACGTTGAGCTAAAAACATTGTACATGTCGATCAAACCAAATGCGCGACAGCAACGCAACGTTAGTGCTAACCTAGCTTAGTGTCGATTCTGATGAACATCGAAATCCTGTAATTGCTCTACTTTTGAAAAGTTTGTTGCACTCCAATATTATACAAAACTTGGATGTATGTTCACCAGTTAATGTTTGACACCTTTGGTGTCATGACATGTTGCGTAGGTTGAGCAGTAGTGAATTGAAAACTGTTCACAACATTGTTGCCTGGCGACTGGCGTGTGCGCATCAGACAAACCACACAGAAGCACGTAGAGCCCTTTAGACACATCAGTTTACTAAGTGATGAGTAATTATGCAACCTTACTACCATCTAAAAGTGTCTTAAAAATAACCGATGAGTAATTCTGCAACCTTGCGGCCTAACTCTTAAAAAGACGATATGATCACTGGTGGGGGAGGGCAGAGTCGCTGCACTGCACTGAAAGACATGGTACTAAGTTATTCTGGATAAAAAAGTGCATTATATGTTAGGTGTAACAATATGAAAGACTACAAAATAATGTCTGGTTTGAAAATGAAGCAAATATATTTTACTTTGCCAAGAAAAACATTTAAGATAGACCCATGTGATTGACTTTAAATGTTTTGATTGAAAAAATACAACTTTGTCCTAGAATCTGACTTGAGAAGAATTTTTTTTAAGCAAGCAATAATTGGCATTTTTATCACTGAGGCCGTGAAGCAAAAAGTGCTTGACTGGGCTTGCAATGTGGTTTTATGTATGCAGTGTGCACATGCATTATTCACTCTTCCACATACCTGCTTAATGAGCATGTAAGTCTCTGACATGATCTTCTCGATGCGCGCCAGGTCATAGGTCATCACCTTCTGGCCTTGCTGCCACACCCTGTAGGCATCCAGCAGCAGGGTTTTACCTGACTCCACGTCTTCCAGAAGCTTCCTCTTCCTGTTGGGCCTTCGCAGTAGACCCTGCTCCGGTCCTCCGCTGGCCGCCACGGGCCCAGGGGCCTTGGCCACTGGAGCCTGGAGCTGCTGCCTGGAGCTGATGCTCAGCTCCTCCAGGGACAGCTCTGCAGTCCGGCTGGCCTCTGCCACCTTCTCCCCAGGCTCCACTACAGCCCTTGGGGCCTCGGGACCCACTGGGTTGCCCTGTGGCTCTGTAAGAGGAGAGGGCCTCCGCCAGTGGCCGGGGTCCATCTCCATGGGCTCCTCCGGCCCCGCTCGGTGACCCTCAGCTGAGGACGTGGCCTCCGCCTTCACGGCCTGGGACTCCGGGGGCTTGTCTGTCTTGTCCGAGTCCAGCTGGGGTGCGCTGAGTGGGGCTCTGCCGGAGGCCTCACAGGGCACCATGTCAGAGGAGCCCTCAGTGAGGCCGGGCTTCTTGGGCAGCGTGTGTTTGCCGTCCTCAGCACTGGGCCGGCTGGACGAGTCTGCAGTGGTCATCTCCCCCATGGAGGGTGCAGGCGCTTTGGAAGGCTGCTCGGATACCTAGGGGGAGAGTTATGTTAGAGTGGGGAAGGGTGGGTGGGTTGACAGCCACTTTGACAAAGAGAGGCTGTCACCTCTAGAAGTGTGCAGAAGTTTGTGAGCACTGCTTTCTTACCCCTGTGAGACTGTTAAGACTGTCCTCCAGGACCTTCACAGTGAGGAAAAATGCACTCTTGGCCAAAACCTGGCGATCCACATCTCGCAAATATTTCCTTCAATGCAAACGGCAGGGAAAGACAGAAAGACAGAGAGAGACAGAGGGAGAGAGAGCGAGAGAGAGACATTAACACCAGTACAAGTACAACAGACGCAATGGTTTCAAAAGGACAACGGACAGGAGAGTTTGTGCCTTACTTTCCCTGGTCAGGGTTTCTCTGGAGCATGAAGGACACCTTGAGGAGCGTGTCGTGGTCCTTGAGCTGAGACAGCACCTCCAGCAAGAGGACGATGGAGCGGTTCATATGAGATGCAAAACTGCCGGGCCGGTCAATCTCATCCACCGGGATACGCCAGATGCCCTGGAGGCGGAGCCAGAGGGTACCGAAGGAAAGAAAAGAGGAAAAAAGGAGGGGAAAAAAGAAGAAAAGAAAAGAAAGAAAATTAATGATCAGGATTCCTTTCCTTGGTCCACGTCATGCGTTTTGGAAGCACCGTGACAACAACATGGCGCCGACATGTGCTTTCCCATGGCCTTGACTTTCCCTACAGCTGCCGTTGCTACAGCTGCCATTTTCAAAACATGACTCACTGACATGAACATTATCCGGCAGCAATAAATGATCCGTCCAGATCAATGTAACTGGTGTGGGCACGGGGGTGGGGGAGGGGGTGGGCGGAGCCACGGCAAAATGCGAACCACACCATTGGTTTGAAAAGCAACAGGTCACGTTGGTCACTGGTGACCTAGCACATCTGAGGCGGGAGTGAAGAGGGTTCATTATTTTTGTAGCGCGGGTGTAACACGATGCGCTACTCGGGGTTCGCAGACACGTTGTGGCAGAGGAAACAATTAACAGTCAGAAAATGGGGGTGACGGGAGAAACAGAGCATCCAGAAACCTGGTAGTGGGTGATGATGGCCCTAATGAGACGATGGAAGACGTGGTGTCAAGGCAGAGATCCTTAAGACTGCCTGTAGAGAGAGAGAGAGTGTGTGTGTGTGTGTGTGTGTGTGTGTGTGTGTGTGTGTGTGTGTGTGTGTCATTTCTGGGCAAGCACCCCTGGCAGCCTCATTAGAGCACTGTTCTGTCTGGCTTCATCAAACCGTTAGGAATAACTGAGAAAGCAAAAGGAAAAACAATCTGAAGGGAAAGAAAAAAGAAAAAAAACAACCTGCGGGCCCGCCTCCTCCTCGCACCCGGGGCCGCTAGAAATGGACGGCAGTGAACACACCAGGTCGGCCCGTTGGCAAATCAATGCTACTCATTTGCAGAAGGATTAAGGACGGTGTGCTTGTCCTTTAAAAAAGACACAGCACAGAGCCACCTGTCCAGAGATGTCCTGGCAGTGGGTGGCTGGGGACTAGTTCAGTGCTCTAAACCATACCGATTGCGCTTCAGCCATGAAGCACTTTGTCTCTGCCGCGTTGTAGAGCGCAGTGAAAGGCAAAACATCTACAGCCACCACCACCACCACCGCTCCCGCTTGGAACAAAGAAGAAACATAATGGATCGATGGCCGCATCTCACACCCCAGGGAGCCAGGCTGAGCTCCTCCAGGGACAGGGCCCCTCATGGTCGGGTGATGTCTTCAAAGCAGACGGGAGATGTGGCAAGCGGATCACAAATGCCAAGTGAACCTTTCAAAACCAAATCCACATTCCACGGAATGACCTCCTGAAGACCGGCCAATCTGGAAAAACGTCAAAATCGGCGATATTTTGGACAGCCATTATCTCACTTGGCAATCCGCCCAGTATCCTTTCCACGGGAGTTTGTTGCGTCACTTTTTCCTGATTTGCATCCCTGATGAATCACGTGGGAACCCACTAAATCCTAGTGGCTCGGGAAGTGCTTTAATCTGAGGGTTAATGGACTCTCATTCTCGGCAGATAGATGGAGAGAAAGAGAGAGAGAGAGAGAGAGAGAGAGAGAGAGAGAGAGAGAGAGAGAGAGAGAGAGAGAGAGGGGAAGAACAAAAAGGAACATACACATTTACTAAATGATATAATCAGGGGCTTAGAATGGTTCTAACATTTCATGATACAGACGACCGAAATCCCAATACAGGAAGGGAGAGCAAGAACAGGGTTGGTGGTGGTGGTGGGTGGGTGGGGGGGGGTGGTTGAAGAGGCTTTTCGCCTCTGGATAAAAGGGCTCTAATGGAGGAGAGTTGCTCCCAAGCAAAGAACCATTCAGCCAGAGCAAATCTGTTTAGGGAGAGCCGAATCATGGCTTTACCACAGATTATGATGTAGCGCCACAGATAAAGCAGATTTGTAGAGGGGTTGGTGGGTGGGTCGGTGGGTGGATGGGTGGTTGTGGGTGTAATGTGAACACGCATTGATAATAGGGTGACACATTCTGAAGGGATCAGCAAAAAGAAGATTCTCCCTCCTCCACGTCCCCAGAGGGGACAAACCCTGACCGGCGCTCACCAATCCCCCCCCCCCCCCCCCCCCAAACAGCATCTCTCAGGGGAAGTCCGACCCATGGGTCTCAACCACCCACCCCACTCACCCGAAACAAGTCCACTTATAACCAGTAAAATGTGACAAACTATGACACTGAGTAGGATCAAGAGGTGGGCGAAAAAATAACCGTTAGGAAACCAATTGCATTCCTTCGAAGAAACAAATACTTGATTTTTTGTATCTATTCATTACTAATTCAACTAAAACTGTTAATATAATTTTATGAAAGTAGAAGAAAGCTTAACCATCTGCCACAAAAGGGTGGGCTTGGAAAGTAAACAACAATGTCTAACAACGTCTGTGATCTTAAAAGAAAACACCATTACGATGACACCAACCGCCAAACTGTAAAAAATAAATAAAATAAAATAAAAACTACATGCAAATAAATACAACCCCCCCCCCCCCTTCCACAATACACTGCTGGAACAGCACAAGGGACAGTACTGTATTTGCAGTAAACTCCTCCCCCCCCCCCACAACCATGTTGAGCTGACCATGTAAGTGCACAGGACTCTCCCGTCAGCTCGAGCATTATACATACATTGCATGACGGTTCCTACTGAGCAGCCACACGCTGCAACACGGTGCATCTGTTTCCTGTCATGTCCAGTGTGTGTGTGAGGGCGGGGGGGGGGGGGGGGGGGGGGGGGGGAGACCCAGAGCAGGGCAGTTTAAAACCACTCGAAAAAGGCACAGCCTCCCTCATAACTCTCCTAGTCTGTACATGCAAGACACGCACACGTGCGACGCGAGAGATTTGAAAAGAAGCGAAAACATTCAAAAAATCTGCTCACATGCTATTGGTTGAGTCTTGGAAGTTCCTTGGGATAGAGAGAGAGAGATAAAGAGAAAGCGAAGAGGGCTCGGGACTCACCATCACAGTAGAAAAGCTACTCCTCTGGTGCCTGCGGTGGTACTCTTTTGGACAGTTTCCCACTGGCCGTAGTCGTGCCAGCAGCGGCGGCCCTAGCCGTGCCCCCCCCACCCTGAGAAGAGGCTCGTGCTCATGCAGCGAGGGGAGGGCTGCATGTGTGCGCTGGGGCTGCGAGAGCTACAGGAGGAAAAATGGCAGGAAGCGCGGTCGTGCGCGGCACAACGCGCGCTAGAGGAGCAGGAGTAGGAGGAGGAGGAGGAGGAAGGGCTGGCAGGAGCAAAACAAGGGAAAATGAGGAGAACCGAGGCTGGTGTCGAGGCGAGGGAGGCTTCTTCTGACACGCAAGCTCACTAGCTCCTCTCCGTCTCTCAAGCCTTGCCATCTCACAACATAACGCCCACACACTTACTTTCCCCCTGACCCCACCGCTCCCACCCCCCCCCCACCCACCCACGCCCCCGCCGCTCTGCTCTTCTCCCTCTCACTAGACACACACACACACACACAAGCAGAGCCAATCCCCCGCCAGGGCTTGGCTAGCCAATCAGGGAACACGGCTGGTTAAGTCCCGCCTGTTGAGAGCACACCCACGCACCCAAACACAGGAGTTGGAGAGGAAGAGAGAGAACAAGAGAGAGGGAGAGAGGGAGAGAGAGAGAGGGGGAGAGAAAGAGCGCATGAGTGCAGCGAGCAGAGAGGAGTAGAGAGAGAGAGAGAGAGAAAGGGGGGGGGGGGGGGGGGGGTTGTTGAGAATACAAACTGAACAGTTTAACGGAGCCAGAGCATGACGGAGGAGATAAACAGCTACGGAGTTAAAGAAAGCAGCGGCAACACCATGTCAACATGGGAGGGGGTGTGAGGGAGGGCATTTATACGACGTACACGCCCCCCCCGTGAACACACACACAAAAAAAAAAAAAAAAAAGAAAAGCAAAAAAGGAAAGGAGAAAGAGAAGAAGAAAACAAAAGGAAGGCGCCCGGCTGAAAAAGAAGGGTGTTGCCTGTACGGACGAGATAATAACTGCACACACGCAAAAACCCCCACGAAAATGATTCATCACACCGAAATTCCTGCGAGCAACAGCCCACAGCTAGCGGTGACAGCCCATATGTTCTGCCATGGCTCTCTTCTCATTTCTGGTTGTCTCTCTATCCCTCTCTCTCTCTCTCTCTCTAGCCGATCACAACACACTGACCAAACAAAATCGAGTTTTTTTTCTTGCTTGCTTTGCTGTGAAAAACAAAAACATCGGCGGACCTACCGGATGGTGACGGCGAGGAGGGACATTGTCGCAGGCGGGAGTCGGCCTCCGGGATGCAAATCACAAACACACCAAACTTCTTGTACTCCACACATGACACATGTACTCATCTGGCTCGGTGCTCCACCCCCACGCTCCCCTGAACAGAGCTCCACCTCCGCTGCACTGTGTGCACGCAGACCGACACACTGAGTGACCCCAGGCTCCTACGCGTGCACACACACAAACCGCTCGCAGGCAGCGGCCGTTGAACCGAAAATACTGACCACATGAGCTTTTGTTAGGGGACAAATTTTTTTTTTAAAAACCAAACATTTTGTCAACATTAAGCTCTTCTAAAACTCATGTGCCCCATATGATAATTCAGATGGGATTGGAGGACGTCATAGGTTGAGCCAGGTTTTTTTTTTCCTGCTTATGAAACTATGATGCTTCAGGACTTCCTAACTGTATCTCTGGTTTAATCCAGAGATAGGAATGGAATTGAATGAATCTCTCTCCCCCTCTCCCGCTCTCTCTCTCAATGCAATTTTGACGCTCAAATACAATACCATCTTCAATTTTGCCCAAAGCGCAAGCAAAGATACTACACGCAAAGCAGTTGTGAGACTCTGATTTGAAACACAGCAACAAGGTTATACACTTTCTTTAGCAAAGTAAAGAAAGGTATGAATGAGTTAGGGACTGTGTGTGTGTGTGTGTGTGTGTACCAACATCATGCCTCAGCAAGCACAAGGTGACTCTGCAGGAAAAGAATACAGTACTCATATGCAGCCAGAGGGATCGAACAGCTGAGCCCTATTCATTTTTCTTTCCTGCCGTGACAAGTCCTGAAGCTCACAGTACATCAGCCATGAGACCAAAAGTCCCGGCTACCATGTACCACCTATCCACCTCCTGGACCCGATTTCAAGCAGTGTATTCAGTTGAAAAGATTGCTTTCGAGCACAGTGACCAAGGTTCGTAGGCTCTAACCGAACGGTTCAAAGTTGATGACCAGAAAAACTGGTGTTGACTTGTCCCTTTAAAATGAAGCGCCATCATGGTTAGCAGACAGCATTAATGCGAGGCTCCAACTGATCTTGATCGTTCAGAAGCTCTCTAGTATATGGCTGCCGCGATTTGTGACGTTTTTTTATTTTATTTTATTTTTTAATGTTTTTATTTCTAAAACACAATTTGTTGTTTAATTCTTTATAATAAATGTGTTACTTCAATATCACTACGTAATTGCTGCGTTCACGTTGTCGGCTCCCGTCAACACCTTCAGCTGCAGCGTCTGCTACCAAACATAGGTTGCACGTAAAGGTTCCCCAAACCGAAAGCTTCAAAAGTATGGGAATACGTTGGGAAGTATGGGAATAGTAATTCCAAAGTATGGGCAGTATAAGTATAACAGACAACAAAATGGCCGTTTGTTCGCTGTGAAAAAGAGGGTTCGCTAACCTCACAGCAGCACTAACTCCATGCGCGCCAGCACCTGAAAAGAAAGCATACAGCTGCCATTCTGGATGGTGGAGCGCCAGAAAATGCAAAAACACCGTAGGCCGATCACACAAGGCACCGCCCACTTTATCATTGTTTTCCTATGGTACAGTGCACCTGTGCTGTGCTGCTTTCTTTTGATGCGTCTCACACATTTTGACCACGCATCAAAGTTAAAATATTTCAACTTTCGGAGCAGCCCCGCTCGTCAACAGAATAGAAGATGCAGTTCTGTGTGATCGGCCCCTTGATAAGTGTAGTCTTTTCATGTTTATGAAATAAATTACCAACGCATTATTATTAGAAGGGAGAGCTTTGCCATTTTGGCTGCTACATACCGTCATTATTAAAGTCATAATCACTCACTTGCCTGCTACCTTAGATTTCTCAATGAATGAGTGTTGATTAGAACATGTTTAGGCTAGAATCTGGGCTTACTCTATGTTGATTGATGGCGTGTTGGGACGTAAACCTCATCCAATTATTTTATTTCTGCCATTATGTTAAGCATATGTCTTTGTGTAGGGACCCTCATATAAGGTTTGAATAATTGTGATCAATATAATTTAAAGGTTTAAGTTTAGGGAACATATGCAATAATCTCTAGGTTGTACACTTTTCTCTTTTTGTCAAAGGCAAAGCGATCTGAATGAATTGTATGCGTTTTTGATGAAAATTATTCATTTAGATTAATCGATAAAATAATTGATTGAAAAATAATCATTAGTGGCAGCCCTACTCTAGTATATGGGTTACTTTATGCTGACTGGGTTTGTATTTACCACCCAAAAGGAAGAGGAGCAAAAGTAGGGCATGGGGGAAAATACATATGGCAGGCCCAGTATTCACCACCTGCCAAACAAGCTGGTCCTGTTTCACCATCACACTCAATGTGTCCAGGTAGTCACAATCATTTAGCATCCAAGGTCTTTCGTCCCATGCCGAGCTGCTGGTTCTGCTCAGGCCGTCACCGGGAAATAACAATAATCCATTTGATCAATTTGTTTGATGCGACCCTGTGCTGCTCAGCAGGCCACCGCCCGGTGGACAACAGCTTAACCAGCTTCCACATGCATATCTGTATATGTTCACCACTTTTCCTGGGAACAAACTTTTCTCTCAACGAACAGGGGCGTTGATTTGCCAGAGTGTAAAGTGCTTTAAAACCCCCTATCTGCTCTTCTGGGTTGCTGCGAATAAACTGGAAGCACCAGCAGTGCAATCTAACCAAGGCCTGGTTTATAAATACTCAGGGGGGGGCTTTGATATACTCCCATGTAGACCGGGAGTGCCACTGCTAGGAAGGGAGGGAGGAAGGAGGAGACACTAAAGCTCTAACAGTTGGTGTAGGGAAGCAGCAGGTTTGGCTCCAGAAGGGGGCTCTGTGAGAGCCCAGTGGGGGCTACAGCTCTGCCAACTCCACCCCCCACAACCACCACCACCACACCAAACCCACAGCCGGTTGCCACAAGCTTTTGGGCTCCCTCACATTACGTCCACAACTCACCCGTACGGCAACCAGAAATCAGATGCAAGGCCAGAACAAAAAGGTGAGGACAGATAATTCACATGCATGAGATGCTATCGTCGAACGGTGACAGTCCTTTATCTACGTGCGGTGGCTGTACCATCTCTGTGTGCGCGTGGACTCCGTTCAAGTGAATATGAAAGGAGATAAATGTCACATGAAATGCACGCCGGACCAACACAGTAATTTCCTTGGATGGAGCCCTCTGGGAGACTTGTCATTCGCCCGCAAGACAGACAAGAGAACAATACCTCCCTCATGTGTCCCTATTCAGCAAACAGCCTTTGTGTCGAGTAGTGAGACACAATTAATGCTAATTTGAGTGCATCCAATAGATTTTGGTGAATAGCCAAAATCGGGTAGTATTAATAAAATAATAATAAACTCTTTGTGGGTGCACTGAACAAAACCACAATGCACAGATGAACACATTAAAACTGAAAAAGATTACTGGGCAAAACAAATAAAAAATCCTCTATTCAAGATAAAAATCTACAGCAACCTTTCAATAATGCTTGTAAATAAAACAGCAAACCCAAGAAAGATCACTTCTAAAATGGGCAGATTGTCTTAGTTGATAGTTTAGTAGTTTATAAATGTCTAGCTATTACCACTCGCAGGAGCTAAAAAAAATATGAATATATAAAAGAAAAGGAAAGCAACAATGCACTATGCATGCTTCAACAAGTTAGTGACATGCGTCTCCTAAGCAGTACACAGGTAAGATTTGCAGAATTTGTAGTAAACGGCCACACTGCCACACTTTGTGCCTTACATTGAACAGGTTGGTCTTGTTTCTCTCGCAGAAAAGTCCTTGTGCTGGCATGTGCTTCAGCTGTTGCCATGGGACACTGCTTCCTAGCAACACATCTCGGGCCCACTGTAGGTTCTGTGGAGAAGAAAGAGAAAAAAAAAAGATGGATACGCGGGCGTGTATGTATCATCATCATCATCATCAGACACACACACACACACACACACACACACACACACACACACACACACACACACACACACACACACACACACACACACACACACACACACACACACACACACACACACACACACACACCAATATGTGGACATGGGTGATGATGAAAACAGAGTGGCATTTCGCTGCTTCATTTGGCAATAAACAGAAAAACACAAATCACAAACATATACTCTCACACTCCGCGTGCATAATCTGTGTACTGAAACCAGAAAGAGATGGACTAAAGCAACGAAAACATCTTCCTGATTTAAAAGCAGAAACAGAACATGCATGCATGACTCACATGCGAGTGTCTAACCTGGAGCCTGGTCTGCCAACGCACCTCTACCTACACAAGCGCGTTTGGCGGATAACACCAGATTAAAGGCTCTGTGCTTACCACCCTTCCACTGGGAGTCACACAGGCTGCAGTCAATAAAAAAAAGGTGGAGAATTAAATGAAAAAGGTCCAAAAGGCTTTTAACGTAGGTGGAGGGGTGGAGGAGGTGTTGTTTGTTAAAAGCAAACAACTATGATCACATCATGTCGTTAATCAAGTGAACGTGGGTCCAGTCACTTGCGCCCAGAAGGTGACGTCACATTTACTTTCATCCAGGCTACAGGAAAAATAACTGCCATGAAACTAAACACTGAAGTCATAAACCCGGGGGCAAGCCCCGCTAAATATCAACAGTTTATTTCATACGCCGTAGGAGTGATAAGGCCGTTTGAAGATGAACGTAATTGTTCTGTTCTGGCAAGTAACTCCCTTGGCTTTGGCTAAGGGAGTTCTGGATCAGATCATCTGGATCAGATGGCTCAGTGAGCATCTGTGAGTGTCTGTTGTTGATGACAACTCAACAAAGGGGGTAGATCGTGTAGTAGTGGTGAGGGTGTTTTCGACTCCCAACATCAAGGTTCTGGGTTCGATCCCCCAAAGTCTACAGCCTAACCTGTATGCATCCTTGAGCGAGACGACCAACCCCTGCCTGCTCCTTAATTACATGAGTCTGAATTCACTGCAAGTCGCTTTGTCATTTTTGCAGATGCTTTTAGTCAAGTGACTCAACGCGGACAGGACTATGGATAGCATCAAAAGGTATTTCTCATTAGGATGGGACATGGTACACAAATGAAAATATCTGAGCATATCTCTTATTCAGTAGTTTCACACTTCTTCAAATTAGCATTAGCAACTCTGCATGTTTGTTAAAATTGGTGAATTGTCATTGCTGTCTTCAGCCCAAGATGCAAAATATAACAATTCTAATATGAATATAGAATGCACCCAGTGTCAATTGTTAACCTTAGCACGCATTAACTGCTGTTAACATGGAAATAACATGTAATCAAGTTAAACAAGACGACAACATTTCCTGTAGGCCTGCCGCCCTTGGTCTTCTTATGTGGTTTTGAGGAAACTTGAACTGAAAAAACCTAAATTAAACTGTAGTGTGCGATTTAAACTTCAGCATCCAGCTAGTTGTGTTCGTGGAAGAGATGAGCAAAACAGCGTTTTGTAGACGTAGGAATGTAGAAATGTAGGAAACTACATTTGACACCTCTATGCAAATCTATGCTTTCCTGAAATGTAGGGGGAATGCGATCGGACTAATGATTAGTGTTGCACCGATACCGATACTAGTATCGGGAGGGGCCCCGATACCGCGCTAAAATGCTGGCATCGGTATCGGCGAGTACGAACAAATAATGCGCCGATGCCATTTACATATACTAATATGAAACTTGGAACGCAGCGCTTTGCGTCTTTCTCTCCCTTCACTCAATGCTGCGTGTGATCACACGTGTTCAGTGCATGCCGTGCCAAGCAGCTATCCTATTGGCCCACTCCGGCCGCCCGGCCGCGCATGTTGACCGACCGACAAGCGACGACGACAAAGTACCAAAAAAAAGCAAGAAAAAAAAGCACCGGAGACGCGGAGGGCGCGCGGTTCAGCCGCGCGGCGCACAGAAAAGTTGTTCCGCCTGCGGACGCGCCGGTGCGGGGAAACTCAGTGAGCGGGTCCGCCTGCCGGTGCGACGCACCCGGTCACCACCCATGCCCCCCCCCCCCCCGCTCCCCGGGGTGCCATGCGGACACAAACAAGGAGAAGAGGGGAAAAAGCAGGAGAGAGAGGGAGACGCGTCTTGCTCACAGGCGGGAGATCGCTCAAATGGACAGACAGTGACCGCATCACAGACGACGAGTTAAGCTTCTCCCCGATTCCCCCCCCCCGCTACATACTAGTAATTATCTCTAGTTATACTATATTATCTAATTATACTAGTAATTAAGCCATGATAGCAATGATTTTACATCCAAGTGAGTATGCAGTTCTTTAGTATTAGAAGAAAAAAAGCTTGTGTATATATATATATATATATATTTTTTTTTTTTTCCGGCGTGGTATCGGTATGGTATCGGTATCGGCCGATACTGCACAGCCGGGTATCGGTATCGGGGGCCAAAAAATGGTATCGGTGCAACACTACTAATGATGAGCTACAGATGCAAAATGTGTCCAGTGTCTCTTTCAGCATGACCAACACTATTCTTATAGCTGCCAATGGTGCAATAGCCAGAATCAGGTTACCAAATTCAGGCTGTGTGGATTAAGGTCCGTTAGGAATCTAGTTTATTTTCTTCAAACTTTGTTCTCAAAAATGAACGAATGAATTAAGTGAAAATAAATATGCAAAACAAGGGGCTGCAATAACACAGGACAGGAGGATGTCACAGCAAAAGCTCAACACAATCTCCCTGCCAAACAGGCTGAGAGAGTGCCCTGTGCACACACACACACACACAGACACACACACAGTATAAGCACTTCCTGTAAATCAGCAGAGAATCTATAGACCTGGGAGGAAGTTCTAAACATTTAAATAAAATGGCTTAGTTTGGAGTTTTCCCTGACACCAACCCATAAAGACAACATGGGGATGAGCCTTAGGCTACATCCACACCAATATGTTTTAATCTTAAAACACATCGCTTTTTCTACATTTACGCCTATTGTACACACTACTCTGGCGTTTTACAACTCCTAAAACAGAGATTAGTGAAAACACTGCTGACCCCGTTTCATGTTGAATACTCCGGGGTTGTGTTTCAGTCCGGACTAGTCTGGATGGGCGGATACAGAGATTTTAGAGACCGATGATGTAGACACGCCCCTATCATGTGACCCTTTCCAGAAGAAAACAAACCTCAGCCGGTTAATTCAACATGGATAACAAATTACAGTGTTGATTCGTAGTATTTTCTGTAGTATTTTCTGCAACTAAGCAACCAACCAGAGAGTAGACAATCTGCTTCCTGTATATACCGGCACGGCATGCCCAGTGTACGTGAAACGGTGCTAAAACGCTAGTGAGGATGGACATAATTTTCGTTTTAGACCGCCGTGTAAAACCAAAAATGTATTAGTGTGGATGTAGCCTTACAATCTTTGTGGAATTCTGTGGAGACTAATCTGCTGTAAATATCGACAGTAATGGCCAGTAATTGTAAAAAAACCCCCAAAAAACTCCAAAATGTAAGTCAAACAATCAAGATGTCATTTTTGTATATATATTCGCTGTTCACAAAGAGATGAGTGAAATCGCTAAAATATCTTAACTCTGGAGAAGCTGGAATGGTGTAAGGTCACTTCACTGATGGAGCTAGTCTATCGCACCTGCTTCCATTGATTTTTGGCTAACTCGGTCAAATGCTAACTCGTTTGACTAATGACCAAAATAACCTTATTTCACAATGAGTGAGTATTCCTCTGAGAATAAGCTATAGAGCTTGGGAAGTGCTGGTGGTGGTGTGGGCAGTGGGTGCCTACCTGCTGGGTCTTGCTGTTGGAGTAGAAGTAGGCCAGGCGGTACAGGCTCTTGTAGTGCTGCGGGAAGCGGCCCAAGCAGAGGAAGAGAGCGCGCACGCACAGGTCAACCAACATGCGGCGCTGGTCGCTGCGCTCAGCCGGCAGGGCCTTGGGCACCTCCACCACCTCGGGGGGAGGAGGGTCCGGCTTCTTCTTGCCCTCGCTGGCCGGGGCCTGAGGGGCGGCTGGCTGGGGGAGGGCCGGCTTGGGAGGAGTGACGGGGACAGGTTGAGGGTGAGCAGCACAGGGCTCCGCGTGGGGAGGTTTGGCGCCTGGGGTTTCGGGGGCCGGAGCGTCCGCAAGTGGGGTGATGGACAGGGGCTCCGCCATGTGCTGGACAACGGTGTTCTCCTGCAGGACTCCCGTCCTGGCTCCTTCCACCAAGCCCTTTTCTCCATGGGGAGCTGATGCAGAGACAACATCAACACAGGTTTAAAACTCAGTTTAAAGCCCATTAAAGACATCATGGAAAAAAAGTTCAAAATAAATTCTGTTTAGGGTAATGTTTTCAGCCATAAATGTAAAAAAATAATTCTCCAGAGGCCCATTAAGGATTGGAGAATTGAATATCATACAATGCTATGGCCACTAAATAAACTGTTAACGTTACCATATAGAAAAACAGAGTAATAGTTTTAGATAAATAAAGCCTAGAGTTCTGTTTGCCTTGCTATTCACTTGCTACACCACAAAAACATGCAGGTTAACACTCCTGCCCTGCCCATAACCAAAGGTGCTACAACTGGAGTTGGTTCCCAGGCGTGAATCATTTGCCATCAAAAAACATGATAACAATAGTCTGGATTGCTTTGCAACCACACTAATGAGTAGGCGTGACAATTTGGAAAATTACACAATGTTTTTTTGTGTGTGCCAATTACCATTTTAGAAATAGCTTTGACATTTTTAACCCATTAATGAAAAAAAACATGGTTGGAACTATGGAGTAAATGTAAAACAAAAAAGGGGCTGGTTTAGAAGTAGACTAGGCCTTCAACTAAAGCACAGCATCGAGCCCCATGCAGGCTAGCGTACCTGTGTCCTCCGCTGCGGCCTGCGTTTCCTTCATCGGCGTGGTGTTCTCCGACGAAGAGGAGCTGACCTTCCCGGAGGTCATCTTGAGGCTGCTGTCCTGGGAGCTGGCGGGGTCTGTGAAGGCATCCTGGGTGGAGTTGGAGTCAGACAGCATCACCAGCTCACTGTCCTGGCTACGCTCTGCCAGAGGTAAGGGAGGGGGAGAGGGCAACACGAAAACAAACAAAACAATGAAAGTCACGTGGCCTGATGCTAGACTCAACACTATAGGACTTTTGGAATATAAATGCTAATATATCACCTCCGGCTTCAAGTTTTTATGATTCAAGTCAAAAACGGACAACTGATTTTGTATTTTTTTTGTTTTCCCATAACGATGCTTTCAGCAGCCAAATGTGATTAGAGTAGCAAAAAAAAAAAAAAGATCTACCGTAGGGATTTTTCAGCCACATAACGAGATGCACACATACATTAAGTGAAATGCTGTGCAGGGCAGGCCATTTGTAAAGCGTCAATTAATTGGCGTGCGCTAAAAAACCCCAATCCTTTTTTTAATATTTATAAATTAACGAAAATACTATTAGTGCTGCCTTAAGAATAGACACACGGCATCATTTTCACATGACTAATCCTAAGACTCCAGTCCTCGAATGAAGCGAAGGAGTTTTTTTTTGCAAGGACGCCAAACTGAAATGCCAGCATTCCTCCTAATTGCCACATTGTGTAGCTTCAGCGAGAAAAGCCCTTGGCAGGGGAGTTTACATAACAGAATTAGCAGGAGGTGCAAAACCCATTTGCAATCTCGGAAGAATGCACTCCAGGTACCTTTTCCTTGGTATTGCCTAGTAATTAGTTAATACCTACAAGTTTAAACAAGCAAGTAGAAAATATGTTGTGACTGCATGTAACCGTGTACACAGGTAAAAATAAATAAAATACAAAATAAGAGTTATTACAGTTGGAACTGTAATGTCCCCAAAGGGAGTTTTTTTTTTCCTTATCTAAAATCATACAGGATGTTTTTTTTTTTTTTTTTAACTATTATTATTCATAAGCAACTGTGTTCAATAACAACAGACACTGATTATAGTCTGGTGGGTATCGGTAGAAGTACCATTCAGGGAAGCCAGCCACATTGAAGATCTGGGCAGGCAGTAATCATGGTCAGAGGAGGCTGTAGGAGATATTTTAAAATGGAATCAAGGGGTGGGGGGGTATAGCCCTCATCTGTAAATCACTTCCCTTTGAAATGACTCCCCTCCCCAGACTCTGATCCAGACTCAAACCAGGCCCGTTCAAGTGCACACTGAAGGCTATAAACATCATTTGGGATGGGGGGAATTTGCATTTCATTTCACACCCAAATAGCTCTTTACCGCCATTAGCCACCGCAAAAATGTTGAGGTAATAAGCGTGTTCTGATGCGTACTGGATTGATATTTACGAAATCAAACAAAGGGATACTCCATATGAGATGCTTCTTCTTTGCTTGTTAATGTGTAAATGTGTCTACAGAGAAAACAATAAACTGGTGTCTATTTGATGAAATGAAATGCTATGTCTACATTTAACCAACAGTGTGGGCTTTTTCCATCCATATCAACAAAACCATCTCACTGCCATTGCAATAAATATAGAAGTATTGTCAAGTATTGTCAGTATGGCCCATTGTCAATAATGTAATCTTAAAATATTATTTTTCTTAACTGGATTTCCTTGTAATGTCCCTTTGTATTATTGATAAATAATAAATCAAATAATAAATATTAAATCAAAATTGGTGGTTGTGGTTGTGTTTTGAGTCTGAATCAGGCGTCACATCTCTTCTGTAAGCAAACTCCAATAGGTGAAAATCAAAAAGGGTTTAAGACCCAGAAGGGTACACAGACCCATCAGGGTTGTATATTCTTGGCCTATGTCATTAGACATGTGTGCCACAGCTCAGACACATCCTTCCTGACATGGCACCTTTCACATTAAAACACATTATTAGAACACAAAAAAACCTGAACAATTTAACCCCACAGTAGAACCAAAGTCCAAGCTTTTTTGGCCAGTTTAGGCAAACACAAAAACCCAAAGAAGTGAACACCACACCATTTAGTGGGCCGTGAGTCATTTTGTCTCACCTTCACCTCATTAGATCTACATGCATATGCATAAATATACATAAACACGGCAAAGCAGGTGGTAGAAGCAAGCAGGCAGAGAGGTAGCAGGCAGGCAGGTAGGCAGGTAGGTAGGAAGGAATCTGAAACGGGTGACAAAAACTGGCCACATGGGACAATATGGCTGCAGAATTCACACGATCATCATCATCATCATCATCATCATCATCATCATCATCATCATCGTCATCATCATCATCATCATCGTTATTTAGGGAAATGTTTGGATGGAAATGATGAGATCATGAGATGGAGAATTTCTCCGATGTATTTCTGATTCAACGGCTTGGGAAAATATCTAATTAATTTGTCATCACTCAACAATATGATTCATTAATTGAGGGCATGGAAGAATTGCAATTATCCACATGTTTATGTTATTACATTATGTTGTTGTTATGCTTTGCAACAGATAAACTCAGCTCATTTATAAGTGACATGGATGATTAAAAAGGTCCCACGATAATAATTAGTGTCTATAAAATTATTTTTAGATGATTTCATGTCAAAAGAAATCATACACTGATTGTTGTATGTTTCTTGGTCGAGTTTGGGGTGATAAAAACATCTTTAAAGGAGCTATATGTAACACATTTACTGTATACACCTCTCTCGACAACAATGCTACAGTCAGTATGTTCTCCTTTCAAATTTCCATTCCAGGCCTAAACATGTGTTTTTGTTTTGGCCTGTGTGATTCACTATTCTCTGAGTTGACTCCGCCCACTGCCCGATCGTCTCCGACTTGACTGCTGGTCTATAATTTGCAAACAATAAATAAATTGCAAACATATCCATTAGCTGATCCACTTACAACGTAGCACTGGTCGTCGTTTGTTATTCTCAAAATATAATAATTGCGCTCGTGTTCTCAACCGTGAGCTTCCAGTCTGGGGAGGAATGGGCGGGCGGAGACAACTCTCCCCAATATTGTGAATTTGGACTGCAGTACCCATTTTAAACACTTGGTGTCAGTGTTACATATAATACCTTTAAGAAATTATGGAGCAGAAAGCTTTTCACTGTAAAGCCCATAGCAATTGCGCCGCACTGTGATACATTAAGTAATAAATACTAAGTAAACTAACAGTACACACTTATGTCATACAATGTTAGGAGTAGAAAGGGAAGAGAAAAATATCATGGCAGATGATTGAAAAAGGAAGAAAAACAAACACACGACTACCTAAATCAATAATTCAGTAGCCATATTGCCCACTTCACCAAACAACAATCACCCAGTGACTGTGCATTTACGGAGTGGAGGGGGGAGGTGGGGGTGGGGATGGGGGTGGGGGTGGGGGTGGCAGGGATCATCATCATCCTTATTATTATTATCATCATCATCATTATTATTATCACCAGAAGCACCCATGGGGGGGCCCTGACCCCAGTGTCTAAATCTGGGACTGTACCATCAGCCTGCTGCTGCTGCCGCTGCTGCTGCTGCTGCTCCCGCCCCTCCTGTTGCTCCTGCCCTTGCTGCTGCCGCCGGACACTCTTACGCTTGGCGTAATCGTGGTCGACCGGTGTGGCCATATAAGGAGGTGATGTCAGACCTGGGATGGCGCGCGAGGGCAAGGAGGCGCCTGGGGCGGTGGGGGCACCGCCCGTCGTCGACGAGCAGCGAGAGTCATCATCCATGGCGGAGAGGGGCTTCTCCCTGAAGACGTTATGACACAAGAACACACACACACACACACCCACACACATTACTGAGAGGGAGGGAGGGAATTTGCATTTAATTTCCCACCCAAATAGCTCTTTACTGCCGTTATTAGTAACGGCAAAAATGTTGAGGTAATAAGTGTGTTCTGATGCGTACTGGATTGCTACTTATATTTGATGCTTAATCTTTTTCTTGCTAATGTGTAAATGTGTCTGCCCCTCCCTCGAGGGAGGGAGGGAGGAGGACCCTGGATAATCAGCCTTTTTCATTTTTATATCAAGAAGCCACTATTGACCCATGTTCCTGTTGCGGTGCGCCGGCTCACTTCTCATTGGTCCTTGGCATGCTGGGCATGCTCTTCTCCTCGCCCCTGGCGAAGGGCCCCGCAGCCCCCTCCACCAGCACGCTGAAGAACAGCTGGTGGTCCAGGTCTGCAGTGCCAGCCTCCAGCAGCTTCAGGATGGTCGCGCTCATACGGAAGTACAACTGGTAGAGAGACAATGGGGTGTGTGCGTGTGCGTGTGAGAGAGTAAGAGAAAGAGCAAGAAAGAGAGATGAGCACATACATAATTATCTTGCTGGTGAATGCAGAGGTGGGCAAGCGTGTGAACGTGACCGTGGCGGTACCTCCAGGGCTTCCATGGCCAGGTCGGGAGGGTTGTGGTAGTGGATTTTGCGCGGGTACCGGGCAGCCTCCTCGTGTAAGTAGTGCGCTGCCTGCATATCCAAATGACACACACATCATTGTTATTATTTGTATCGTTATTATTATTATCATCATCATCCGGTCCCAAATAGAAAAGATATGAGGAGTGCGCAATGTGCAAAGGGTCGTGCTGATGGCTCCCTTCTCCTAATTATGTCTCCCACCCGGGGCTGATCCATGACTAACTTCATCTATTGTTTAGCCACGAGGACCCGCCCGAGGGGGAGGGGTGAGTCGGAGGTCAGCAATCAGTATTTTCCTTTGTAGGTGGGTTATCCGACCGCCAGCAGAAGAAAAATATTATATATATATATATATGTATATATATATATATATATATATATATATATATATCGAGATCTTAACCAACACATGGCTACGGTTAACAAAATGTAATTTACGCATTTCAGTTGGCTGAACACATTATTGAGCTGTGTCGTTTGTTGTGCTGAAGAAACTTTAGGTTCATAAGGTCAAAACTTGCATCCCTCTGCCAAAAGTTGAGTGCACGCATTTTCCCGCAATGATAAACGATGTTGGCAACTTCGTGTGGCGATGCTGAGAAAGGCTGTCTGGAAACTATTGAAAAGTGAATGCAAATCAACAGCTGCCTTTCATAGAACAACGGTCACCGTGTTTGCACACCTTCTTGTAGAGCTGCAGGTACTCTTTAGGGGGCTGCTTGCGCTTCTCCGCCATCTTGCCCAGCATATAGTGTATAAGCCACTCCTCCTCATCGCTGTCCCCGTCGCACCGGGACGCCCCCTGGAAACACTGGAAGGCTGTCGCCAGCATGGAGTCCCTCCGTTCCTCCATCTGACACACACACACACACACACACACACACACACACACACACACACACACACACACACACAGTGAGTGAGTCATCAAAATCAATTTTTTGCTACTGGACAGCCTTCCCAGGCGTAGCGCAGCCTGAAGTGACAAGTGTGACATGACATCTGTTCAGTTGACCAGATACAAAACTACTGCAGTTAAAGACACTGGAGCCATCAAACCACATTTGCGGTGGCTTCGAATGACTTCTCGCATTTCTCTTCTCAACTAATATAACAGAATACAACACCAATGATTACATTTTTTGTTCTCAATGGGTTCCGATCTCAACTATTTGGTGATCAATCAATAGCACCATAGTAAACAATCCGATTATTGATAATTGCCTCACCAAACATATTCCATGACTGGATCCATGGAAATAATCAGAAAACACAATAAAAATGGAATCAATCAACAGCTTTGTAGCAACTCAAAATTATGAGGCCAGGTCCGTCCTGCACAATTGGGCTCACCTGCTTCACCACCTCCCGGGGAAGCTCGGCACGCCACTGTTTGAGCTGGCGCGAGGCAAAGGAGTGCAGCGCGTAGGAGATGGTGCCATACTCGATCCACAGTGACAGGTTGGAGGCGTCGATCTCCAGCGCCCTCTTGAAGCAGCCGAGCACCGCCTGCGAGTGCTTCCAGACGGGGCCGTCGCTCTTCAGCTCGTTGGAGTTGAGCTTCTCCTGGATGCGGCTGGCCCGGGCCAAAGCCATGCCGGCCCACGAGTCAAACCTTCATAGGGCCAAACAAAAAAAGTATGAATTATGTGTATTCTCTTTGCTTCAGATTAAGGCAGCAAGGATCCAGGCTGCAATGATTAGTCGATTGATCAATCTACAGAAAATTTAATCAAATCAAATTTTTACATTTTTATCAATTCATCATTTATGTCATGTAATCAAGTACAAACACCAAACATTTGCTGGTTGATGCTTCAGAAATTCAAATGTTTGGTTCATGGATTATTATTTAAGACATTTTCTGGGCTAAATGTTTAATCGATTAATACAAAATTATCTTTAGATTAAATCGTCTATGAAAATAATCGGTAGTTGCAGCTCTACTTCAGATACTACATGGAGCGCTGTTCGGATGGATGAGGAAATGAACGCTGGCCGACTTCCTTTTAGAGGTTCATGAGTCCTGTTTGATAGTTGTATATAAAAAAGAATGCTATACGATATTTGACAGCTCTATATAAAATGTAATGCTGTATTATATTTCAATAGTTATATATAAAAGTACTATGATATTTGATAGTTATATTATTGTAAAGTGACTACTTTGAGACTCCTGAAACTACTAACTCCTGAGTGTTAGGGTTGACCATTTTTCAAAATGTTGTCTGTGGACTATGAGTGAATCAATGACATACTGTAGATTTCTGTATACATTTTTATGCTGTTTTCCACTAGCCTCGCGAGACCAGCCTGATCTCGCGAGCTCCATGATATTCCACTCACAGTTCAGTCTGGTATTGCACGACAGAGAAAATTTGGAGCCGATCAGAAAATGATCGTCCAATCAGTGTTGGTTTTGAGGTGTGACGCAATGAGGAGCAACTCTTCAGTCTAAACAACATGGCGGCTTCCGCGGATGTGATCGAGATGCGCGCAGCTATCGAGCAAGTTTTAGCAGAATTAGAGTGTATTCCTTCTCTAAAATATGAGCAAAAAGCGGCACTGGAGGCTTTTCTCGGAGGAAAAGATGCTTTTGCCCTTCTCCCGACTTTACTTGATGAGCTTGCCTCGACGCTCTGTTATCACGTCATACGCTTCGTTGATCTGATTGGTTGATTTGGCCCGTCAATCACCAACATAGGCAGATGGTTTATCCAATCTGCAACCAGTATTTTCGCCCCCTCCCAAAGGCTCTCCAACGGAACGATTCCAGATGGAAATGCTGAGCCAACGCGAATCATTCCATCTGGCGGAGTCAGGTTAGTTGTCCACTACATGTTACCGCTCGGCTCGCATCTACTTTGTTTTCCACTGCAGATAGTACCCCCTCATTTTAGGCAGGATTCATAGCGATGCCGTGTGAAACTGCCGTGGCATCATCTTCAACGCGACAAACACACAGGAACAACACACACACACACACACACACACACACACACACACACACACACACACACACACACACACACACACACACACACACACACACACACACACACACACACACACACACACACACACACACACACACACACCTCTCTGACCAGTCAGTGGTCTGCACCGTTCACGTCACCTTTTAGTATCGGCTTAGCTCGCTTGGAACCTCCACCGAGGTGATACCAAAAAAAGTACCAGGTATCAGATATTATCCACAAGTTTTGCTAATTGCAAGCCGGTAGAGCCGAGTCGAGTCGACTAGTAGAGGCAAATCGACTCGATTTGCTCAGACTGCAGGTTTAACATAACAAGTTGTATAAAATACATACATTTTAGTATTAAGACATATGCGAGTATGAAACACTCCCAACCTGTTGGGGCACACGCAGATGTCATGCATGTAGAACTTGATAGCTTTTGACTGCTCCTTGTTCTTGAAGTGATAGTCGGCCAGCAGGTAGAAGATCTCATTGATGATTGGAGGAGCTGGGGCTCCGCCCTCAGGAAGACACGGAGCCTTACAGACAAAACAATCGATCAATCAATCAAATGAACAGCTGGCAAAATAACATAAATATTGCAATTTATTTATAACAGTAGATACTAAAGGACATGAGGTTCTTAATGTGTGGTCCGGGAGCCCTGGAGCTCTAAATACATTAGGGGACCCAAACAACTGTCTTAACAGAATAAACAGAGGAGTTTAATTGCACTATTAGCTGAAAGTTATCCAAGCGAGAGAATACAGAATGCTCAATGCTGTTGCGATCAATAGGTTTTGATCTCAATTATTTCATCCTCAATTACAGTAGAGAATACTGTAAAATCAGCAATTCTCGCCATCTTAGAATGCCCAACCAAAAAAACTCCCCAAAAAAACAAACAAACATTGTAATCAACTCATTAAGTATGCGTGACGTGTGGCTGCCTCCACATTGGCACCACTACCCTGCCTGCCCAATCGACTCACCTTTGTGGCGGTGCCCTCGATGTAGGCCGCCACCTCGTCCATGGTGAGGGTGGGTGTGTCACTGGCTGGGGCGATGCCGGAGAAACGGCGCAGCAGGTTGGCCAGCTCGGCGGACACAGTGCTGGTCTTGTAGCTGTCAAACTCAGGGAGTGTCTTGGGCTTAAAGTACTGGAACAGGAAGAGAGCGTTGCTCCACAGCAGCTCCACCTGAGGTAGAGAACACAGAAAGAAGCAGCGCCATCATTAATACCCATGGGTCAGAAGCCATTAGCCCAGCGCTAATCTGACTCACCAGATGTAGGTTGTTGGTATAAGACAGCCATTGGGCAACTATTTCAGTTGGCATTTCCCTCCCCTACCGCAACCTGCATGTTACCGTTTTCAAAGTCCCCGTCACTACGTGAAACAACAACAACCTCCGAGCTAGCAACCGACACACTGAGAATGGCGAGTTTTGACGAAGATTTGGATCATGCAATAAGGCGGGCCTGCTTGGTCGCTGCATCCTGGGCTTAGCGCCGGCCAAGACCATTTTGATAGGTTTAAAGAAACAACAAACAAGACAGAGTGTTTTTTCCCCTATACCAGAATGGTATAGTGGTGAGTAGAGCCAGACCTTTCTCCAGCGTTGGCACAGCACTAAAACGAAGTGTGGAGATAGGGCTGGCTATGCGAGACTAGCCCAGCACTAAACGCAGACACTGGCCGGAAAGAGCCATCTTGTAGTCATGTGCATACCTTACTGCCATCGAATGGGACTGACCATCACATCATACCCTTTAAAACCACTTAGGCTCCAAAAAAGACTACACTGTCCACATACACTGAATTTATTTTTATTTTTTTATTGTATGTTAACTAAATAATAATAATAACTAAATTCCCTTTGCCATTTTATGATATACCAGCAGCTACAGTGCCTGAACAATGCTTGGGTGTGGCTGCCATCTAGAGGGCAAACAGATTATTATTATGTCAAGACAACAGGAGACATTGATGTAGTTTGCTTTTGCTTCTTAATTGCTTTGTTGGCTGACTTACAACGTTTTAAACTAAGCCTTCTGATTAAAAAATCTGCATTACGTTAACTGGCAGAATGATGGAATGCAGCAACAGTTGCAGCAGAAATATTACAAAAACACTACATTAAGTTAATTGTCTACAAATGTTACAGCCAAAGAACATTCTGGCAAGGTTGACTGTTGGAGCAAACTCATGCCCGTCTGTTCAGGAGTTTGCGTTCTAGAGTGTGTGAGTGAGTGTGTGTTCTGGAGTCTGTGCGTGTGTGTGTGTGTTCTGAAGTGAGGGTGTGTTCTGGAGTGAGAGTGTGTTTGTTCTGGAGTGCGTGTGTTCTTGAGTTAGTGAGTGAGTGTGTGTGTTCTCGAGTTAGTGAGTAAGTGTGTGTTCTGCTGTGTGTGTGTTCTGGTGTGAGTGAGTGTTCTAGAGTGAGTGTGTGAGTGAGTGGGTTTGTTCTGGAGTGAGTGATTAAGTGTGCGTGTTCTGGAGTGAGTGAGGACCTGTGGAGAAGAGTGGTCCTCAAGGTATCGAGCTTTGCTCTTCTTGCTGGGGTAACCATAGAGGCAGAAGAAGCACTGCTCCAAAGCCATCTCCAGCTCCTCTTTGTAGGGATGGGAGTCGGTGCTGGACGATGCCGCAAGCTCTTTCTCCAAAACACTAACCTGGAGCAAACACACATAAGAAGCGTAACTCTCAGTTGATGTAATCATCCAACATCACATTTTATTACTTGGTAGAAAACTTAATGATTCCCAAAATACTCTTTGCAGCATATTTCATGAAACATTTCTTGTGAAATCTTTTGCAGCATGAAAAAAATCGAAACATTGTTTGAACTGGAGCAGATGTCTAAAACGATGTCCTCCCTCCATCCCAGGAACATTAACATCCAAGCCTAGCAGCCTGACCGAAGCATAGCCTTATTCACTCATTCACTTTACGAAAGCTAAGCACTAACTACTTCTGTATTTTAAAGCACCTGACATTGTATTCTTATTTGGCACTAGACGTTACTCTTGGACTGTCTAATATCTTACAAACATTGACTGTATGTGATGTTCTATGGGGGTGGGGGGTGATGTGTTATGTGTTTTTTTAAATCTTATTATGGGTCTTGTCTGGTAGTTGTTCAGGCTTTGAACTCACAAAGAACTTGAGCAGCGCGCCGTCTGAGTTGCAGCAGCAGGAGCGGCGGCCCAGGTACTCGTGCGCCGTGCTGAGCAGCATCAGCGACGATGGCAGCATGGGTGTGTCTGACTCGTCTGGCGGAGAGAGAACAGAGGGAGCAACCATGTTATCGGTCTAACCAGACCATGCAGGCAGCGACCATCAGACGGGGGAGACAGGGAGAGACACAGACAGAGCAACAAAGAGACACAGAGAGAGACTCAGAGGGACACAGACAGAGCGACAAAGACACAGACACACAGAGAAACAGAGACAGAGACAAAAGTCGCACAGAGAGACAGAGACAAAAAGACACACAGAGAGACATAGACATACACACACACACACACATACACACCGAGGGACAGGGAGAGACAGCGAGAGACACACAGACCGAGAGACAAAGAGACATACAGAAACGGAGACAAACAGGGAGAGAAACACACAGAGGCACAAAGGGAGGGAGACGCACAAGAGAGACAGAAGAAGAGAGCGAGACTGACCTTCGTCGTCCCCCAGGGACACGTGCTGCCTCAGCATGCAGTGAAAGGCGGCCTCCTCGTGCTTGATGAGGCGGTGCAGGATGATCCAGGGCAGCACCGACGAGAAGAAGGGCTCCTTGGGGTCCTCCGGGATGTTCATGCTGAGGTCGATGAGCTGCAACACATGGAAAAAGTCACCACAGAAACCATTGGTCGGTTTATCTCTTTTTATGGGGAATAAAACAAATGCATTCAGGAGAGCAGTGGCAACGGTGGTAGTGGTGGTAGTGGTGGTAACCTGACGAGCCAGATGGTTTGTTACACAGAACCATCTGGGAAGTCGTTCTTGGAAACTGTTTAAGGGCAGGCACTTTCAAAAATACTTGGCAGGTGATTGGGTTAACCATCTGTCAATCACCGTCTATCACGGGCTAACAAACATTATGGGGTAGTAGGAGAGCGAAAACATCTTTTCCATCAAGAAAAGCCTTTAGTGCCGTTCTTTGGTCTTCTTTCAATGACAAAATACTCTCCAGTTCAGATATAACTGATGCTATAGCAGCATCTACGCTAACCTCTTTAGGCGCCGCCATTGTTGTTTTCAAACGAACAGTCGCTTCTCGCTGTCGTCACACCTAAACCACGGCCGTAGCTGCCAGTAGTTCCTCATGAAACTGATTGGTCTGAACCACTGTGGTTCGGCCACAAGCGCATAACTTGAAGCTTGGCAAGATGGATTCTCCAATCCAGCTGCCTCGCAAGGTAAGCGTGGTGGTGGTGGAGGTCCTGACCTGGATGAGGTTGTTGGCCAGGCGGGCCATGCTGGAGAAGCGCGACACGTTGGCCAGGAGTGCCACCTCCTCGGCGAAGCAGACCTCGATGGCGCCCAGCAGCTGTGTGATGACGGCGAGCCACTCTTCTTTGGCGGACAGCGAGGTGTCGGCTGCCGCCAACTGCTGCAGGGCTTCGCCGAGCGCCAGCTCCGCGCACGCCAGACACTGCTGGAAGTCCCGGCGCTTCAGCAGGGAGTCCTACCAGACGGAGGTACAGAGAAAGAAAGAGAGCGAGAGCGTGAGATCATACACTCATGCAACATGAGCAGAGCTTGTGATACTCAACACGAGCCACTAGGTCAACCGTTCGGGGTAGTGCAGACTTCCACAACTCAATACCTCTCTTGGCCAATTCACTTTATGGACATAAAACAATTAAACAATCTTTCAACAGAACTAACAACTAACAACACATTTTCAAACTTCCTCTCGTCTAACAAAACACTAGCTACTCACCCAGCAAAGTTGCACACATTTGTAAATTAGTGTTGTTGGTGGGGAGGGGGTGGGGTGGTGGTCCAGGTTTGGGTATGATTGTGTTTGTATACTCTTATTGACTACCATAATATTTAATGTGTAATTTTCTTACTTTTTTATTATTTGACATACTTGCCCAGGGAGTACGGGCGGAAAATAGCAATTTGAGAAAACCTGGTACATTACATCTCGCCTTGTTATATATAAGGTTAATGTTCTTTGTACATTGCCCGTTCGAACAAAGAAATTAATTTAGTCACACTAGTCACTCATCACGTTCTATGAGTCACTCCCAACCTTTAGCAGCAGCAGCTGAGCGGGCCTCTCCGGCACAGAGCTGACGAACTCCAGAGACTTCCCCCGGCTGCTGTACTGCAGGGTGGGCTGCAGGAGGCGCACCACAGCCTCGTAGTCCCCGGACTCGAAGAGCCGCTGGATCTCCTCCAGAGACTGACAGCGCTCCAGAGATTTCAGCCTCTTCTCAATCTATCCATGGAGAGAGAGAAACCTTCGTATTAGTATATCAAATGTATTTAGTGTGTCAAGACTACAACGAAAGTGATTAAAGTTAACAACTGTATTAAGATGAAAACATTGCCGCCTTTTAGCGACACCCACCTCCTCCACTGAGATGACAGCATCAGTGCGCAGGTTGGGCAGGTTGATGGTATAGTGTTTCCCCTCTGGGCTCTTTTCTTTGCTCTGTAACAGACCTGTACACAAGTCATAGCTCTCTAGGCCCTGCTCCATGTCCCCCTGTAAGATCAGAAGAGGAGGAGAAGAAGAAGAAAATAATGTGAGACTAAGTGTGTCAGTGTTCAGCTAGGAAGGAATCCCAAGTTGAGCCTGAACCCCCCCCCCCCCCCCAAAACAGAAAAAAAAAAAATCTCAAACAAACAAGAGAATGTACCTGAAGGGCCAGGAATCGTGCCTTAAGCCAGTAGACTCGCACCATAACATCCAACCAGGCGTCGCCGAAGAGATCCATCTGTGAGGAGCCCAAGGCAAGCACAAACAGATCCTTCTGGAAGTGCAGCCCAGGGAACTCTGTGTCTCCTGCCTCACTGCTCTGCCCCCCCATGCTAGTCCGCCTCGGGGACACTGCACAGGACGGGAAAAGTAAATGCATTTTAAGAAAACAGGGGTCAACAACAACAGTTTTCCACTTTTCAAAATGATCAATCCAGTCAATACAATCCAACATACCGGTCTTCCCTTTACTGTGTGACCATTGCTCCAATTGTAGTTCCATGCCAGCTAAGCTCATCTCCAACATTTCCTGAACACAGACCAGAAATAATCACTGATCATTACTATGATATAAAAAATGAATAGGAGTTCTGGGAAAAGCCAAATCCCAAAATGCAAAACAAAATTATTGAGACACCAAAGATATTCATCAACTCTTGACAGCCCTGGAATGAGCCAGTAGCAGACGGGACCCAACACTGCGGCTTCCCAATCATACAACCGCTATGTCCCTGCCCCCCTTTACCCGAATGTGTTGGTTGCTGCAGTCCCGGAGCAAAGGGTTGGGCAGGCCACCGCTGTGCTTTCTCCACATCTGGTAGACCTCCAGCACCACGGCAGCCAGCCCCCGGGGCCAATCCCCCATGTACTTCTGCCCCACCGCTTTCAGGTAGCGCAGCATCAGGTCCAGTACACCCCCGTTGGCCATGCTGCCGAGCAGGAAACGGTGGACATCCTCTTGCTCTGAACGGGATTCAATTTATATTTTATTGATTAGTCGTACCGTAATTACGGAGGTCCGCTTGGAAAGGCATCCACGTTTCACTGACGAACGGCATACCGGATTCCATGTATTCGATGAGATCCGCGGGCAGACCGCCGCCGTGGAGAAGCTGTGCGTCAGCCTGTGTGTCGCTCTGTGTCTCCATGTTGCTCAGGCTCTCGTCGTCGTCCTCGGGGTCAAACTTGCGGAGTCTTCAAGAGAAACCAGAGAGACTGTGATTAAAGACCATAGACGCAGCGACCAAGGTTATATCTTCCGAGCTCTGCGACCTGGCCTATACCTGGAGGGAAGATATTTGAAGAGCAGCTCCTGAAAGTCTATCTTCTCCTCCTTCTTGCACTTTGTGTTTCGGACACGTGCTGAACGCCGCTTAGCCGTCTCGCCACTATCTTCGATCACACGCTTTCTCTTGGGGGCTTTCTTTGCCTTCTCCGCTAGGGAGGCATCCATTGCTGTGAGAAAAAACATTGTGTGTATTGTTGTCAGCATGTAGTCCTATATGTCGGTATGCATTTGCAGAGTGAGTTGATCCAAAATACGAACCGGCAGGAGTGGTGGTCACGGCTGCGGTGGTGGTGACCTCGACAGTGGCGTGGCTGGGAGTAGGCTCTGGTACAGAGCAAGGCGGTACCAGCGCTGGAGCAGGCAGGGCCGGAGGGGCCAGAACCGGTGAGGCCAGGGCGGGTTGGGCCAAGGTGGGTGTCTCCTGCAGGGCAACGGGGGGCAGCGAGGAGCTGGGGCTGCTGGGCACAGTGCTCTGCCCGGGCCCAATGGGACTGCTGGGTTGAGGCCGCTTCTGGAGGCAGTCGGGGTCGCGGTACTCCGACAAGTCGATCCTGCGGCCGAGACTGGGGCGCGGCGGTTCGCATGTGGTCTGATGTATGTACATGGCAAGGAAGCTCTCGCCCAAATTCTTCCACCTATCGGGGATTCAAGGCAAACAACAATGCGAACAATTCGAACTTGACAATCTCGCATTTGAAAATTAAAAATAGTTCACTCGTATAAATGGACTGCTACTACTCACGAGAAGCAGCGTATAGGCTGGATGAGGACCATGTCGGGCTTGGGCTCCCGGTAAGAGAGAGCCTGTCTCCGTTTGCGTAGCTCTAGTGCCTCCTGCACAATAGAGAGGCTCTCGTCCTCTTCCACCAACACGTAGTGAATAGACATGTCACTGCACACAAACAGGTCCTCAAGTTAAGAGCCGAGACGATGGTATGTGCAATAGCAATTTCATGCATTGAAAGAGGAAAAGGAAGTGAAAAAAAACAAAAACAAAAAATGAATGGTCTTCACCATTTCATGAACATCTGCATGGTGTCCCTCTTCAGACAAGGCTGCTCCTCAAAGATCTTCTCCTTCAGCACCAAGCCTTTAGTGTAACAGTGATCCTTTTCCAGCGCTTTGGAGATGAAATACAGACAATCTGCAAACACACACACACACACACACACACACACACACACACACACACACACACACACACACACACACACACACACACACACACACACACACACACACACACACACACACACACACACACACACGATGTTGATACATTTGTAAACTTGAAACAAGAAAAGGTTATTTCAAGCAAAGGAATGGCTGCATGTGTGTTATATTATTGTCTATTAAAAAAAGCCAATCCTACTTTTCTTCAGTTGTCAACAATTAAATACAAGAAAATGAATCATGTGTGAATGAATTTTCTGTGTCAAAATGGAGGAGGAAGAGGACACTCACACGCATTGGCCAGTATTTTAAAACATTTTAGTGCATGGGTTTAACCAGACTCACAGGTGTAGTCGCTAAGTGTGTAGAGGATAGTGATGAGGTTGTCCAAGCAGGGCCAGTGGTCCGGGTTGCAGTGAAGACCCTCCTCGAAGGCGTGCCGTGCCAGAGGGATACGCACCAGCTGCACGGCCACCTGACCGATCTTGTACCACATGTTCACGTCTGTGGAGTCTAGCATCACGGCCTGGACAAGGGAAGTGAGAGAGAGAGAGTGAGAGCGAGACACAGGGCTTAATTTTCAAACACAGGGTTCTTGTTGTACAACATGGATAAAGCTTTGCATTTCTGGGTTGCATTCTCTTTTTATTGTACCTCCAGATAAAACTCCATAGCCGTCTCAAGATCGTCCCGCAATGCAGTCAAGCTGGCCAGGTTTTTAAAGGTGGAGTATTTCAGCATCAGCCCAGGATGTTTGGTGCCCACTCGCTGGTCCTCCGAGGGCATGGCCTGAAACATTTACAGTCCAGTTTCATACATGGTTTACAAACTGAGGTTCACAGGTACACAATGAACATCGAATGATCAATGGCTACATTTAGCCCTTCAGACACTTGAGACACTCTCATACATCTATTTTTAATGACATGAATTAGAATAAAGCATTAATAATACCTCTTTAAGTAGTGGCGTCTTGAGGAGCTCATGGTAGGCTTTGGCAGACTCCTCAAATTTGTCATGTTTTTGAAGATCTAAAGCTTTGTGGTACAAAGCAAAGGCCTCGGCTTCCTGCAAAAGATCATAAGAAATACAAAAGAAAAATCTGTCGAGAAAAAGTTAAGTAGAAAAGTCCTTGATTCAGTTTCTCAAGGTTTGACAGTTCACCTGTGCCTCCTTAGTTTGACTCTTGCGACTTCTCTGGGGATCTTGTGACTCATCGGCAGCTGTTGAAGCCGCATTCAATGCAGCTATACGAATCTGGAAACGTGTAGAGGGGGACAAAATGACAGCTAGGATAAAAGACAAGCATGCATTGTTGTCCAACTATCTGAACTGTCGAATACCTAGACGCAGGTTTCGCAGGACAGCCGATCGAAAGACCTTACCATGTTAATATCAGTGAAGGTGATCTTCCAACTCTAACTGCAATGGCTTTTCATGGAGGCTGCAGAAACACAGGAGACAGCTAATAAATGTGTGTAACAGGGCGTGGCAGTGCAGCAAAATGCAAACAGCAACGTTGATCAGAAAATAGAAAAAAAGTTAACCGTAGCCTAATGTATGACAGCTTAGCTAAGGCTGGCTGTCGATGTCTCCCTCCTCCCTCCATGTCCCATCCTTAGCTTTTGGTTTTATTCAGTGCAGTCAGGCTACATGACGCTGATCATATCTCATCGCTAAAATGAGGGTTAATAGTGCCAAAAGTGGTTGTATTTTTCAGTTATTAATCATAGTGTGAGTTGGGACAATCCCAGACACAATTTCGGCGGCAGACCAGCAAGACCCGCCGCGTCTGCTGTGGCAGCTGGTCTGTAGTATGTATGGTTACAAGGCTATTAGCCGGTATAGCCGGTATAATAATTATCCCTGCTAGGATGTGAAGCAGACACCGCTTATAGACCATGAACGATAAAAACCTTTACATTTAATATGTGCGTTAGCCGGGTTAGCAAACTAGGCCAAACACAGCGAGACCAGCTAACGTTAGCATCCCTGTGTGTTTCATCACGTTTGTGAGCCTAAAAATGTCTTACCGGTCACTTCCATTTGTAGCAGATAGTGCACACAGTGTAACGTTTTGATTCAGAGGCAAAACGGTTGAAAACCAATGTGTTTATACGGCGGAGTTGGCCGGAAAATGAAAGGTTTAAACTTTACCGTGCCATCCTTTTGTTGTTGTAAACGTTAGTACTACTACGTCATTACAGCCGGCGCATTTCTGCTTCTCCGCTCGCGCCTCGACGTAGCAACGCCTCGGATTATTGGCCAATGAGATCGCTGCTTCCCCCCCCCCCCCCCGTCCAATCAGAAATCGCGATGTTTGACGAAAGTAAACACACACCTTGCACCCTTGCACCCACACACAGGCGTCGCGAACTCGAAACCCATTACTGATGAAAACTAGGGGTGTGGGGGGGGTTCAAGTTACCTCATCATCGCTAACTTGTGATGCCTGATGCGAATAACGACACAATTCTTGGTGCTCTTATTTCAAACGTCCATTTATATAGTTATAGCCTTTAAAAAAAAAAAAAAGTACACCAAAGTCAATACGCAATCAAGCTTGAAAGCTTAAAGATGTGCACGTTCACGGTCATTCATCTTCGTAGATCAGCAGGCCAATGCTGTCTGTCCGCACACGTGTGGACAGACAGCCACCAGGGGGCACGCGGCACGCCTTTATTTCAACAGGTAACGGAGTCATGATCGCTGCAAGCTTCATATCCTGCAGAGTCACGTCCATAGCATGCAATGCAATGCATTCTGCAGCACCAGAGGAAATACATCAAAAAGAATGACAATGACAATAAGATGTTTAGATATTTAGATAGCCTATATATGTTCACGAATGATCCTCTTCACACACCGAATGTAATCTGCTAACTCCACAATGTGTATTTCCAAAGCAATCTCTTTCCAAAGCTGCACTTAGGCTTTTTTTGTCCTCACTGACCCTTTCCATTGCAGTGCCTTCTCCCTGCCTCCCTCGATGCTGAGACTGGCTATAGTCGGTAACATCATTATCGATTCCCTCAGTCAGCATGCCTGCAAAAAAAAAAAGAAAAGAAACCCTTCTAGGGTGGGGTGCGGGAGCTTGCGTCACAGTCATTACTATAAAAGCTGGAGAGATGCTGGTCCCCCTGTACAGTCGCCCTGGCTACTTTCTTACGCTCAAAGCAGCCTGACGCTCCAGTCATGACTTCCTTTGGCTATGACTCTTACTCGCCCTCCTCCTACAAGAGGAGAGTGGTGGTCCGCAGCGGGGGATACGGAGGCAGCGGGGGGATCGGATCAAGGACGATGTACTCCAGCCACGCCGCGCCGTCCTACGGGTCAGCGCCATCCTATGGGTCAGCCGCACGCAGAGCGTATCCCACCCAGAGCCGAACCATGTCCAGCTCCTCCGCCCTGTACTCCGCCCCTATGTACGCCTCCTCCGCTGAGCTGAATCTCAGCCAGGCCGCGCAGGTCAGCACCGAGTTCAAGACCCTGAGGACAGAAGAGAAAGCCCAGCTGCAGGACCTGAACGACCGCTTCGCCAGCTTCATCGAGCGGGTGCACGAGCTGGAGCAACAGAAGAAGCTGCTGGAGACGGAGCTCCTGGTCCTGAGGCAGAGGCACACGGCGCCGTCCAACCTCCAGGGCCTGTATGAGCAAGAGCGACGCCAGCTCAGGGCAGCTGTGGAGGAGGCCCGCCACGAGAAGCAGGCTGCACAGGACCACCGCGACCAGATGGACGAAGTGCTGGGCAACCTGCAAGGCCGCTACGAGCAGGAGGTCCTCGCCAGGGAGGATGCGGAGGGCCGGCTCATGGATGCCAGGAAGGGCTCAGACGAGATGGCCCTGGCCCAGGCGGAGCTGGAGAAGAGAGTCGGTACCCTGCTGGACGAGCTGGCCTTCCTGAAGCGCCTCCACGAGAGCGAGATAGCAGAGCTTCAGTCCCAAGTGCAGTACAGCGCCCAGGTGTCGGTGGAGATGGAAGTGATCAAACCAGACCTCTCGTCCGCCCTTCGCGACATCCGCGTCCAGTATGAGAAGTTGGCTCAGCGCAACCTGCAGTCCGCCGAAGAGTGGTTCTGCACCAAGATGAACGTGATGACAGTGGACACAGCACGCAACACAGACAACGCCCGCTCTGCCAAGGATGAGGTCCAACAGTACCGTAGGCAGATCAAAGCCAGGGAGCTAGAGATCGACGCCTGCCGTGAGATGAACCAGGCTCTGGAGGGCCAGCTGCAGGAAGTACAGGACAACCAAAGTGCTGAGATCACAGAACTGCAGGTTTGAGATTGATAAAAACATAAATGCTTTCTATTTCCACATTTGGCTTCGAATTCACTTGACTAACTTAAGATTATAGTGCTGTTCTTCGTTTAATGGGTTATTATTAGTAAATGTGCTTCATTATGTCATACTGACACAATATTGTGTTCTTCGTTTGCAGCTCTCAATTGTTCAACTGGAGGATGAGTTGAGGCAGAACAAGAATGATATGGCTCGTTACTTGAAAGAATACCAGGACCTCCTCAATGTGAAAATGGCTTTGGATATAGAGATTGCGGCATACAGGTCAGCCTTTTACTGGAAAGATAATCCAATTCACTGTTGGCACTGTACAAACACTCACGCAAATGAAATCAGTATTTGTGATCCACACGTTTTTTTTCATCTTCTTATTTTTTCTAGGAAACTGCTTGAAGGGGAAGAGAACCGTCTGAATGTGGGAGCCCCCATCTCCCTCTACTCTCAGAGCATGTATTCCTCCTCGTCCTCTGGCTACCCTCACTATCAGATGCAAAGTCAGATGCTGAGCTCCCCAGCCCCCTACCTGCACAGCTATCGCCTGGGCTCAGCGCTTGTCAAGGAGGAGATCATCGCCGCCAGCCATGCCCAACAGGCGGAAGCTACTCAGGAGGAGGAAGAGGAAGACCAGACCGAGGTGGTAGAAGCAGAAGAAGAAGAAGCAGAAGAAGAAGAAGCGCAGGGTGAAGAGGAGGCAGAGTCAGAAAAGGACCAGGAAGAGAAAGAAGAAGACGAAGGGGAAGCGGAAGAAGAGGGTGAAGGAGACGCTGAGGCAGAAGGCGACGAGGAAGGAGGAGAAGGTGAGGCAGAAGGTGAGGAAGGAGGAGAAAAGGAGGGAGAAGGCGACCAGGAAGGAGAAGAAGCGAAGGAAGAAGGTGATGAGGAAGGTGGAGAGGGAGACGCCGAAGGAGAGGAAGCAGGTCAGTGTCCATTTTATACAATAGAATAATGTTTTATGGTATGCTATTTCATCTCCATTTTGCAGAGCTAATTGTCATTTTTTTCTTCTATTCCTCAATTTCAGATGGTGCAAAGGATGAAGCAGAAGAAAAGGTGGAAGAGGATGAGGGAGAAAAGAAACAACCCAAAGCAGAGGAGGCACCATCTCAAACACAGGATGATACAAAGAAAGTTTAGATTGTTTAGATTTGTTGTTTCAGAATAATGCCTAGAAGTCTTACATGACAAGAGATGTCTTCTTCGGTGCTCCTTACACAGAGATCTTTGATCAATTCCATGATACTCAAATGATAGTCTCTTACAAATCAGAAGACCATGCCTCGGTAAACAGCCTAGAACAAAGTATGAGTAAGCCAGAGCATGGACGCATGCAAGTATACTCTACGAGCAAAGACATCACGCAATTAATATGTTTATCAATGGAAAATAAACTTCTGAAAGACAGGATGTGTTACATGTTCAGAGTGCATTGTAGAATTTTGTTTGCAAATACCTGTGTGCTTTACTGATACCACAATATGCCTATTTATTGATTACCAAGTTTGAAGCGCCTTATCACAAATCCTCATCCAGGGGATTGTCTATTTAATGCTGTGATTTAACTGCAATAAAGCCATGAATAAATCAAGCCGATATTGGTTGGAGTTTGATTGAGTCAAGTTCACAATAAACAACAGCATATATACTAAAAGGCATCACAAAACCGTAACTATTAATCTATCTTGTGAATACACAGGGTTCAATATCTGTGCTTTGAAAAGCCCACATATACAGTATATATATATACATATATATATATATATTTTTTTAAGATAGCCAATATATATATATATATATATATATATATATATATATATATATATATATGCTATCTTTAAAAAAAATAATTTAATCAAAGATTAAAACACTACACCGTGACTAGACTTTTTGAAGGGTAATGATTTGTACTAGAGATAGCAGACAAAAGTCATTAGAGTTGTTGGCTTGTCTCTTACCCAATCCAAAATATACTGCCCTCAGTGCTGCAGTAAAAAGAAAGGGCAAGGATAAGTAATTTATGGGTGGTACAATTTCCAACCAAAACACTGAAAGAAAATCTAAACAGTTTAGGACTTTTCCTGCTGGAGATAAAACGCTGGCCTCGAGCATATTAGCTGTTATGAACATTATTTCATGCAGCATATACATCACGTACAATTACAAACTGAACAATGTCCACAGTGGCGTCTTTCTCCCATAAGTGAGAGGATTTTGTTTCTCCCGTTCTGTTCATAGTCTCTGTTGTGATCGGGGAGCTGACACCACTGCTTTTCCTGCCTCCTCAACCCTCGCTCACATCACTAGTCATAAATCAGAGGGCCGCCGAAACCCTGTATGACTCAGCTAAACTGCTGCAGTGAAAAGAAACTGGCAGAGTGTCAATTGATGGAGGACAGAAGGGGAGAGCAATTCCATTAGAGCAAGGAAAATGAGGAAGAAAGGGAGGCGAGAGAGAGAGACAGAGAGAGAGAGAGAGAGAGAGAGAGAGAGAGAGAGAGAGAGAGAGAGAGAGAGAGAGAGAGACAGAGAGAGACAGAGACAGAGAGAGAGGGCGCAAGGGAGAGAGAAAAAAAACAGAAAGAGAGTAACAGCAGAGAGAGAATGAGACGGGGGGGAGCTAGAGAATATCTCTGTAATAAACCTTCACTGAGGACAGACAGCTTTTATCCACTAAGTAGATAAAAAGATGGGGGGGTGCCTTCAGGCAACTGCAGAGACACATTCCCTACAGCTTGCATATGAAAATAAATGCCAACCTTACACAAAAACAACACAAACACTTGCCAAAGGTACACTTTGATTTCTGTTGCGCATATGTTGACACAAATGTATGCACATATGTGTTCAGGGTGTTTATTTATAGTAGGCCTACATGCTGCACAGCACGTGCTGGATGACTATAAATACAAAATGTATTGTATGCAATGCTGCTGTCCACCTCCTTTATCATCCATCCTGCCCTCGGTTGACCTCTTTCTGAGACAGACTATGCTCCTCTCTCTCTCTCTCTCTCTCTGTCTCTCTGTCTCTCTCTCTCTCTCTCTCTCTCTCTCTCTCTCTCTCTGTCTCACTCTCTCTGTCTCTCATCTTGCTGGAAATAGTAAGGCATTGCCAAAGTTTAATCCATCCCCCCAGTGTAATCTTTAAAGGTTTTTTTTTTATTTGAGATACCAAACAACCACTAAATCGACCATTAAATCCAGAATATGATGTCATTTTATGGGGACAGAGTGATAAAGCTACGCTCTGTCCTTAGTATTACTAAAAGTATTGGCGACATTCTTGACAGGGAGAAAGCTGACTAAGGCAGAAGCTACAGCCTGAAGCTAAAGTATTCACAATCCGAAAGACAGTTGTGTAAATAAAGTCTGCAGACACACAGTAAACACATGTAATTCCAGTTCGGTTTGATTTTATTGTTGCATTTTCAACTACGGGTGTTTCGGGTAGCGGCGGTAGAGGTGCCCTTTAGGTGAGTTACAGAGCCACTGTAATGGTGTGTGGCATAATAGCTGAATACACAGTTCTGCATACAGGACCCCCATTACCGTGGCATTGTTTTAGTCTGTCGTGCTTTGCTTGTTACATAAGATGATGGACGCAGAGACCACTCCCCACAGCGGTGTGTGGACGGGGACGGTGGCAGCGAGGGGGTCAGACTCTGATGTCCCACCGGAGACCGCTGAACAGCACCATCATACAAGATTCAACCTGACAACAGAAGTAGGCGGCGGCAACGCTTTCATAAAACAGCAGTCATGACATACAAATGGGAAGGTTTAGCAGCAGCAGCCTAGGTCTTCTTATGTTAGGTCCTCCGAAAGGCTTTTGTTTCTTTGTCCTCTGGAACAACAATGTTGGGGGGGGGGGGGGGGGGGGCGCACGGTAGAAACTGGTGTCAGACTAAGAGGCTGTAATCCTGGGTGTCCAGCACAAAGATTTACAGCAGACATCATGCGTTTTGGTCCACCTGATCATATTCTGATGAGATAATCAAGTCGATGGAAGTTGCTGAGTTTAGGGGTTCAGTAAAAATGCATTGATTTGCTGTCTGTTCAAAACTGCATAGAAATAAGGAGAACTGGCTCAAAATGTGATGATTTTAACATTGACTCCTGCAGTAAGACGGTACCTCCCTGTTCTGGGAAGTAAGCGTTGCCATGGCTTTTTTTTTTGCCTCTGCGGCTGTTGCATAGCAATACGTTTAGTTGAGAGCAGTTTAGCAAGAGTTACAGCTCCCTCTGCTGTCTGTATGGAATTGTGTTTGAGACCTTATGATGGCCATGTTCATTTTATGTAAGCATTTTGTATTCCAGACAATTTGCATTTCTTGTATTGTGTAGAGTCCCCGCATATATTTATGTGAGTTTTAGCTGTAACTAACCCAACCGATGTGGGGTGTTCACCAAAGGGTATCATCACTGAATGTGAGTTAAGAAAGAGCAAGACATAAAAGTTCCTGTACACATAATTTATCACACTATAAAACCTGTCAGTGAGAATGGAGGCCAGTAAACATCAGACTCAAATGACATATGACCAGCTTCACGCGTTCACGCGTGTGTGTGTGTATGTGTGTAGGTAAAGTGTTTGTGTGTGTGTGTGTGTGTGTCCGTGTGTGTGTGCTGTGTGTGTGTGTGTGTGAAATCCAAGACCAGAATAGAGAAAACAATATATTAAGTACAATGTATTGTATTTCTGTCAAGGGTTAGATACTTTTTGATCTATACAGCTACTTCTCCAAGGCCATCGAACAATGAACAGCCGTCATTGTGTGGCAATGGCAAAAACCAAGACACAAAGATATCTGCGCAGAATAGGTAGCCATTTGAATCTGTATCTCTTTATCTTTAATGAGAGCCATTTTATTGAGCACTTTGAAAGTAGGCCTACAGGACTTTGCCCCTTTCAGTCAAAACGTTGAGGAAAAGTGTCGCAGGCGTGTGTGTGCGTGCATGCGTGTGTGTGTGTGTGTAGAGCACAGTCAAGCCCACCTATTGCATGTTTTTCTGCTGTTAAATATACAATCGGTGCTGAGGGCGATCATTTGATATGCACCAGCTAAAACCCAGATTAATTTAATCCAAAAAATAATAATTAACAGCTTGCCTTTACCACCGACACCGGGTAAAATGACTGAAGTTATTATTTAAAGCAGAGAGAAAATCCTGCGTCATCTCATGATAAACTTATGAACAGCTGTTGTTGCAGGCGCTGACATACTTATCATCTGACCCATCTTAGAATCCAAAAGGGGCCGCAATTAAATAAACAAGTGTCTATTGTCTCTCTTTCAAAACTGTTTGGCCAATGTGTTAGTTACACTATTAGCATTTGTTCCTGTAATTCTAAAAAAAGTTTAACTTAAAAAAAGTTCAAATTGAGTTTTAGACGGTAATTTGCATAATGATATATATAATATTTCACATTGTTTTGCTTGTACATTAAGTGTAGCCTATATTAAGCAGTGGTGCACACCAGTTATACACACACACACGTGTCCTACTACAGCCTGTATACTGTGTGCATGTCAAAACACAGATGACACACAGGCCAACCGTAACCAATGGTTAAGCAACACCATCGGTTGAAGTAGCAGCCTACTGGCTCACCAGGACTAATCGTTGTGCCTTTGTCTTGTCTTATAACATAGACTGCAGTATGAAGTGCAGGAGGTCCCTGCTCCTGGACTGACAGAGTGAGTAGGCGGCCTATGGGTGGGGTGTGCACGTCATTCAGGTCAACAAAACAAAGGTAAAGGTGAAGGCATGTTCATGTTCCTCCAAGGAGCAGCAATGTAGTCCATTGCATAATCCAATCAGGTGGTGGCAGTATAGCATTCCTTTTTTTATTAATCTTTTTTTTAAGTGTTCATCATTTATTATTTTGCGTTTGGATAATCTAACTCCTAATCTATAGGCCTATGTATATATGTATATAATCCCCAAATGAACTGAGTATTGATGATCAAAAAAGACTTTGAATCAGTAAAAAGTAGTCAACATGCATTTGAGATCTTATACACGCACACACACGCGCACGCACACGCACACACACACACACACACACACACACACACACACACAAACGTGATCCTATGTTGAATGCACTGCGTGCATAGGGACCTATTATACACCACGGATGTATTTAGGAATACATCCGACATATTTACCCATATCTTTGATCTGACTCCAATGACCCCTCATTTAGATAAAAGTGCCAAAAACGCAAAGAGAGAAGAGAGAGAGAGAGAGAGAGACGAGAGAGAAAACCACCGACAGCTGAACGACGCAGACAGCGCCATTTGGCTAAGCGGCGGAGCGGAAAAAAAGAGAGGAGAAAAAGGCAGATGATGGACACCCACGGAGACATAAGGTTAAAGATAACAAGCCACGTCCAGTATCTCCACTTCATGGGCAGGGATGCTGAATGTATATATGTCTGTCTGCCTGTCTGCATGTCTGTCTGTCCTCTATAGGCGAGGCGGCCAGAAAGGGCATCCGTTTATAGCAGAAGACCTAAGGTCTTAGGAGACTAGGGAGGAAGCACTGAACATAAAGTTCAGGACTACTGTGAACAACTTAAACCCCCCCGCCCCCCCCCCCCCAGTGAAATGAACATGAACAAAAAAAACCCCCCTGCAGTTATATTTAAAACCACAGATCCTGCAGAAAATACTTATTTTTTTAAAAAAAACTGAGAAAAAAAAGTTTAACCTGGTTTTTCATAGTTTTCACAGGCTGACATTAAAATGTAAAATAACTGCACTTACAGTAACTTATATATATAGTGAGTCAAGCATCCTCTGCACGGCCCACACTGTGGACCAGCCAATCCCACTTGGCGTGGTTTTGCCCTCACACACACACACCCCTCCTCCCCTCTCTCCCTCCCCTCCCTCCCCCAACACACACACACACACACTACACACACACCACACCCCCCCCCCCCCCCCCCCCTTTGCTGAAGTCATGATGGCGGAACTGTAAAAAGTCGGGACGAGAAAAGTGTTAGCCACCCGTCCTGAGGCTGAGGATTTCAGTTAATTTATTTATTTATGTATTTTCGCCCCCCCTCCTCCCCCTCCTCCCTCACCTCCACATAGCGACACGCAATGACCCGTTGGATACCAACGAAAAAAGAGAAATACGGAGTCGGTGAGTTATTATTTCTTTGAGTTGTTGTTGTTGTTGTTTCTTTTTAGTTTAACCCCCCCCCCCCCCCACACACACACACACACTTTACTTAACTTAACTTTACTTAACAGCCGCGATAGGGGTCCGTAACAAACTTGTCCCAACTGCCACCGGTGCCGTTAACGCCTGGGAGGGACAGCCGTTAAGGAGAGACGTAACGGGGGGGTGGTGGTGGTGTGTGTGTGTGTGTGTGTGTGGGGGGGAAATAATACTTTTCCGCCACTTTGTTTTTTGGGAAGTTGCAAGTGGGACGAATGACCAACGTGTTGCCGCCGCGTTAGCCGCTTTTTAGCCACACGTAGCAACGCTGTCCTCCATGGATGGCCCTTCTGCTCGGACCGAAAAGGGAGCGCGTGCGTGTGTGTGTGTGAGTGTTGTGGTGTGTGTGTGTTCGTAAGTGCGCGAGCGTACGTGTGTTGTGGTGTGTGTGTGTGTGTACGTGCGCGAGTGTGTGTGTGTGTACGCGCACGCGCACACACACTATCAGGTAGACACCCACGCCCTCAAAGTAAATCAGTGATTGCACATTACCATGTCGTTGCCGGACCGTCCAAAACCGCAGAAGCAGGGTTGTCATTACGCAAATATTAACACCGAACGCATGCGCGCGTATAGGCATGTTGGTGGTGTTAACATGGGGGTTGGTGGTGTTGACATGGGGTTTGGTGGTGTTGACATGGGGGTTGGTGTTGTTGACATCGGGGTTGGTGGTGTTAACATGGGGTTTGGTGGTGTTAACATGGGGTTGGTGGTGTTAACATGGGGGTTGGTGGTGTTAATATGGGGTTGGGTGGTGTTAACATGGGGTTTGGTGGTGTTAACATGGGGTTTGGTGGTGTTAATATTGCAACAGGCTGTGTGCATTTCCACTGGACCCCCCCACACACACACAGGGTTTGAATGTGGTTGGAGTGGAGCAGCAGGACTCTGTATTGGGGTTTGCATTGTATTCAGTACAAGAATCAGTGCAGCTTTAGGGTTGACATGGGGTTGGTGGTGTTAACATGGGGTTTGGTGGTGTTAATATGGGGTTGGTGGTGTTAACATGGGGTTTGGTGGTGTTAATATGGAGTTGGTGGTGTTAACATGGGGTTTGGTGGTGTTGCCATGGGGTTGGTGGTGTTAACATGGGGTTTGGTAGTGTTAATATGGAGTTGGTGGTGTTAACATGGGGTTGGTGGTGTTAACATGGGGTTTGGTGGTGTTGACATGGGGGTTGGTGGTGTTAACATGGGGTTTGGTGGTGTTAACATGGGGTTTGGTGGTGTTGACATGGGGTTGGTGGTGTTAACATGGGGTTGGGTGGTGTTAATATGTAGTTGGTGGTGTTAACATGGGGTTGGTGGTGTTAACATGGGGTTTGGTGGTGGTAACATGGGGTTGGTGGTGTTAACATGGGGTTTGGTGGTGTTAACATGGGGTTTGGTTGTGTTAACATGGGGTTTGGTGGTGTTAATATTGCAACAGGCTGTGTGCATTTCCACTGGACCCCCCCCCCCCCCCCCCCCCCCGGGGTTTGAATGTGGTTGGAGTGGAGCAGCAGGACTCTGTATTGGGGTTTGCATTGTATTCAGTACAAGAATCAGTGCAGCTTTAGGGTTTAGGTTTTGGCCAGACCTTTTTTTTTTCTTTCTTCCAGCCCTTGTGAAATACCTTGTGAAATACTTGAAATACTCCACTTCTTGCTGCTGATAAGGAGGATTTGATCTCTTAATCCCATTGACTATGCAGCTCTTTTTATTTGTATTTGTATTTCATTGTCGCTAATAGGCTACTATTTAATCCCCCAAACTCAATGTATTAGCCCTACTGTACTGACTACAGTTTTAATACGATTATAATAGTTGTGCACGCCATGCATGTAGTACACATTTTAATTGAAAATGGAGGTCTTTCTGGGACTATTAACCTGAATAGGAGACATCTGATGTGCTCAATTCATATATGTGCATTAATGCCACTACTAAAAAAATAATAGCCACCTTTTGTAGTTGCACTACTAAATTGAACTGGTTTAAACTATGAAGCCAAATTACTACATTATTAATGCAACTCCATTAACAGATTATTCATATAACCATTATAGGCCAGTGTCAGTTTTTTTCTTTATTATTAACTGCTCTCACTAAGGAGTTGATAAAATGTCAGTTAGAGTGGCAAATGTACAGCAAATACTTGACTACAAGAATTTTGAGAACATTTATGTCACAATTATGGTATTGTCATTCCCCACATGAAGTTGTATCAAGTTGTATGTGTTTAACCCCCATATGCTATGAGTCTTGTTAATCACATGTTTTTAGTGGTCTGACTGTAAAGAGTGCAATACATTGCTATTCCTCATCAACAGCAGCAGTGCCTACCTGTTTCAACGATGGCCTAACTATTACTCAGCCTCTTGGGATAAGCTATGCCTTCAATTTTGTTGGCTGATATTGTGTGATGTCATCATATTCTTAATATGCTATAGGCTTTTTCTTAATGAACTAATGATGGCGCTGTGGTTTTCACAGTGGTTTAGTCTTTATAAATTCCTAATCAATATTGTGATATCTAGCCAAAATAACACCAATTGTTTTTTTCTAACATGTCACAAATGTCAGCAAGATAGTTTTACAGGCTAACTGGGCCTCAATTATCCTATTTAATGAAAATGTATCTGAAGTTTAGCAGACCCATCTCCTTCACTGTCAATCGAATCTGTGAAATTGAATTTGAAAGTTCAACTTTCAATGTCAAATCTATGGTTTCCCAGTATAATTGTTATCTTGACCTTGACCTCTATCTATCCATTCATTTGTAGATAAATCGATTCTATCTATCTATCTATCTATCTATCTATCTATCTATCTATCTATCTATCTATCTATCTATCTGTCTGTCTGTCTGTCTGTCTGTCTGTCTGTCTGTCTGTCTGTCTGTCTGTCTGTCTGTCTGTCTGTCTGTCTGTCTGTCTGTCTGTCTGTCTGTCTGTCTGTCTGTCTGTCTGTCTGTCCCCATTTATTTCTCTACATCTCTATCTCTCTATCACTCTATCACTAAGCATTAGATGACATTCTAATTTATTCTACAAACTCTGAAGTTAAAAGATGTCCCTTGATGATAGCCCTAACCCATATTGATAACTTTTAAGGGCTTGTGATCTGAAAAAGGTTTAAGATATCTAGACAGATTCTTTTCGGTTGTCTAGACCTTAAATTCAAAACACAAGACAAGAGGAGAGATGCCTAATGTTTTGAAACAACCTTTCTGAGGAGATTTGACTCAAAAACAAACCATAATACCCCTTCATTTACATAATCATGTTATGCCTCGGCCCATTTTAGTACACACAAGTTATTAACAGCATCTAAAAACATAATATAACCATAACATATCACAGAGAGCTATATCCACTACACACCTACCAAATATATTGTCAGGAAAATGTCAAAAAGTATATTTAAAAAAGTATATTAATATACATCTCAAAGCTAATGAACTCAGTTTTGGAAAGGATTTGTAGGTTTGTGGTCTGAATCTCTGCCCCCTCTCACTGTTTTGTGTACTTTAGGTACTTCCTCAAAGTCCGAAACACCGTAGTTTCATTCAGCTACACCGTCACCGTAATGTGAGTGTATGGTAATTGGTCACTGCCATGGCCACGTAGCCAGCCCAGGAGGGTAAATAGACTCCACCCATTAAATCGGCTTGAAGTCATAGAAGGCACTCGATAGACTGGAAATAACGTGAGATTGCAATGGTTTTAATGGAACATCATTTTCTGATGCTTAATGAACAGCTAGATGGCATAATTTGAAGCAAATTACGGATTCACTTGATTGTCACAATGATTAGTATTCATTCTCAAGCAGTTGATGTGATGAAAAATCTGTAGTTTTTACACGATTTATGTTCAAGCTTTGTCTATTTCTTTGATGCATTTAATGGATTTTGTAAAAAACAATTTTGGCCACGGTAGGCTCTAATATCTTTATGATTAGGGCTCTGGTTAGTACAGAGCAGCATCCAAAAAGCTTACATTTTTTATGTCTTTTGCCTTGAACAAGTTCTTGTGTGCACAACATAGCTAAAATAAGCCCACAAATACCTTGTTAAACAATTAAACATCCCTCATCAGTACATTTATAAAAATAATGTTTTAATTCATTTTGTCTGTTTTGTTTTAACAACAACAACAATATCCACAGTGACATTCACTTGGGCACGCCGACTCGGGCCTGGCTGCCTTCATCGCAATTTCACTCGGGCAGTTGAAGCTTGCCAATATCTCTTGGATGTTTTTGCGAGCAATTCTGGTAAATCGTACGTCCCGGCACTGCACCGTTGAGCTCTGCAGCGAAGGCCCAGGCCGTCACTCTTTAGTCGTGACAGAGTGGCATCGCCGCCGCAAGCTTGAGCAAATTACACCCACTGGCACATGGCCACGCTGTGGTCCCGGGCCTGGACACCGTGTCAACCTGGTGAATGGACCATTGTCCCGTTGCTCTCCTCGGCCCCCACCAGAGGCAGATATCATCTCCCCAGTGTTCGTTTTGTAATGGCATTGACGGATCCTTTAATCATTAGGTTTACTTCACTTATGTCAATAGTGGAGATGTATGATGAGAGGGATTGACTTTAAAAAAAAATCTCTATAAGCCTTCCTGTATAAGTACTTTATCTTTCTGATTTAGACATGAGGACTTAGATCTTTTTTGTCTGCTGTCGTAGCCTTCTATGCTGTTGGATTCAACCTTACTTGAATGGTAGTGAGGGAGCTGGCAGGTATAGGCCTAGTTGTCATTCAGATGAATCTTCACTGAGGCTATTCCTGAACACCGCTGTAGGCTAGGAGGACCATACGTTAATATTTAAAGAGCTAAAGAAAGAGCTGGTTAGTCAGAAGACGGAGCAAGCTTGGCATTAGACTTCAAATGGTTTTCCCTGCAACTCCATTTATTGAGGAAAAAAAGCCACAAATGGGGGATAGAACTTGTGTGAGAAGAAAAGAGGAGAGTGAGTGTCGCGTGCAATTTCTCCCGTTCATATTTAGGTATTCAGACTTGAGGTGTAAGCTGAACCAGTTGAAACGTGCTATGAATCCTAGCCTCCGGCAGCAAGGAACCACCACCATGCAAGTCTGGGCAGGGTTCTTCTCGCAGGTTTGCACTGTCTCGCAAATGCTGCCCAGTGCCGTGTTGCAACTTATTCAAGTCAGGACAAACACCTAAGGTAAAGTCTGCTTTGGCAAGGGAAATTTCTCTGCGCCGCTCTGTGCGATGCCCATATCTGACAACCCTCACGTTTTTCCCGGGATTCTCCCGTATTTTTCCCTTCTCTGCCACTGACCTCTCGTTTAAATATTCTTCAGTTAATCTCCCGTATATTTTGCCTTTCTTATAAAAGGTTTATAAGAACGTAAGCCATTTAATAACCACTTAATTGTAGTCACTTTCTTGCTGTTGGAAGTAGTTAACCCTTGTTGCACTGATATTTTGGTACTCTGGTAGCGGATGAGGTGTCATATCTCCCCCCCACACACACACACTATGTAAAGTGCTTTGGGTTCTTGAAAAGCGCTATATAAATGCAATGAATTATTATTATTATTATTATTTTAAGGCACGTGGTTGCCAAGTGATGATTTTAGAGTTCAATATGTGTACCCTTGTCTAAATGTAAGGGGTATGTGGACAGTGGTAGGGTGGGACAGCGGGAAAATTCCCTTATTTTCAAATCCAAATGTTGACAGTTATGGCGATGCCTCATGATTGTGTGTGTCTGCACGCCGGTGCAGACTTGTTATGTGGTCCCGAAGGAGCCCTCCCAGCCGCATGCATGAAAGCTCTGAGCTGTACAAACGAGGCAGGACGTTAAGGGGGGGCCCGGGTGCAGCGATGACCGGCCTCTTTTAAGTGAGCGAGCTGACCACAGTGTCTCCCCATCGATCGAGGCCTCAGTAACTTCTGTAATCACAGCAAAGCAAAATGGACGCAATGTTGGCTGTGTTTGGCTTACATCTCTCCAACCGTGGATATCGCAACTCGCCGTGGAAATGACTTGTCTCAAAAATGCTGAATACAGTCCTTTTAACCCATGATCATTAACATCTATTTGTTTGAGTCACATTGGTCTAGTGTGCAGAAAGCCAATCGAATCGTATTTTAATAAGAATCGGTTTTATGGTTCCTGTTCAGAAGGGGAATTTGTTGTTTTATTTTCTTCCAAGTGAGTGGGTGAGTTTAAACATGTGATGCACTTATCTGTGCACTGCAGTAATGAAAATGATGTTGACTTGTATTTGGGATCTTGCTCATGTTTGACCCAACTGAGGGAAATTAAAGTGTCGGCACAGGGAATGAAAACAACCCTTTTGTTAATAACAGTTTATTTACTCTGCAGTTTCCAATAACTTAATTCTCTCCTCTCTCTCTCTCTGTCTCTCTCTCTGTCTCTCTCTCTCTCTCTCTCTCCCTCCCCCCCCCTTCCTCAGTGATCTACAACTACGATGGACGAGGTAAACAGGAGCTGTGTCTGCAGGTGGGCGACACCGTGCACATACTTGAGACGTTTGAAGGTGAGTGAGTCAACTGTCCCCTAAACCTCCCCCCCCCCGCCCCACCCTCGCTACCTCCCACCCACCTCCCCTTTACAAGCTGGCCCAGGAACCGTAGTGACATGTTGAAAACTGCACTGCTGCTGTGATCGATATATTGCACCTCATTAAAACAAGTCTGCGATTTTTACAAGGTGGCGCAGCCCTCCACCCCCTCGCCAACTGCTCCTGCTTTTCTATGGTGTCTCATTTCTTTAAATCTTTAAAAATCTTTCAAATCTTTCCCAGGCTGGTACAGAGGCTACACGCTACGGAACAAATCTCAGAGGGTATGTGCAGAACAGGCCCAGCTGTCCTATGCTATACCTGCTTTTTTGGATGGTTTGGCTTCTAGTTCATTGCGTTATGTGTTTTTTTTTTTCTTCTTTAGGGCATCTTCCCCTCTTCCTTCATCCACCTTAAGGAGGCCAGAGTGGAGGGGATCGGGTGAGATGACATTAATGTTTATGACGTATAGCATGATAACAATAATAATTATAATCATAAGAATACATAATAATCCATCTTGGTTTTGGATTGCCGCCACCGCTTGTCATCTCCCACTAGCCGCATGCCTTTTCATATTGATATTAATCTGGAGATAATTTATAGCGTTATTCTTGCCTTTTTGTTTTGTGGAAATGACCATCAATTCATCATGTTTGGAGGTCTACTTGAAGGAATCGTATGCTCTGTGTGAATAATGTGAATAATGCAATACTTTTTCTACCTCGTTATTCTCCTTCTGGCGGGTAGCCAGCAGGAAATAATTATCCCAACAGATTTACCGCTGGTGCAAGAGCTGGGGGCGACCCTGAGAGAGTGGGCACAGATATGGCACAAGCTCTATGTGGTATGTATGTATATTTGTGTGTGTGTGTGTAGCTGCTCTCACACACGCACTCTTCTCCTCACTCTTTCTTCACTTCCATTCCAGACAACATCCAACGCCTCATTCATTTGGACACACTCACATTTTATTGTATTTTTTTACAGATGGTGTAAAAAAAAACCTGTCAAGTTGGTAACTCACCTGTTTATCTTCTGGCAGACCAGCAAGATCACTCTGTTCAGGAGCGTTCAGCAAATGGCCTACAGCCTCATCGAGTATCGATCGCAGATAGTGTCAGGAACGCTGCCCAAGGATGACCTTGTGGAGCTGAAGAAGAAAGTCACCGCCAAGATTGACTATGGAAACCGGTATGAATCTCGCTCGTATCTCGGCCCGGTGTCGACGCCAACAAAACTAAAAATAAATGCTGTCACACAAGTTTTATGGGCGCAGGCGGGTGTGCTACTCGGAACAATTCATTGCACGAGGTCATCCCGGGCTCAATTCCCATGTTGCCTATACCTCCTCCTTAGGATTCTGGGACTGGACCTGGTGGTGCGGGATGAGGCGGGGAATACACTGGACCCAGACTACACCAGCACCGTCAGTCTGTTCCGCGCCCACGAGGTCGCGTCCCGCAGCATCGACGACAGGATACAGGAAGAGAAGGCACGCTTGTGTTTAATGGCATTGTTAGAAAACTGTCTCATTAACGTGACGGTCTAATTAATACTAATTAACCCCCGCCCCCGCCCCTCCCCCCCCAGACGCGGCTGCAGAACCTGGAGATGAGGCGCCAGTCGATGTTCAGCACGGTCCACACCTACAGCCTTCTCATGAACCTAAAAAACTTTGTGTGCAACATCGGGGAGGAAGCCGAGCTGCTGATGTCGCTGTACGACCCCGACCAGTCAGAGTTCATCAGGTGAGCGCCTCACCTTGCTCACTGGGGCCCCACTCATCAACTGACTTGTGCACTTTGTTGTTTTTTTAGCTCTTGTGTTTTAGAATGTATTTTTTGTTGCGATGATCTGCTATTATGTGCTCGACCAACATGACACTGCTTCGCACGCCTTTCGATTCCTGTAGCTATTCTGCTCGATGGTTGGATTTGGTTTGTTTTAGAAACATGGAAACATCGTGCGGTAATTCATCTTTTTGTAGTTACTTGATTGTATGCTTTGATTGTTCGCAACCTCACTTGTAAAGCCGTTTAATGTAGATGTACATTATTGTTTACTCCTCATGTGGTTTGATTTAGTTAATTGAATAGACGCTTTATCTTTTTTTCCTCTGAAATTGCTTTTAATTCTCCATAGACACTGTCGCATGGCATGATTTGTTCTCTTTTCTGATGTATTTTGGTATTTCTCTGGATGCCTCAGATATGGCACACGCTGGAAACCCAGATTGCACACAGTCATTATGATTTTTATTTTCACAGCGAGAACTTCCTGGTGCACTGGGACAGTATGGGCATGCCCAGAGAAATTGAAAAACTCAACAATCTTCCAGCACTGTTCACGGTAAATGAACCCCGACCCACTAATTAAGCAATATCACACGAGAGGGAGTGCTGCTATACTGAATATCAGCCTGGCTGTTTTTCGGAAGACAATCACAGCCGTGCTGATATTCTGTATAACGGCACTACCTCGAGTGTGATATTGCTTTCATACAACAGTTCTACAAGCGCCATTTATTAGTAAATGGTAATAAGGGATAACAGATTATGATTTGTTTGTTTATTTAATCATGTCTTTGGCGCTGCCAACACAAATAGTCCAGCAACTGCAGTGGGACTGGACTGTTGCCAAGCAACATATAAACATTTTAATGCACACTAGCTTGCTACTTTGTGTAGGTCTACGTTACCACAGGTTAACGGCTTTGGTGGCATGTGTGATTCTGACAAGTTAACAGCTTGATCATCGATTCAATGTAATTAAGGGTTATTATAGCACCTGGAGGGAGGGATACATGGATAGTTAAAAGTCCCAGTGCTGTGTTATACTCTGTATCATCACTCATGGAACGCCTCTTATCCAATCAAAACTGGGTCGGAACTAACTGCTTTATAATTCTGCTTTAAAACCTTCACACGTTAGATTTAATACATATTACAATTACTCTAACGCTTCCAGCTATTGACATGCATGACTCATGTGCAAGAGGTTCATGAAATGCTGATGAGTATATCGCTAGATTAAACAGACAATACTTATTATCTCACCATAAAACCCCCTGTTTGCCAAAAGCTAATGATTTCAGGTAGTAATTGCATATTCCATTTCTATTCCATTAAATTAGATTTTCTGGCTGCACCATGTGTGGTCTTTTTGTATCTTTCTGAAGATGTAGCTCATAAAAAATGTGATGTGTATTTAATAGTCAATGTTTTAGAGCGCAGGGTAAGTAGAGAAACACAGAGAGACTCTAGGGAGGGGCTCCTGGCAGGATTCAATCTGGAGCCAATAAAGACACACAATGTGTCTGGTACCAGAGACAACCACACTGCTTTGCCATCCGAGCACAGGACATATATATTTTTTAATATACACTTGACTCCAATGCACACCACAACAGATGGCTTGCCTGACTCAATGGTTGGCTTTTTATTCACCCGCCAGTGGAAAGAAACACTCCACTAGTTTTCCAACAGTAAACATTTTATGAGGAGTTTAAAAAAACACATTCAACACATTTATTTGGGTTTAGTTTTATACTTAAATACACTTTCTGACCACCTTGAGTTTGTAGGTCAAGACTAGTGTAAACTGGTTACACACACTGCTGTGTTCTCTTCAACCACATTCATTATCGTATGGCCTATAGGCAAACTGAAAACCAAGCCGCCTAGCTGTGGTTCTTTTGGGCATTAATATTTAATATTCATCTTACGGTCTTTCAAGATCGCTCGCACCGCCTTCTCACCCCTTCTGAGGGATTTTAAACAAATCAATCAAATCACTTGATCATCATTATCATCGTCATAGCCTTCATCACTGCTGTTGTCTTTGATGTGCAGGACCTCAGCAGCAGCGACCTCATCAGACAGCGTCTGTTCCTGGTATGTCAGATCATCCGAGTGGGCAGCATGGAGCTCAAAGAGGGCAAGAAACACACGGGAGGCCTGAGGCGGCCGTTTGGCGTGGCTGGTAAGATGTTTTAATGCTATTGTCTGTGTCTTAACATCCTTACACCTGCAAGGCAGTGCAAAACTATAACTGGTGGGTGTAGAGTTGGTTTAGTTAGGCGGCTGTAATACAAGAGGTCTGTGTGGCAGTTGGAACACCTGGTTGTTTCCTCCACCTATGGAACAGCTCTTCTCTGCTTTGGCAGAGGAGAGGGTGGAAACTGGTTTAGCATTCCATTTCTCTTTTTCTTTTGGCCAGATGATTAGTGGGTTGGAGGACAAGTCGTTTCCTCTGATGCAGTAGTACATGGACTAGAACCAATGTAAGTAGCAGACAAGCAATTGAGCAAGTCCCTGTATCTTCAGCCAGGAAACAAAAGAAACCCCTCCAGGGAAATAGCTTGGTGGAGCACACAAAAGAATAGCTTCTCCCACTGCAGGTGGCAGATCAAGAAGTCCTTATACATCTCAATGTTCTGGTGCTAGTTAACAGTTGATGCATGTCACTATTCTGTTGCTAGGAAACAGGTGATACTTCTCACTATACTGTTGCTGAATAACAGGTGATACATGTCAGTGTTCTGTTGCTTGGTAACAGGTGATACATGTCAGTGTTCTGTTGCTTGGTAACAGGTGATACATGTCAGTGTTCTGTTGCTACGTAACAGGTGATACATCTCAGTGGTCTGTTGCTAGGTAATGGGATACTTCTCACTGGTCTGTTTCTCGGTAACAGGTGATACATGTCAGTGTTCTGTTGCTTGGTAACAGGTGATACATGTCAGTGTTCTGTTGCTTGGTAACAGGTGATACATGTCAGTGTTCTGTTGCTACGTAACAGGTGATACATCTCAGTGGTCTGTTGCTAGGTAACGGGATACTTCTCACTGGTCTGTTTCTCGGTAACAGGTGATACATGTCAGTGTTCTGTTGCTTGGTAACAGGTGATACATGTCAGTGTTCTGTTGCTAGGTAACAGGTGATACTTCTCACTGTTCTGGTGCTAGGTCGCGTCTAATTGAGATTCCCTGCAACAGGTGTTGCAGTGACTCCAGACGGAGAGAGGGAAAAAATACTATCAGTATTCGGGATGCAAGAACTACTCAAACACTGTCCAAATCTCTTTTGCAGGCGGTTTAAAAACAAACCAAAAAATGTCTGCAGTAGTTTCCACACATTTCCACATATCGAAAGTCAGTTTAAATCTGTATTTTATACATTCCATGTGCGTTACATCAACACCGTAGCTCGGCTGGTCCCGCAGTTTTTTACCTGCTTTTTACTGTTGTAGAACTAGCAGGATACACTTCTAAACAGTGATTTTAATGTTATATCCATTGGGGAAATTTTGAAATGTGACGTATCCAGTTGAATTGTGTTTTAGTTATGCTATTGTTTAGGTATTGGATACTTTGTAATTCGCCTATTGTGTAGAAATATTGACCAAACGATAGCTCTATAGAGAGGAGTGCTGCTGCCCGATGGTTATGCTTGGAAGCTGCGCAGGTATACACCGCTAGACACATGAGACTCATACTGGTGATCGCATCTTCAGTTCACCGCGTCACATTGCTAATTCAATAATAGGAACATCTGTTGAAACCAGCAAATTAGCTTGTCCTTAACAATGGCCTGCTGCCTCACTGCCATGCTCCTCTGTGTCTTTTGTCATTGCAGTGATGGACATAACAGATATAGCCCATGGGAAAACAGATGACGAGGACAAGCAACATTTCATCCCCTTTCAGCAGTGAGTCTTTGTTTTTTTGTGAGCACTCATGCAGTGAACGTGCTTGGCCTTATCTACAGGCGTAATGTGCTTTTCTGGTGCTCTGTAGGGCTGCATGATTAATCGTAAAAAAAATCACAATCTCGATTCAAACATCTACGCGATCTCATTTCTAAATGACGACAATTCACGTGCTCCTATTCCGCTATGCATTCACGTCACTGCATTCATGTGTTGACTTCTTTGCTTCGGAGCAATCCCAGTTGTGAAATCAATCACACTATGATGTAAAGCAAAACACGCTATTAATTCAATACTCACACCTGGGACATACTGCCTGTATGAGCAGTGCGTGTGCGTGGTGTTACCTCTTGCTTTTTATTCCGGCGCCCATGTTTACAGGTTAGAGCTGCCAGACACACGTCTTCATTTTTAGATTCGGAGTCTAACCTATTTTTTCCATGACATGCGCCTGTGTTGAAACGGTCTAAAATAGACTATATCTGTAGAATATGTGACAGACATGAATAAAATATAGTTATTTAAAATACTTCCTGTTTCTTTTTCAAATTAAGCGCTCTGTGTCAAGATTTTATGATTGTTAGTTATTTTTAAACTTTAAACTTTTCCGGCCGAAAATGAATCTAAATCAAATTTATAATGAAATTAAATTAAACATTGTATTATTTAAGGACATTAACTCAATCTAGAAAGATAGGGCTGGCAGAGCCGCACAGCACCACAGCACAGAAGCGCTGCCTGTGTGGACAACTCAGGCGTGCAAGCCACAGCAGAGAGGTAACGCCACTCACACAAGCTGCTCACGCAGGCCGCGTGTCCCATGAAATGTGTGCAATAAAGAGTGCAATAAATGTTTTTATTGAAAAAGTAAGAATCGTGTTAGAGAATCGTGATCTCAATTTTTAGGGAGAAAAATCATGATTCACATTTTAGCAAGAAAATGTGCAAGAAAACTGTTGTTTTGTCCAGGACCACTTTCAGTATAGTCTCTTTCTCACATTGTTTCTCACTCACTCTCTGTCAATATAGATGTATGCTTGTATGAATATATATTCACACACACATACACATGTCGTAGGCCCCCCAAGGGCTGTATCGTGCTTGCAACTCCGCAGTGGGTGATGGTAATGTACACACTAGGAAGAACAGTAACCCCCCAAAATATCCTGATTCTCTGTCACAAGTCCTCATCTAAATGCAACCAAGATTCAAAGAGCAGCCATCCATTCATTCTGTGGCAGTCTCTGAGGCAACATCTAGCTTGTTATGTTTCAGAGTAACACATCGAAAATGGTGTTTCATACTAGGAAGGTCACTGTTTTAATTGGCTTCTGCTCGCTCTTCTCACCTGTGTGATGTCCTGATAATAATTCGACAGTGTACTGTTGTAAAGGGCATCGTTTGTGTTTATCACACTGAGATGTGCTCCAATCTTAAAGTTTAATATATGATCATCTTTCAAAAGCGTTGTGTTTTTAAAGGAACACATGGAACAAGTCACAGATCACCAAGAGTCATTTGAAGGTTTTGGGCGCTATATACTATTTTAATCTTCAGTCATTGAGCAGATATGAATAACCGATCTCATACATGGATGCCTTCCAGCATCTTGACTTTGGGACTGGAACCCAGTACCATTTGGTATGGAAGAACATCTTTTACCTGATTTTGAAATTTAAAAGCCATTGAATTTCTAGCACTGAATGTTTTTGCATTACAATTATGTATCTGAATTTTTTGCCTCCGGATTCTACTCACCGGTCATGTTTGTAATTTCTTTCTGGTGATTTTCCTATTCACTCTACCGCTTGCTGTGCGTACGCATGGTCAGACCCTGTGCATACATTTTCTCACAAAGTACGCACATTTACAAGCCAAGAACAAATTGATAAATCCCACGTTTTGTCGAAAAACTGCGTATGCATGGTTTGCATGGTTAGCTGACCCTGCAACAAGAGAGAGCGTAACTTGATTGGCTGGATGTTGGTTCGATTTGAGACTGAATCAATTGCTTATCCTTGGTATCCCAGATGTTGTATCTGAATTTGTAACTCGCATTTTTGGGATCTGAATTTGACCTATTGAATTTGAGCAACTTGAATATACTGTATATTAAACAATTGAATTTTTGATTCTGAATTTGTGAACAGTTGAATTCAGAGGCAAACAAATCAGATACATAATTTCAGTGCAAGAAAATTCAGTGCTAGAAATTCAATGGCTTTTAAATTTCAAAATCGACTAATCATTGCTGCACTTGCTTGTCGGCACTGAAATACATATATTTTATCATGTATTCTTTCTAAGAAAAGCATTTCTGCCAAGATATGAATTGCGGAAAGCCCACCATACATGGAATTACACCATGCTTTTCATTCTATAATTAACTAATGTTAAACAACGTGTAGTTTCCTAAAACATCTAATCATTTATCTAATTAGGCTATTTCATTGAATCTGGTTCACAATACTCCACAGCACTCTTCACCCCGGCCAGTAACTGCAGTCAGGCGTGTTCGCGATCAGTTGGTCTTTTCATGACTTAATTTAAATAACTTGTTTTAATTAGAAAGGCCTATAAAATAATAACCAGGATGTATGAACGAGCTTGCACTCCTGCTGAAGGATTGAACTCTGAAGCTGTGCACACACTGGCTGGTGGCGCTCAGCTCGCCCTATTCTAGTTGCTCCGGAAATGTCTTGTTGAAATGTCGATGATCTCAGTCCGTTTAAGAAACCACAGTTTTTATTATATATTTATTATTATTTAGATTTAAACTTCCAAAGCGAGACAAGTCATGTTTTGTCCCCCACCTAACAATAACTCAACTGGTGCAATGTGGAACACATTCGCTACAGGTGAGACAACGGCAATGATGCAAGTTGCAAAGTGCTTTTTAGCCTCATTTAAAATATAATTTGAGGCTTTTATAATACACACAATATAGTTTGCATATTCCTCCTGACAGATATTTGGTGTCTCTGTCCTTCTTGCTCCTTGTTTTTAGAAAAGTTCCTAGTACCCCTTGCAATCCTTCAAAATACCCCTAGGGTACGTGTATACCCTCATTTGAGAAACATTGCCCATGTCCATGTATTCCACATGCCATGTCTTTCCCCAGACTCCCCATAGCTACCACATCTTGTTTAATGGAGTTATTGCCATGGGAATAAAGTAGTTTTTTGCTGGGTTGGTTCTGCTCTTGGGGTATCTACACCTCCGACCAGAAGGGAGTTGCTGGAACTCCACTGAAAGTGGATGGGGTGTATCTGTGCAGACCTTGTCTGCCTTCTTAGTCAGCCTGGTCAGGTACAGGTGGTACAGGTCAGCCAATTCAGGTACAGGTGGTACAGGGCAGCCTGCTGCTCCCCCGTGATTTTCCCACAGGTATTCACAATCTTTCCTAATTTTTTCTTGTGAGGAGGTATGTCCATACCAGCATACAATACAATGACTAAGGATGCTCTCAGTAAAATATTTCTAAAATAGAGTGAGAATGTTTTCATCAATGTTAAAAAAGTCAATTTTTCTAGGAAAGTAAATACGCTGTTGGCCCTTCTTGAAAATAGCATCAGCACATTGGTCCCAGGAGAGTTTGTGATCTTCAATAAAAGCAAGATACTTCTACTCTATCACCAGCTCAATCTCCTCTCCTCTGATCCTAGATAGAGTGGGTGGTGGCGCATCACGTCTAACATCTAACATCTAACATCAGTTCTTGGGTCTTGGATGTGTGCAGACTCAAATGTGACACACCAGTCATTTAGAACAGGACCATGTTTGGCTTCATCCTGCTCCAATAAGCTGACCAAATCAGTGTCAACTGCAGGGCCTTTTCTGACCTATATATATATATGTATGTATGTATGTATGTATGTATGTATGTATGTATGTATGTATGTATGTGTATATATATGTATGTATATATATTGAAGAATTGTTGCACAAAAGCTACATTTTAACACATTTTGAGATTGATCTAAAATTGACTTGTGTTTTAAAGGAGGCCCCCCTGGTGGCTTAGGAAGGCCCTAAGCTGACGCTTATACGGTTTATAGCTAGAAACGGCCATCCGCAAACTTAATAACATGGTGTCCATCTGCTGCGACAACAGTCTATGTATAAAATATATAGCAAAGGTGACGGCACGCTTGTCCTGTGGTGTGCCAATAGAGGTACAATGCACCTCTGACATAGTGTTGCCTACCCTTTGCTGAAGGATCCTGCCTGAAAACCACTTTCTCCGTCGCTGCAACCGCCCTTTGGAAAAATCTGCCGGCTGATATCACATCAGCCGAGTCAGTTGGTGTTTTTAAAAAGATAGGTTTTAGTATTATTATATATATAGTATACATTTTAGTATTTGTGTGTGCACACTTTATTTCCTGTTTTATTGTTTTAAGCATTTTTTTGTGGATGCACTTTATTTCCTGTTTTTATTGCGTTCCTAATTTTTACTGCATATGTTTTTGTCTGCACTTTGGCACAAACCTGGTTTGTTTTTGAAAGCGCTTTATAAATATAATAAAACTTGAAACTTGAACTTGAGATCTGCCGATAAGGAAATCAAAAATCCATGTGATTAGTTTTGAGTCCAATCCAAACTGCTCTTTTGGTCTGTCAGCCAGGATTAATGGATGGATTGTATTAAACGCAGAAGAAAGTTCTGCAAAGAGGACATGTGCATGTGTTTTACAACCCTCCAGATGCATTAAAAGCATGAAAAAGCATCGTCTGTCCCTCTTGCAGAGCGATAAGCAAATTGGAGTGGGTCCAGGACCGGCTTACATGAGTTGATAATGTGGGTTTTGATCATCTTCTCAAGGGATTTAACCACCAGTGAGGTGAGGGCAATGGGCCTGTAGTCATCGGGAGAGGACATATGAGAGATTTTGGGAAGGGGGACCACGATGGATGTTTGCCACAGAGACAGGACCACCTGGGCATCCAGTGAGCGTTGAAAACGGGAGCATTAAATCCCCCCTCGGTTGGGCTGCTCAGCAGTGTTTCAACACCCTGCCACCGATATCATTATTGGGCCCAGGGCTCTCAAACACTGCACGCTGCACCACCACCACCACCACCACCACCTCCTCCTCCTCGATGATGAGTGTGTCGCGTGTGTTCTCCATCCCAGCATTGTGCGTCTCTTGCCAAGCAGGAATGTTATCGCCGCCCCCCTGTCTCAAAGCGGGTAAAAAATGCATTCAGCTTGTTGGCTGAAGAAAGGCACACCCTCTCATCTGGACAGGGATCCAATCTTTTCCATCCCTTAAAGGGGACATTTGCCATGGTCTTTATGCCAGCCCATGCAGCCCTAGCGTTGCCCTCAGTCAGGGTGCGCTGTACCATGTCCCTGTACTGGCATTTGGCCTTGTAGATCTCAAGGCATCCGGCGGCAAAAACCCTCTTTTTCTCATTTAATACCTCCTTTAGCCCTTTAGTCACTCACGGCTTGTTGTTTGGGTACAGTCGACTAATCGTTCACCAAACGTCCGGTTAACCGTCAGGGAAATTAGTCGTGAGGAACATCCCTAGTGTGAAACACCATGACTCTTGGTACACTGATCAATAATATTTGATTCATTATTTCTCTTGAGAGTTGAAAGAATGTCCTGCATTGCAACAGAAATCATGCATTCCTCAGCAAGGGGTCACAGGTGTATGTGAGGAATATTCCCTAAGGGTGTCATATTCAGGAAGGCACACACATGTACAACGTCCTATCCTATTACTATCCTACCCTCCCTATAAAACCGCTCATTATTTTTGATTAAAGATCAAACTGACAGATCTACTGGTTGTAAATGTATGCATATTGATTGCTCATTTTCTTTTTCTGTATGCACATTTGAAATGCTAACCAGAGGCCCATGTTTGTGAACCACAAGAAGAACGGCAGTGAAGAAAAAAAGGGAAGAAAAGGAGAGCTCCATCAGATGCATATTTTATTTCCAAGATATATATATATATATATATATATATATATATATATATATATATATATAATCTTTTTAATTGAATTGACAAAGCTACTGCACACTCTATTTTGTCCTCAAAGTTGGAGCAATTAGGGTTGCTAACCCTGAGGACTTTGAGTAGGTTTCCCCAGAACAAGTGTTTAGCAGTCTTCAACTATTCATGGCTTCACATGGACTTTATTCCCCGATGTGTTTTCTCTGTGAATTCCCTATGAAAGTCAAAGGCATTGGTTGAGTTTGATGTTCATCCGTTGCCAGTGTGCCCTCACTGCAGATTACAGCTCACTCAAAAACTAACTCAATAATGTTGTCAAAAGATTGACATTTTTGGTATGTCTTTTGGTCTCACCGCCTCCTCTCCCAGGATCGCCATGGAAACATACATTCGCCAGCGGCAGCTCATCATGTCCCCACTCATCCCATCCCGGGTGATCGGCGAGAACGAGCCCCTCACAGCCGTCTTCAACAAAGTCATCGCCACGCGGGAGGTCAACCACAAGGGCCAGGGTACACACACACACACACACACACACACACACACACACACACACACACACACACACACACACACACACACACACACACACACACACACACACACACACACACACACACACACACCATTTCCCCCCCCCCCAGTGGACACAGAGGCTCTCTCTAAACTCACCTCTTCTCTTCCTCTTCTGTTTGTTGAGAAGAATAAATGGAGCATGTGTATTGGGTTTCTGGAGAGGGGAAGTGTGTTGTCATTCATCGCACGGCCGTCTAATGCATTTCTCCCATTCGTGTGTGTGTGTGTGTTCCAGGGCTGTTTGTGACCCTGAAGCTGCTCCAAGGGGACCTGGCCCAGGTGCGTAAAGACTACCCCCACTTTGTGGACCGCACCACGGCCATCGTTGAGAAGATGGGATTCCCGGAGATCATCCTCCCAGGTGACTCAATCCCCCCCCCCCCAGAGAGAGGACGATTCATGCACATGGTGGCCTTGTGATTGTATCTGGGTTGGCCATCTGAGGCCGACCCAGGCCATCTTCTTCTCTTACCGTCTCTCTCTCTCTCTCCCTCCTCCAGGAAACGTGAGGAACGACATCTACGTGACGCTGCTGCATGGCGAGTTCGACAGAGGCAAGAAGAAGACCCCGAAAAACGTGGAGGTCATCGTGAGTGTGCACGACAACGAGGGAAACACCATGGAGGTAGGATTCTTGGGTCACGTGCACTGCTGCTTGTAAAACAACACATACAAGTGGCCGCATATGTTGATATAATCGGAATATAAGGAAAAATAAGTCTTACGTTTTTGCGAGCACACTATGTTAACCTTGTTTTTTACTCATCAATCAAAACAAAACAACGTACTGCCTGTGCACTTGTTGGTTCTGTAAATAACATGTAAATTAATTTCCGTTCCATCAAGTTTTCAACTTTCCTCTATTCATTCAGAAAGCAATATTCCCGGGGGGCGGTTATGACGGCATCTCAGAATACAAGTCTGTCATTTACTACCAGGTTAAGCAGCCATGTTGGAACGAAACTATTAAGGTACGGCTGTGTCCACGGCGCGCGCACACACACACACACACACACACACACACACACACACACACACACACACACACACACACACACACACACACACACACACACACACACACACTCTTGAGTCGTGACCCGACAAAAAGCGCCGCTGTACTTTTATGACATAATGTGTTGAGCCCTCCAATTACGTCCTCCAATGGATTTCAGCTCAATATGTAACAGAATAATCCTCCCAGCAGTAAGGTATCAGCACCGTACGTGCTACTCATACGAAGCTTAGACTAGACAGCTCTGTCTTTAATCCTCGTCTTCACGCTTTCCGCTTTCACCCCCACCACCCCTCTATACTTTCTTCTTCTCCTCCTCTTCTTTCTGCAAGGTGACAATTCCAATCGAGGACGTGTGTCGTTCACACCTGAGGGTGATGTTCCGACACAGGTCGTCCCAGGAATGTAAGTATCTTATTCATATGTAACCTCAAAAAAGCATGCCGAACCGGGTTAGCTTCACTGTTAGCGTGCTGGGGAAGGGGGTCGTCTGCTGGCTGATCTGATTGGCGCCCTCTGTGTCCCCTCTGTATCCCCTCTGTGTCTCCTCTGTGCCCCCCTCTGTCCCCCCTCTCACCCCTCGCAGCCAGGGACAAGTCAGAGAAGCCGTTTGGGATGGCTCTCGTCCGCCTCATGAAGGGGGACGGCACCACGCTCAGAGACGGCCGGCATGACCTCATCGTCTATAAGGTTCCACCACAGAATCCCATTACCCACCATTATATTTCTTGGAAGTGAAAAACGTCCGAGTGCGCGGGCTGCAGATTGTTCATAGCTTTATGTAATTACACACAAAGCGCCGGAACTTTGAACAGCTGACAGCGGTTCAGATTTATTATGCATGAACCCCCCCACCCCCAGCGATCGATGCGTATCAAATTACCTCTCCATTGATCAATGTGCGTCGCGATTCATTTCCTGCTGTGGGCATCGCTCAGATGGACGCCAAGAAGGCGGACGACGCCAAGACGTACCTCACCCTGCCCGGCACCTGGGCGGAGGTGGAGGAGAAGGAGAAGCAGACGGGGAAGCCCTTCCATCACTCGGGGGTCATCCCGGTCACCAAGGACACCTTCCAGATCGCCACGCTGACCTGCTCCACTAAACTCACCCAGAACGGTAGTCTGGAGACATTACCTCCACTCCCCCTCACTCACAAACCTTGATCTCTTTAGTGTCACGTGACGTTCAATTAGTATGAATTGCGTTTTATAACTGTGTTTTGCTTTGCCGCTGTTCTTGTTCTTCTTGGCTGTGTGTCCAGTGAATTTACTGGGCCTGTTGAACTGGAGGTCTCACCCCGAGAACCTGGAGCAGAACCTGCAGCGTCTCATGGAGGTGGAGGGAGGGGAGATTGTCAAAGTAAGTCATTAATTTCACCCCCCAAAAAAACTGCACGGGAATTATTAGTAAGGGATAATGTACAGTACAGTCATTATTATAAAAAAGACCCCAACACAAATTATCCCTCTTATTACATGGCTAGGCTACTTACTAAAGAAATCAATAATTTGACACAAAATATAACAACAAAAAAATTATTTTATTGAATTTTAAACTGATTTATTGCTTCTGCAAAAAAAAATAGACCATTAGATTCTACGTTTGGAAATAGCACCCATAGCAATGGTTTGTTATTCAGTCAGTATTCAGCAGCAGACCGTAGAATTGACGTAATTGAATCAGAATCGAGTATTCAACAAAGCTGTGTAATAATATGACTTCAATATAAAATATTGTATTCATGTATGGTCTTAACAGTTTATTTGCTTATTCTCAGTTTCTCCAAGACACCCTGGACGCGCTCTTCAGCATCATGATGGAGACATCGGAGAAGGAGACTTACGATATGCTGGTGTTCAACGCTCTGGTGAGGTCTCCCCTGATCACTCTCATATGCTCCACTGCCACCGTGTTCAGCTAACGGGTGGCTGGAAGAACGCATTTATATATATATATATATATATATATACAGTATATATATATATATATATATATATATATATGGCTATTTGTAAACAGCTTCCTGTTCCCCTCCGGTCTGCAGGTCTTCATTATCTCGCTGATTGGCGACATCAAGTTCCAGCACTTTAATCCAGTCCTGGAGACCTACATTAACAAGCACTTCAGTGCCACTCTGGCTTACATGTGAGTCTGACCTGCACCACCACCTGCACCCCCCCCCCCCCCCCCCCCACGCCGCCACTCTACAAATACGAGCATGCCTTCAACGTGTGTGTGCCTGTGTGTGTGTGTGTGTGACTCCCGGTCTCCAGGAAGCTGACCAAGGTGTTGAATTACTACGTGGGCCACGCCGAGGAGCCGGCGCTGACTGAGAGGCTCTACTCGGCGCTCAAGGCGCTCAAGTACCTGTTCAGGTTCATAGTGCAGTCCAGGGTCCTCTATCTCAGGTACCAGAGCTGTCTGGGGTGCGGGTGGGGGTGGCGGTAGGGGTTGGGGGTGGGGCTAGTGGTGTTGGTGGGGGGGGGGGGGGGGGGGGGGGGGGGGGTGGTGGTGATGTCATCAGCTTCTTCCCTACAGCAGTAGAAAACAACCCCCCCCCTTCTTTCTTTATCTAATATTCATTTACAGTTGTCTTGTTGTTTCATTTTGATATCCTTTCTTCACTGTGCCAACATTCCTTGTATGTGCAAACTTCCCTGGCAATAAAATCTTGAGATGCGGATGCCAAATCTTGACGTGTGTGTGTATGTTTGACTGTTGATTCTCAGATTCTATGGCAACAGCGAGGACGGGGATGCGTTCTTCAACTCAATCCGCACGCTCTTCCTCTCCTTCAACACTTTGATGGACAGACCTTTGGACGAGGGAGTGAAGATAAAGGTACAAAGGAAAAAAAAAACGGCAGCAGCATTTCGTCGACAATGTAAACCAATTCATTTGTATATGCCTTTATTGTGTTGATTCAGTGGTGTCCAGAGAGGATGTGTGTGTATAGGAGACGAACCACATTGATATTCCTCTCATGCTGTGTGCCGATGGGATGCCTGTCTGTTTCAGGGGGCCATATTGAAATACCTCCCCAGCATCATCAATGACATCCAGACAGTCTTTGATCCCGTGGAGCTCAGGTAACTGTCCTCGGGCTTTGCTGAAAAAAAAGAGAAACCGCTAATTGCCTGTCACATCTCATTGCAAAGTATAATGATCCGTTCTACGGTGGAAACACGTTGCTGCTTTTCCCAGCGCTTGCCGCCATGTCAATACGTAGGTCTCATGCGCCACTAAGGACACTAGTGGCGGCTGGTCAAATGTGCCGTGCACCCATTTTGCCTTTTTAAAAATATACCCAATTTACACCTGGCTCATCCAATAGCTGATCTCTCTTTTTTTCTTTCTTTTGGCAGTTTTCTGCTCACCAAGTTTATTGGGAGCATCCCTGAAGCGCAACTCGTGCGTCAGAAGTTGGGCTGCATGTGCAAGATGGTAGAGAGTGACCTTTTCAGGCAGCCAGGTAGGTGATGCTCCGGCTCAAACAATGGAACGTAATGACATTTCAAAGTGCCAGGACAAAAGGTGCAGCAGGGAAATAAAATGCTAATAACGGAACTCAAGAGCTACTCAAGAACCTACATTGGTCCTTGTGTCTGTCCATCTAGCACCACCACCTCGCATTAGCAGTTTGTTTATCGCCGGGATGTTTTTTGTATTTTTTATTTATTGTTTTGTATTCTTCCACGGACCTATTTTTAGACTGTCGAGATGCCCTCTTACCGCTGGTCACGGACCAGTTGAGTGGACAGCTGGATGACCACTCCAGCAAGCCTGACCACGAGGCCTGCGTCCAGCTGCTCAGCACAGTGCTGGACAACCTGGATCGCAAGGATGTGGTGAGGGCGTTTAACATGTATTATAAAATGATAAAAATGCACACACATGCACGCATGCAAGCACATATGCACACGTACACACATTCACATGCAAACACACAAACATGCACACACAAATGCACACACACACACACATGCAAACCCACACACGCACACACATACATGAGCACATACACACACACGAAACACATACACACGTGCGCACATATTGATCATTCCATGATTTAGTCACCAGCACATCCGTTCAGACACGTTCAACATAAGTGGCAGCACGTGTGCGCCTTCCTAATGTCCCGGTTTGTTTGTTTGTTTGTTGTAATGTGTTTGCTTGTCTGCCTTCTGTAGGGGCCGACCAGGGCCCACGTCCAGCTGATAATGGAGCGGCTGCTTCGTAGGGTTAATCGCACCGTCATCAACATGGACAGATCCTCGCCGTTGATTGTAGGCACCGCTAGTACACTAGCAAACAAACACACACACACACACACACACAATGCCAACATGTCAATCCTCGCAATCCTGCTAACGGCATACCAATGAGCCGAGAGCCTTCCGCTTGTCAGAGGAAGAAAGCGTGCTCTAGCGAGGAAAATGACACGTAGGAATGAGAAATGATGCGTTTTTTTCCCCTACTTGGCAGGGCCACTACCTAGCCTGCATGACCGCCATCCTTAAGCAGATGGATGACATGCATTACACCCACTACATCAGCACCTTCAAGACCAGACAGGATATCATGGTGAGTGTCTCCACGCCCCCCCCCCCCCCCCCCCCTTTACTTAATGCTCCGCCCATCAATAGCAGCATGGCAATGATTCAGGCTACTTAGCCACTCGTTGAGTGAATATTGATCCCTGAGTGTTGCGTAACACGTATGGATCGGACATGGATGGTGAGGACATTGCCGCAATCTCCCGATCGGCCATGATTGATGTGTAGCTCCGTCGAAATAGATGTTGGATCCTGGTCTTGGATTGGTCAAAAATGTGCCACTTTTGTGGGGTCATCAGGTGTTTTTTGTGTTTTTTTTTTTTTTTATTGTATGGGATTTTTGTGCCTTTATGGACAGGACAGTGAAGAGAGACAGGAATTGGGTTGGGTTGAAAAAGAGAGAGAATGACATGTAGCATCGGAATAGGAATCGAACCTGGGTCGCTACAAGGCGTATTGCCTACATGGGCAGTGTACTAGCGGGATGAGCCACAGAGCTGTCCATGAGTGTGTTTTTAAATCCAGATGTGATGTGAGTGATGTGTCAATGGTTGAGATGGCTGGGCTCCACCTGCAGGACTTCCTGATGGAGACGTTCATCATGTTCAAAGACCTCATGGGCAACGTCTTCCCCGCCGACTGGATGGTGATGAACCTGCTGCAGATGCAGGTCTTCCTGAGGGCCATTAAGCAGTACTCGGAGGTGCTCAACTCGTACTTCCTGGACCAGGCGCATTTTGAACTGCAGGTACTGCCGGGTCTTTGACCTCATCTTTTGACCTTGTCACTTATTGTTAAAGTGTGAAATGGAAATCCAACGATTTGGTTATGAGATGGTAATTATGCTGTCAATATTGAAACACCCCCCCCCCCCCCCCCCCTTTGTCTGCAGCTGTGGACAAACTACTTCCACTTGACGGTGGCCTTCCTAATCCACAAGTCCCTGCAGTTGGAGTCCTTTTCTCAAGAGAAACGAAACAAGATACTTAACAAGTAGGTTTTATACAATTAACAATTACATTGGCAATTTTTATTAAATTTTTTTTTCAATTCATTTAATCATATTATCAGAACGTAAAAGTAATCCTGTGTCTTGTGCTTCAGGTACGGCGACATGCGGATGACTGTTGGCTTTAAGATTGGTGATATGTGGTATAATCTTGGTAGGTATCTCGTCACCAGCTGCTCTGTGAGGGACTGGGCTACAGCCAACACAGAATGGTTCATGCAGCGGCCAGAAGCCATGCAAAAACCACAAGACAATATTTGTGTTTGGTTTGTTTTGTCCTGTCTTGCAGGGCTTTATTTGTTTAGTTGGTTTTCTGTTTGTGAGAGGTGCCTCTTATTGCTTTTTTTTTTTTTAAATGTTGGTGGTGGTGATCATGCTGTGATATTTCTGGATGATCGCGTTATCTGTATCCCTCAGGCCCCCATAAAATGAAGTTCATCCCAGCCATGGTGGGGCCCATTCTGCAGGCCACGCTCGTACCCGAGCCGGAGCTTAGGAAAGCCACCATCCCCATCTTCTTTGATATGATGCAGTGTGAGCACAACTTCAGCCCTGGACGCACATTTCAAACGGTAAAGCCAGAGAATAAATAAATATAGATATGTCTTGAAGGCATGGTGGCTAGAGTTGCTGAGGTGTGCATTTTCTATGTGAGCGAGAAGACAGCTGCCGGCTAGGAAACGTCGTCACACCGGGGATGTCTTTCTGAAGGTCTCTATTGTCCCTGCAGTTTGAGAACGAGCTGATTACTAAACTAGACCAGGAGGTGGAGGGCGGCCGGGGGGATGAGCAGTACAAACTGCTGCTGGAGAAAATGTAAGCAGCCTGCATAACATACGCTCATCTATTTTATTTACATTCACATCTTGTCACGTCATGTGTACAGTAATGGAATTCAAAGTATTTTTTTTATTATAAATTGGCTCCCATTCTACTATTTTTTCCCCTTTGTTTTTCTCTGTGGAGATTGTTGTGATGATCACAGCAACACCACAGTTTGGGAGTTTGTTCGTGTTTCATGTGTTTTTTCCCCGGGAGAGCGTGAGTAGCTCACGGAGCATCGTGCTGTCTCCGCCCACAGCTTACTGGAGCACTGCAGGCGCCACAGGTACCTGTCACAGTCAGGAGAGGAGCTAGCGCTGCTGCTGAGCAGCCTGCTGGAGAATCTGCTGGCGTACCGGACCATCACCCACGACGAGAGCCCCGAGCACCGCATGAGCTGCACGGTCAATGTGCTGGTACGCACGCATGCACACACGCACACACACACACACACACACACACACACACACACACATACACACATACACACACACACACACACACACACAACCCACCCACTCTGCCAGGCTCGCACGCCCATGCAGCCCTAGCGGCCCACTCCACTTTAGCTGTCCACCGAGCGATCACTCCGGTCCCGCCCTTTACTTTTTAGTCCAGTGCTGTCAAGACGCCAAATGGCTCATACAGAAATATATAGATATACATTTTGTATAACGAAAGTGTCCAAACTTGTGTTTTTTGCAGAACTTCTACAAAGAGAAGAAGAGGGAGGATATTTACATCCGGTAAGCTTGGGGATAGGCCGCCCGTGCCGTGACTGTCTAGTGAAGGCGGCGTGTATGTGGTGACATTTGCTGTGTGTGTCTGTGTGACCAGGTACTTGTACAAGCTGCGGGATTTGCACCTGGACTCTGAGAACTACACCGAGGCAGCCTACACTCTGCTGCTGCACGCCGAGTTGCTGGAGGTCTCCCCAGAAACCCATTAAATTACCCTGTTGTTTTATTTTCCCTATTGAGCTTCATGGTGGTTTTTATACCTTTTGTTAAAGGTACAATGAGTAGGATTTGTCGGTTGCGGTTTGCAAGCACAACATTCAATGGCCCCCTTCTCCCTGGCTGAACGACACCAGAAGCACTCGCCAGCGGGTGAAAGCCAACCCCAGATTGACTCTCGTTTTCGAGTTCTGTCCGCTATTTTGAGTTTTTTCCGCCATAGATTCCTCTTGGATGCGTGTTTTACGATCTGCGACCTGGTCGCTACTTTGTTAGAGTCCCGCCTCACACCCTGCGCGCTATTGACTGGGGGCTACCGACTGCCCAAAGGTTGATGCCCAGAAATGTCCTGAACAAAGTAAAAAAAGAAAATGGAGGCAGCGGGCAGGGTCTGTGATGACACAGACACCGCCACACACTTTGAGTGGGTCATAAGTGATGATTAAGTCTATGCATAGTTCTTTTAGGAAATTCCTACTCATTGTTCCTTTAACATTTGGGGTCTGATATCACCATAGAAACCAATGCGTTGATTAAGTTTTAAGAGCACAAATATCATATTCCCGCAGTGGTCCGATAAGCCCTGCGCTCCCCACCTGATACCCCGGGACGGGCAACACGTATGGACCCAGCAGGAGCTGAAAGAGAGGCTGTTCCAGGAGATCATGTGCTACCTGGACAAGGGCAAGGTGAGCACTCACCGAAGACGCTTTGAGCACTTTATGTTTATTATTATACTGTGTGTGTGTGTGTGTGTGTGTGTGTGTGTGTGTGTGTGTGTGTGTGTGTGTGTGTGTGTGTGTGTGTGTGTGTGTGTGTGTGTGTGTGCATGTGTGCATAAGTGTGTATCCGTCTGTGACAGTCAACAGAGAACAATCTCGCGCAATGAGATTATCTCAAGGTTGGACAGATGGTTCCTTGACTCCTCCTTTTGTGGTGTATTTGAGTGTGTATTTCAGTTTGTAATGGTAAGCGCTGTGCTCGTCGTCTCTGTAGATGTGGGAGAAGGCCATTGAGCTGGGGAAGCAGCTCGCCAAGATGCACGAAAGCCACATGTTTGACTTCATGGAACTCAGCCAGCTACTAGTAAGTGGATGGCAGCAGAGCCGGGGGCGGTGTTACTAAGCTAAACCTGCGGTGAGCTAAGTGCCACTGCGGCACATTCCAAGTGGTGGCAGGCCAACGGTCAGAAACTGTGTTTTCAAAATCATTTCTAGATGAAGATCAGAAGATGGAGGACTGCCATGGTGGTTGTTTTTGTTGTTGTTGTTGTTGTTGTTGTGCGTTGTATATTCTCCTGCCCCTGTTAAGTTGGCTCTCAGTGACTATCAACCTTTCACACAAGATGCCTCCCCCCTTCCTCCCCAAACTTAAGGAGGGCATCATTTGCCATTGTTGGTATTGGTGGTGTAACATTGTGGACTCCTGCAGTGTGCAGCGAGCATCACTGTGGTGTGTATGTGGTTTGAAAGGCTTGCTGATGCCGAGGAGCCGGGGCACAGCAGGGGGTGTGAGTGGGGGACATAAAGGCCACAACTTGAGGAAATGGAAAAAAGAGATAAGACAAGCTCTCCCGGCGAAATTCCTCTTCCTCAAAACACATTTAGCAAAAGAAACAAAAAAGGCTGTGGTTGCCGACACAGTTGTGTTTGTCACTGAACTATTTATAAAATGGTTAATACTTTATCGCAGTTTTAATGCAGCCGCTCTTGAGAGAGAGAGAGAGAGAAAAAACACAACCCAGCACCCGACACCACTGCAGTATTTGATTGTACATAGATGAGTAATGCATGTCATATTAAAAAACGTGCCCCATCTGTGTGTGTGTGTGTGTGTGTGAGAGACCCGTACAGACAAGAGGGTCTCTTTACCTTGCGAGTCGGTTTGTCCGACATCACCCCCGGCAACGCTGTCCTTGTGTTGTCGTCCACAGAAGCAACAGGCGCAGTTCTTTGAGAACATAATGCACGCCATGCGCCCCCAGCCTGAGTACTTTGCTGTGGGGTACTATGGCCTTGGGTTCCCCTCCTTCCTCAGGGTAAGACACTCGCACCATTTCAGCAGGTCTCTCCATTCAGGAAAGCGCTGTATCCGAAATGTCGGAATGAATATAAACATGTTGTCATACCATGCGCTCGTGTATGGACTCAACACCGATCAACATCAATATTTTGCACATCAAAAATGTGTGTGTGTGTGTGTGTGTGTGTGTGTGTGTGTTCCTCTGCGATTGCAATGCGTTTCCATGGCACAGAACAAGACCTTCATCTACAGGGGCAAGGAGTACGAGTGGCTGGAGGACTTCAGCCAGAAGCTGCTCTCCCAGTTCCCCAACGCCGTCCGCATGACCAGCACAGCGCCCCCTGGGGACAGCATCCTCAACTCACCCGGACAGCGTATCCTTCAAAACCAAAAATAAACACCAACATAAAAACAACAACAACAACGAGGAAAAAAAAACGACTCGCTGATAATGCTTGTTTATAGAAAGTCTGTTTAGTTTACTTTTGTTTGTTCCCCAAATAACCACGATTTCCGCGAAACAACCTTGTCCTCGGGTCGTCGTTACCTTGAGTACATGGCCGACATGTCTCGGGCCGCTTTCCTTAGCCCCACGCCGCCAGACCTCCAGTGCTTCACCGTGAAGCCCGTGCTCACCGTGCCGCAGCGGTTTAAAGACAAGGGGGTTCCGGAGCAGATATTAAAGTAGGCGAACGCCGCTATACTTGACGGCTGATTTATTATCTCATAAATATCCCTGGATTCATGGCAACGGCGGGCAGGGTTTAATCTCTAAACTCATATACACACACACACACACACACACACACACACACACACACACACACACACACACACTGTGCCCTTCCCTCCCAGCTATTACAGAACCAATGAAGTGGACCAATTCCAGTATTCTAGGCCCTTCAGGAAAGGAGAGAAGGACCCGGACAACGAGTTTGCAGTAAGTACCGGGTTTATTTATTTATTTAGTTTGGTTTTTTTTTCTTGTTTTTTCTTTCCATTTTTCTTTGAACTAGCACACGCTTAGAAAAAGCCACTTAATGTTCTCCTCTGGCGAATAACCAAGCCTTTTGGGTTCGCGTCTCTCCACCGATAAGAGTAATGGACAAACATGTCGTTGTCCCTGCCCTACAGACCATGTGGATCGAGAGGACCACCTACATCACAGCCTATCACTTTCCTGGAATCCTCAAATGGTTTGAGGTGAAATCTGTCTCTGTGGTACGTGTGCAATGCAAATCCACCCACACACACAATCCCATTACCACCCTATTTATTGCCAGGTATATAGCACATCTGTACATTATCTGTCCATCTATCGTCCCATTATTATTTCCCTCTCGTCAGGGTTATGACCTTGTTGTTCTTGTTGTGGTTTATTTATGTATTTATTTTTTTAATTAGGATTTATTTGGCATGGTTAGTACACGGTAATCAACATTTTAGTTCACACTTCAATGTAAATGTGTCAGAGTTAGCCAAGAAGCTAGCATATGTAGTCCCCAGGCAGGACCACAACATAACAATTACAATAAAATAAAATAATAGCATTAAAAAAAATGTCCCCCCTACAGGAGCAGATCAGCCCGTTGGAGAACGCCGTGGAGACCATGGAGATGGCCAATGAGAAGCTGAGTAACCTGGTGCAGCAGCAGGCGTGCGACCGCTCACAGGCTGTCCACCCGCTGTCCATGATGCTCAACGGCATCGTTGACCCCGCGGTCATGGGCGGCTTCTCCAACTACGAAAAGGTATGGAAGTGGTATTTTTTCTGTGTGAGACTTCGACTTCACTTCACTATACAGCATCTTGTTGCGTCTTGTACGTCTGTAGGCTGTGGATATGGGGGATGGATATCGAACCCAGAACCTTACAACGGGGAGACAAATTACCCTAGCCACTGGGAGCCAATCTTAGAATGACTCCCTATGCATTTGCCGTTAAAGAAATGACGCAATTTAAGGTGCTGTAGGTACGATTTAAGAGAAATTATTTGATTGTAATTTGTTAGAAATGGCATAGCAATCAATCAGCTGTTTCGATTTGACTGTGCCTGCCTCTGTATGAGCCAACTTAGATTTTAGCCCACTCCCCTCTCATTTGTGACCAATCAGTGCATCTCTTCCGTGATCTTGCCTGTCAATCACAGGTGCGAGAGAAGAGAAGAGACCATACACTTTAATAATCCCAATGAGGAAACTCATTATCATTCTCCGGATTCAGATCTGATATTCAGATCCCAATCCGGCTAGGAGAGGACCGAACACCACACTGTCACTCCGAGCATGCTCCAGCCGCTGACGGGGGCCCCTACGTGACCGGGGTCCCGCTCAGCGGAACAAGGGGCGGGAAGCCGCCGTAGCGGTGCAACCTGCAGCGCAGGCTTAGCGGTTAGCTGTACCGGGTGGAGCCCCAGATTTGCCTGGCTCTCACCCGCAGCGTGAAGGCTGCTGCGTTGTCATCCATGAAGCAGTCCCCCGCGGCCACTCAGTCACGGTGTGGGAGCTGCTTAATTGATGCTCGCAGCAGCCGCATTTCCAATATTTACCTTCCGCAATTGTAATATAAATGGCTCTAAAGTGCCTTTTATGTTTGCCTGTGTGTGTGTGTGTGTGTGTTTGCCCGTGTGTGTGTATTTGTTTGCCCATGTGTGTGTGTGTGTTTGCCTGTGTGTGTGTGTGTGTGTGTGTGTGTGTGTGTGTGTGTGTGTGTGTGTGTGTGTGTGTGTGTGTGTGTGTGTGTGTGTGTGTGTGTGCGTGTGTGCATCCCCTCCAGGCGTTTTTCACAAACTCCTACATCCACGAGCACCCAGAGGATGTGGAACGCATCGAGGTCCTGAAGCAGCTCATCGCCCTGCAGGTCAGCACTTCATCATCAGTCACCCCACCCCCCACCGTCACCCATCACCCACCACCCACCGCCCACCGCCGTCATCTCTCATACACAGGGCAACAAATAACATTTCTAAATGAAACTCAAGCCGTCTCTTTCGTTTTTGCGGCTTCTTCCAGATCCCCCTGTTGGCCGACGGGATCCGTATCCACGGAGAGAAGTCGACGGAGCAGCTGAAGCCCCTGCACAACCGGCTGGTCACCTGCTTCCAGGACCTGAGGGAGAAAGTGGAGAAGCACTACGGCGTCATCACCCTGGTCAGCCGCCAACCCTAAACTCCATTTAATATTAACAGAAAAAAAAAAAGAAAAAAAAAAAAAGAAAAGCAAGAGGTGTGCCAGCTTTTTTGCTATTGCCCATCTTGACGGCGTAGCAAACCCACAGCAGAGTGCGCTATTATTTTGGTGCGGCCACCATAAATCTTCGTTTAGCCGGGCCCTTGTCATGCCGCCTCTGCCAAGACATCCCCACCACCGCCGCCGCCCTCCCGCCCCCCCCCCCCCCCCCCCCACACCGTGAAGCTGATACCTGCTTGTGTGTCATCCCCCAGCCCTGCTCGCTGACCGAGGGCAAGAAGAGCCGCGTGGGCTCTGTGGTGATGCCCTACATCATGTCCTCCACGCTGCGCCGCATGTCCACTGTCTCCATCCTCTCCAACGCCTCCTCCAACGGCTCCTCCCAAGGGTCAGTCCCACCTCCTTCCTCCCGCCTGCCTACACCCACCCCACACACCCTTCCCACCCCGTTTTGTCCATTTCTCGTTTTTTTATTTTTTTATTTTTTAGACCGTTGTTGATTGCAATTCGATCTCTGTCTCTGTCTCTGTCTGTCTGTCTCTGTGTTTGTCTCTGATCTCTGTCCCTCTCTGTCTGTCTCTGTGTTGGTCGTGCTCTGTCGCTTTGTATCTGTCTGTCTCTATCAATCTATCCATCTCTCTCTCTCTCTCTCTGTCTCTCTCTCTCTGTCTCTCTCACTTACCCTCAGCTCCTTGTCATCTCGTCCCAGTGACCGGCGGTCCTCTGTCCTGCCCCGCGCCGCTGAGGAGGACAACAGGATCGGCCGGAGGAACCGGAAGGAGTGGAGCGTGAGCAAGTCCCAGGTGCTGCTGGAGCGGCCGTCGGACACAGATGAGGTGACCTTTGACCCCTTTCTGTTGCCATCATAGGCACTAATAGGAAAGACCAGCCATCGGCAAATAAGTCGAAGGCCGTGTCTTCCAGACAGCGCCAAAAATAGATAAAAATAGATCATATTTTCCAACACTGAAAAAAAAGGGATTCTTGACAACGGCCTCAAAAGAGAATCAATCTGAACACTTGGACAGGCAGAGTGTATATTTCTGACCATGATGACATATAATGGCGTGACTCACATCGCAGGCAATCTGGGCATGCACACAAGGGAAGGCATAAGCTGGATGTGGATGGACAGCGTTTTGTGAAAATGCTGATGTAAACACCAGTACAGACGGAGCGCTTTCCACGCGCAAACTTTGAGTTGTCCCACATTTAGCTTGTAGATTCGTGTTCCCGAGGCCCCCGCGGTGATGCTAATATTGACCAAGTCAACACATTAAATACATTTGAAGAGCAACTTTACTTAAGCTGGGTCAAACGTTTTTTATCCTCACTGTTTGTTCACAAACATCACCGCCGAGCACTTAGTCTGTGAAGGACACATCAGATCAGCAATGACAAAACCATGTATTACGGCCATTTATGTGTTTATTTTTTTTTATTTACCACTCTTAACATTTATTATTCATCACTTTACCTTGACATATGGTTATGGAAAAAAAAGAAAAACGACATAGTGTGTTCACTTAACATTAGTAAATAAGTCTACATGGTCACACTGACTCTATCCATAAAGGAACATGAAGCATGTCGTGTGGTAATGCATGTTTCTGTGTCTCCGCGCCGACCACCAGGCCATCCCCGAGAGGCAGCAGAGACCCAAGAGTCTACAGCTGGGCGACCGCCGGCTCACGCTCTCCCTGTTCCAGGGTGCCTCCTCCCAACTGAGCCCGTCCAACCCCCTCAGTCCCATGCCCGCCTCCCCCCACACGCCACGCTGCTCCAGTATGTACACCCACTCTCTGTCTCTGTCTCTCTCTGTCTGTCTGTCTGTCCTTCCGCCCCCCCCCTCTGTCTCTCTGTCTGTCTATCTCTGTCTCTCTCGGCACAACAACAGACTGTCATTCTATATGCAGATGTATACTTGCCTAGTGTAAGCACACCATGGACTGGTTACATGCACACGCATTCACAGGCAGAGATCTAAAGCATCTTCCACCTCCTCTGCAGGTTATTCGTCGCTGCTGAGCGACATCGACGGAGGCGGCACCACAGAACATACAGGGCCCCCCCCGCCGATGCCTCCCAAGAAGCACCCGCACGAGATCGACAACCACCACTTCACTTCAGAGGTACGTCTGCCACCAAAACAAACGCATACAAACAGCCTCCCACACCGCCCCGCGCAGAATGCATTTTTAATGGCACACAAACTTTCCTCAAGTATGTTCCGCATCCGCATGAACTCTCCTCTGTTTGCCCCTCAAACAGTCACCTGCCCTACCGGGGAGGATCGAGAGCAAGCCCCCCCCGCCGCCGCCCAAAGCACGGAAGTCCATGTTCCCATCATCATACGAGCACGCCACCCCCCCGTGAGTATGTGCGTGATGGTGGTGGGCGGCGCGTGTGGAGTGTGTCATCCAGACGCAAGCTGCTCGTGTTCCTGTGTTGTACTACAAAGTTCGAAAATGACATTTTTTTAACTTCAATAGAAAACTATACACATTGTTAGGTACAAAGAGGAAATGCTCTATTAAAAAAACAAGGGAGAAAAGAGGAACTGAGGACTGAGGCCTTTATTTGCTACGGAAACTATATGCATGTATTTTTCTAGATTGAATGAAATAAGAAGGGAATGACCAAATCTACATCTTGTCTATTTTTATATATCTTGGATGGGCACTGGATGATTCCAATACAATAACGTGCTGACTGGCATTCCATAACAGTCAGTATAGCTGAACATGTAGCATTGCTACTCCTTTTAACCAGTAAACCGATGGATCAAGGGCAGGGAAATTATTATTTTATGAAAAACAGAAATCTTTAAAGTTTAGTTTTATAGTAACTGATTTTTATCCTTTTTTTTAAATGTCATTATGGGGAGGTTAACAATCCAACTTCCCCACCCAAGATATCTTTGATTTTGATTTTTTTTGGTATTATATATTCGACAGACACTGGATGGCACACGTGAATGTGATGGAAGCTGAATTAAAGTATATTTTTGTTGATATTTCCGATGCACATGTCCCCTCCAGCTGCATTAAATAATAGAGTTGGAATAGGGTTACCCCTGAGCTGACTTTACACACTGTATGGTACAAGCACAAAGGTCTTTAATGAGTTTAGTTTCCAATTCCTGGTTTTGGTACATTTCATATTTACCGTTTTTCTATATGGATGATTATGAAATACTTTGATCATTGTCAATGGATTTTGTAAATTGTTTTGCACAACCAAACTGTACAAAGATAGTGTTTATTAGAGTATTCAGATGACTTCATCTCTGTATATGCTATTCCACTTAGCGATATCTATGCATGCATAATTGAAAATAATTGAATTGATCAAAAGAAATTGTTTTATGAAATTGTGAGCAGTGTTTAATTATAAACTTTTTTCTATTGTATGACTTTTTCTAAACAGATTTATGTAATAGTTATGTGAGAGTTTATGTTGTACATGCTTTGTTAGCGTGGCAAAATGCAATGCCAATCAGCTTTTCGACCACGCCACATAATTGAACAAACTAAATAAAGTGAATGAATGAATAGATACTTAACCGTCTTTTTTTTTTCCTCTGATGAAAAGGCTTACAATGTGGTCCTGACCTAGTTTTCTATGAGGACCGTTGTGTGTTCTCTTTAATATGCTGTGGAAAACCACAGCATATTAAATGACCCTAGTCATGGTCAAAACATTGTATTACCACTACCTCACTGAAGACCTTATGCATCCGGTTGTAGTGTACGAATTAAGTGTATACAATTTTCATACTATGGTTTTTAGAATGGGGAATTTCAATGGGTAAGAGCTGGGCTAATCTGAAATTATAATGGGCCTGTTCCTTCCTGTCAGATAGTGAGAAACAGGAAATGACTCCTCTGGTCCTAGTTCAGGGCCAGCAGCACTGCGAAGTTCACCCAGTCATCAAGAGCAGAGTGTGAGGAGTACCTAGTCAAGTCTGATTTTCAGGATAATCGTGCGATGATCATGCATCTTCACTGAAAACTACCCATTCATGTTCCATTCCGATTGTTTGTGTAATCTGCGGCTCCATTTTCCCTCACGAGAAGAACTGGTTTAGTTACCCAAACTGACATTTGGCCTAACAGCGGTCGTTGTTATGGGATTGGTTTTTCGGGGGAACACGGCCGTATCGGTTCCATTATCTAACGAGAGTAAACGGCACTGGCCGATACACTAGCTACACTATGATGTGGTTTTTAAGTGAGTGAGTGAGTGTGTGTGTTTGTGTGTGCGCGTGTGGGTATACACAATATATGATTAGTGGATTGAATGGCATCATCATTTTGTGAAAGTACATTCCTTTTCTGCCAGGCTGAAGCCGCGAAGGCCTCACGCGCGGCGGGGGGAGATACGGGGATAGAACCTGAGGACGGGGAACAACTCAATTACCGGCATCAAAGGAGGAGATGCCCCTTCCTTGTTCGGCCTTTAACAGCCAGAGACCCCCCCCCCCCCCCCCCTAGTGGAGCGCCAATGGAGTGGGATTAGCTGCTCCATTGTATCTCCACTTTGAACTTCACTAGGTGGTGCCAGAGGGTATTAGCAAATGAACCATGGCAAGAGGTCTGCTTCCTTCCTTTAAATCTTTATTTGCTCAGGGTTGGCACACTGGGCATGCTGTGTGTGTGTGCGTGTGTGTGTGTGTCACGCCAAGCCACTAATGTACACAAAGAAACACTCACGAAGAACATCTGTTATTCATACATTGGGGGCCGGCCAGTACACAAACCCAAAAGAAGACTCCCAACTTTATGGCAGCAATGCAGGTTACATGTGCACCTCTCCCGACGGAAACAGTAGTCGAAAAAACTGCGACACGGTGTTCTTGAATGTATCTGTGATACGTTCAAGAACACCGTGGAAGCTCTACTGATGCACAAAGGGGGGATTGGGGTTGGGGGTCAAGTCTTGTTTTATTAAGACAGGCTGTATCATCTTTCAACATTTGAAAAAGGGTATTCCCAGACTACGTTGCATCATATCCATGAATCCAAAGCGTTACAGGTGATTTGATCAAATCCCATGTCTTATTAAATATGTATGTTAAAGAGGTTAAATACATTCCCAATTGTGATGATCACTTGAACACGGAATATGATTTTACGTCAATATATAAAATATATCGATTGCATAAAAACTGCATATCCCTAATCCATACAGCGTATTTTTGGCTGCATTCATAACATCTGATAAAATTATTTTCTCAATTCTGTGTCGCAGTGTTAGTGTTGTGACACAGGTATAGGAAGGTAACACTCAACAACCAGATGGTGCATAAAAGGAAAAAACATTCTGTCTTGGCCAGGTCTCCCTCGAAAAAGAGATTCTTAATCTCAATGGGACTTTCCTGGTTAAATAAAGGTTAAATAAATAAAATAAATAAATTCTCAATCTTGATTTTGCAACCGGACCAAAGTTGTTAATTGTTGGCGGGGGCAGATGGCACCTCTCGATTGGCCAGACATGGCAACTCGTTGAGGCACGAAGCCACCAGAGCCTTCCAGAATGTCTTTTTACCGTAAATCAGCACTGCGGCGCTCACCGCGGTGTAGAGCGACGTGGCGAAGAAGCTCAGCACAATGACGTTGTCGTGGTTCACCGATATCTGGTAGTTCACATAGAGGTCCACGACCAAAAAGCACAGGAAGACCGCCACCAGCGACAGGGTCATGCGGATCACCCGCATCTGGGTGCCGAGCTTGGGGGCGTGGGCGCCGTTGGTGCTGCTCTTCATGTGGCGCAGGTGGATGGCCAGGTGCACCGAGATGGAGACGCAGCACTTGATCATGAGCAGCCCCGGCAGCACGTCGGCCGCCACGAGGTACAGGGCGTCGTAGGCCCTGCCGGGGGCGGTGTCCGGCATGATCACCCCGCAGTCTCCGTCGAGTGACGTTCTATTGCCGGAGTGTTCGTGGAACACCGCCATCATGGGCATGCAGGTGAGCAGACCCGCCAGGGGAATGAGGCCCACGACCGCGGCGGCGTGCTTGACGATGGCCTCCCGCGCGTGGGTGTAGCACCGGTTGGGCGCGGTCACCAGTTTGGTGCTGTAGTAGAAGGTGAGGAAGGCCGTGGTCCACATGACGGTGAACTTGAGGCTGAAGATCAGCAGGAGAACGACCATGTAGAAGACGTGGGAGATCAGGCACCGCTGGTCCATCTGGCCCATGGTCATCCAGAAGTAGCAGACGAGCTGGTGGGCGCCGTTGCCCACGGACAGCGCGGCGACGATGGTCTCGCACGGCGCCCACTTCTTCTTCTGCTTGTAGTTCGCCAGGCTCATCAGGAGGATGTAGAGATTGAAGAATACCGTCAGGACCGCCAACAGGCCTGTGATGACCAAGATGACCAGTTTACTTGTTCCTTGCATAGCGCTTGTGGGTTTTGTCCTCAACGATGTCTTGGAAAATTCCTCAAGCGTTCATAAGTCCTGACCCAGCAGGTGTCTTTCTGAAACAAAGAAAGGTTTGAGCTGTTGCAGACATGGTCTCATTATTTCCAAAGGTAAGAATAAAGCAAATCTTTCCTTTCTGTCAAATATTAAAATATGAGAGACATTGTCGCCTGACCAAGAGGATTATCTTTAAAAAAATAACTAATCTGTTAAAAATGTCTTCATTTTGTTCAATGAAACTTAAGAAATGGGAATAATACGAATAGAGATCAATGTAGCTTTGGCTATATAGTTATAGAACTATAAGTTCTATTCAAATAGTTTTCATCACTCAGGAAAACGTCCCACACGATTGGATGACACCTTTTTCACTATCCTTCTTGTTTTTCTAGTCTTCTGCTGCTCCAGGAACTCAATGTTTCTTTACTCAAATGACGTTCATGCAAATTTCAAGTTTCAAGTTTTAGCACTTACCAAAAGTTGTCTATGAATAGCATGGCTGTCCAAAGTGATGGCAATTCCCTTTCATGGTTTATATAGGCAAGAGACACCATTTGAATGAGTTAGGTCAGGTGGGGAGTTGTGGTTACGGTCTTTGCATTGACATGGGATGTGGGGGGGGAGTGGGGTCTCTGTGTGTGCATCCGGGTGAGTTACTGTCCTACAGTTCTGCAGTCAGTGCAGCATGTCTGCTCAGATCGTTCTGTAGGCAAATCCATATTCCTGGAGCTTCACCACAAACAAAACCAAATGACTTGTTTGCATGAACAGAGACCACCGTGTTACCTCTAGATGACCTTCAATCGCACACAATCACCTATCCATATTGGGCTAACTCTGATGTGTTTTGGTGTGTGTGTGTGTGTGTGTGTGTGTGTATATATATATATATTTTTATATATAACCAATGTTAAGGCTAACGCTTTTTATTTTTTGGTTTTGGTCAAATGACAGAGACTTTGGTTTCCAGACAGTATCTCAAACCAAAGGATGTTTTTAAAATACCGATATTGTTTTGACAACTGAAGCTTAACCAACTACGCATGGTATTGTTTACAGAGCTCACACACACACACACACACACACACACACACACACACACACACACACACACACACACACACACCTGATTGTAGGACATGATTATCCTGTTTGAAAATCCTAATGCAAAGTCTGGAGAAAAATGCTAAATAGTAAAAAGACTCATTTTCAATATGCAATAAGCCAACTACATCTTGAGAGAGCGAAGACACACTTCACTGCTTACCCCATAGATTTCCTTTGTTGAACACATTACAGAATCCAATTACCCACATAAGTGAGTGGTTTATAGTTTTATATTCACAGTGGAATATTACTGAACATGGAAAATATCTGCTTTAGCTTTTAAGTTTTGATTGGATTGTTGGTAAAAAAAAACAAAAAAAACAGGAATTTAAATTAGGATTTCTGCATAATAAGCGTGGTTGTCCTAATCCCTTAGTGATTATATGAAGCTATTGTTATGATTTACTATTTAGTCATATAGCTAGCAATGAATTCAGACACTTGTTAAGGAGTATAGGGGTTATACATCTTGCTCAAAGATTACAGGTGAGGTTGTAGACATGGGGGAAATTGAACACAGTACCTTTCTGCTTAAGTCACTCTAGTTGCAAATTCATATATAATATTTTCTTTGCACTCGGTATTTTTTGCAATTAGATATTGCTTTTTTAAATGTGTGGTCATTTTCCATTGAATGTCCTTTAACGTTTTTTTTGTTTTAATCCAATTAGTTTGCTAAATAACCTGTCTGATTAAATTGTTAATCATTTCCAACACAATCAATGATAATTTGAAGGCTCAGTAAATGCATCAGACAAACTAGTTTGTGACCTATGCATTGTTTGAAAAAGTATGGCTGGAATTTTTACACCAGTATCAAAACAGTTTATTGTGCAAATTTAAAAAACTAAAAAAAAGCCATGTATGGTTACCACTGCTTGAGAGATAAATATACACTTGAACACACAAGCATACAGCTTATTTATGTACAATTTACATACACACGTGTGTTTGGGTTAAGAGTCAGGTAGAAGCTATTTTACACATTTGTTTACAACGGCAATAAGACATTTTACAGCACACTTTAAGAGACCTTTAGCTTTACATGGGTTTATAGGAGTGGGTTTATAAGATCCTTTCCAATAGCCATACAGTAATATTTGGCAATAAGTGGGCAAATAAGGCAGCCTGGGGTGCCGCTAGCTTTGTGTCCAACTTTTGCTATTGCACCATTCATTACACACACACTGCATCCATTACAACATGCAACTTCAAAAGATTAAAAAGATGTAGCTTTAAAAAAATATTCATAAAGGTTCTAGGAGAGTCTAGGCAGCAATGCAAGCCGAGGTGGGCTTGCACTCCACATCCTACACAGGGTATCCATATTTGCTGTCGTATTTGAGGGGAGGGGGGCTCTGTCCGTGGGAGGCCGGCTTCGCTGTGCCGTTGCTCCGGTCGCTGTAGACGGCGCTTCGGGCCGACTCCGCCCTGCTCGGCTGGCCTTTCTGCAAGTGGTAGTGCACCCCGGGGTGGGAGCGGTAGGCCAGCACCGAGCGGAGGCTGGAGGCCCTGCTGGTGGGCCGGCTCTCGGGGGCCGGGACGTCCTCTCTGCGGAGCGAGAACGGGTTTTAGAAATACATTGGGGACAAGCGAAAGGAAGATTTGCTGTTTCGTGCATAGCGTTGGTATCTCACACTTATTACTTTTACGGTTATGGTTATGTGTTCTATTTTGTCTCTGTATTGAATGTCCTGTCTGTCTGTAACCTTGTGTTGTACCGCTGCCGTCTTGACCGGGCCTCTCTTGAGAACGAGACCCGTGTCTCAATGAGATTACCCCGTCTAAATAAAAAGGTTAAATAATAGAGCACCTGATTTCATTGGCCACCTCCTTCTGGTAGCGGCGCTTGAGGCAGCAGCAGACCAGCAGCCAGATGAGGAGGAGAAGGAGCAGCAGCAGCAGCAAGGCGCCGATCACCGCCCCCACTATGACTCCCGCCTTATTGGTCGCTAGCAACAGGAAGGACGTACTTAGGATTCGATTCAAGCGACAAACGTATTTTGTATTTGCACAGCTTAGCGGCGCTTAAGTAGTCGTAGTCGTAAGTCACTATGACATCATCATAATTATAAAAGACGATCAAAACGGGTTCAATATGACTCACGGTTGTATGCGTGGAGTGTGTATTTGCACTGCTCTTGGCCCACAGGGTTTTTTGCGACGCACACGTAGTTCCCGACGTTGGCGTCCGTATGGTTCTTGAGCAACAGCTCTCCGGTCTGTGGGTCTAAGTGAAGGAACATCACATTCAGTACCAACCACCGACTACGTTTCACTCGCCATTCTCCAACGCTTTAGACAGGCACACAGTCCGCGTGTCCGTGTGTGTGTGTGTGTGTGTGTGTGTGTGTGTGTGTGTGTGTGTGTGTGTGTGTGTGTGTGTGTGTGTGTGTGTGTGTGTGTGTGCGCTCGGCCACTTGTGAAGTCTTTGAGCCGCGGGTCGCTTCTGTACCTTGAGTGGCGGTGGGTGGGATAGGGCCTCCGCTCTCCCTCGTCCACGTGTAAGTCAACGGGATGGATCCGCGGGAGGACTTGCAGCGCAGGGAGACGTCTCCCCCCTTCTCCTCGCCGCCTTCCACCCAGCACTTGGGCACCGAAGGGCGGACTGAGTGGGAGGAGAAGAAAACGGGTCAAAGCGTGTCTGGGAGCGTAGGACACGCACGTTTAGGCTAATAAACGGTTGTAGTCATCTGGAGTAATTAAAAGAAAGTAAAAGCGTTTGGGTTTGTTTTTTTTGGGGTGTGGCCAACAAGCGATTCAAAAAGGGTTAGGGCGTGTGCATTCCACTTGAGTGACAAACAAAACGCAGACACAAAAAAAAACCCACAGAGAGAGAATGAACAGGTGTAAGAAACTGGTTGTAGGAGGAGGAGGAGGAGGAGCGCCAAACGGCAGCAGGTTCATTCTGCTCACCCATCACCACCAAGGTAATTTTTCGCATGTCCACCCCGGGGGCCTTCTTGACTTTACACTGGTAGGTGCCCGTGTCGGACACCACCGCGTCGCTGATGGCGACGGTGGCGTCTCCCGTCTTGGGGTCCCCAGTGAACGTCATCCTCTTAGCGAGAGAGGTGTCGCCGTAGTGCAGCACCTTACCCCCCGTGAAGGATAGGATCTGCGCAGCGTAAAAAAAAAGACAGTTTTAGTGACAGCCAGAGAGAAGAGCAGGTTCTTCCACTATGGGCCGACTCCCCGAAAAGGTGAAACACGGGCTGCAACTTTGTCTGGAATGTTTCAAATAGCAAAGTAGGGCTGGGCGAAAAATACCATATCGCCCATGGTAACATGTCCAAAACAAATATTTAAATATATCATCTTCTCATGGCAATTCATTTAGACTATAAAACTGGGTATCACTGTAAGTCGACGATAACACCAAAAGGTAGGGCTGGGCGATATGGCCAAAATCTCCTATCCCGGCGGTATAGGTCATTTAATAAATGCACCCACCAGTTTGTCTTTCTGCGTCGTGTCAGGGCTGACGCTGTACCATTCGATGTCCAGCTCTCCCAGGTCTGAGGGCCCCGGCGTGTAGGTGCACCTTAGGATGACCTTGGTCCCCTGCGGCCTCTGGATGGTCTGGGGACCGGAGGACGTCACCTCCATGGCCTCGGTCACATCTTACGTTGCGGAGAGAAGCACATTTCAAAATGTACCTCGTACCCCTGGGTTCCCAGTGATAGACAGGCACACTAGGAACGCAAACTGAAGCACTAGGGCTAATGGTTTTCATATCATCAGAAAAGGTGTGTGTGTGCGTGTGTGTGTGTGTGTGCGTACACACATATGGTATCTGACCAGATAGACTTCAACAAACATGCCCTGGTTTGGCAAGCCAAACTCACCTGTGTTCAGGTGAACTACAATCAGAAAGACTGCGGCCAACGTTAGTCTGACGGTGGAGAAAATATCGTCCATGATAATCCTGTGAGGCAACACAGTAACACAGAGTTAGGCACAGCTTTGTTGTTAAGGGTTGTTTGTTTTTTGGTCATATTTACGTTTTGCTTTTCTTTTCAAATAAAAACTCAACAAGCAAATGAACTGATTAACTCACTCACTTCACTTCAACTGCTGTGGTGACTTTTTTAATTGTCATTAGAGGACCTTATGTTGCAAATCACACGTTTCACACAATACGCAGGGTTTCTGCTACTTCACTTCTTAGATTTTCTCCCCACCCGTCACTCGCACAGCAGGTGGACATGAATAAAAACATCAAGGCGGAGGGTAGTAAGGGAGGAGGAGGAGGGGGGGGGGGGGGGGGGTCGGTGGTGGTGGGGGGGGGGGGGGGGGGGGGTCTGGATAATAATACCACACAGCTCTGTAATGCAATTCAAAAAGTAATAAAGACAATCTCTCCGCCATACCTTGTGGGAGTGAAATAATCCAGAAAAGAAAAACCAGGTTAGCTCCTGAAACCGTGAGCACAGTATCACCTTATCTCCCTAATTTACTCTCAGCTGAAACTCAGACGAGGGAACGGCGCTGACCACGCCCCCCCCCCCGCGCCCGCTGACCACGCCCGCCGCGCCCGCTGACCACGCCCTCCTCCCCCGCGCGCGCGTGCGCCGTCACCGTGATTGACCGCTCCCGGTTCAGGGAAGGAATGCAAACAACGCACACAGGAGTCACGCGCCATTCCCACCGTTTCTGGGCCAAAGTGGGGTTGAATAATTGATCTCAATTTGCATAACATAACATAACATAACGTGACATGACGTGACACCACATGTCATTGTATTAGCAGACAGCCTACATCTACAAGAGGAAGCCATTCTCTCTCGCTTCTGGGCATTATTATACATTAATCACACAGGTTTTCTGCTGACGTGTATATTAAACTGCATAGGCATGTCATTTTAATGTATGAATACGTAATGGCAAAAAAAAAAAAAATGAAGCCACTTCTTTTTATTTTATTATTACTACAGGCCTGTGTGTGTTTTTCTGTATTTCTGTATTTTCTGCGTTTTTTCCCCCCTTCGCCCTTTTGCTGACTACACCACCAGCTGTGCTTTTCATTTCCTCTCCCTTAACCTTGTTAAACCTCCACGTGACGGTGACCTGTTGTCTGATGTCAGCCGTCGTTTCCCTCCCCTCCAGTGATGTTTTGCTGCGGTTGAACAAGATGACTGGATCGCATTGCTGTCGTTCTCCTCCTCCTCCTTGCCACGCCTGCGTGTCAACATACGGGTGTCGCCCCACCACACCCAACTCAAAGGAAAGTACCTGCCATGTTTCTCTTTAGGCAGGCCTGATAAAAATTTTAAAAAAAGAAAAAAGAAATTCAAGGCTACTTGTTAAAGTCTAAGTGCTTCAAGTCTTTCCGAACGTTACCAAAGTCCACTACGTCCTTTATCAGCTGTAAATAATTGACCGAGGTGACATGTTGTATCGTTGGGACACCTCTGTGTAGCCTGTTCAGGTCAGGGCCAGCGTCTTAACTCACAGTGTTATACAGTGTATACGTGTTATTTCGCTGAATTGTTTATTTCAATTTTCCAGATGCGGTTTGGGCGAAATCTGGTCTAAGTTATTCCGTATCGATTGTCTTTTCTGTCTGCACCCG